>CM035806.1:46970871-47140871 GCA_020466095.1 Chlorops oryzae
GTTTGTATACAAATGCTTGTTTACAAATCGTATGACGTCACAGAATAGATAATCAATAGAGCAAAATGGCGGACAGTGTTTATGCCCGTTAATGAAAAGTACAGGGGTATTCACAAAGGCTTGTTAAATACCTTGGAAAGTCGGAAAATCGGAAAATTGCGACTTCTTAAAAAAAATTTAAACTTTTTTTTATATCTTGTACAAATTTTTAAGCAGATAAAATATTCCGATTCTCCAACTTTACTATTTTGCGACGCCTTTGTGAATACCCCTTACATTTTTGAATTAAATTTTTGAGGTTTTCTAGGGCTCAAAAAAATATAAGTATGAAAAATTTTTTGGGTCTTGTAGTACAAATAAAAAATTTAAAAAAAAAATGGAGCACTAGCCTATTAACACGTTTGATGATTATAGTTTTTATTTTTGCTTTTTCTTTTTTTGTTTTGTTTTAAATACGGCCTGCAGTGAATCATCCATTAGTTCGATAAGCCCAGCCCGCTCAATTCATAATTCAAGTTAAGAGAAATAAGCAAACAAAAATCTCTTCATTCGATAAGAATGACAGTTACGTGCGCTTTGTTTGTTTGCCTGACAAATTTCTGACTCACTCTTTCGGCCATTTACATAAACCGTAAAAAAGCAAATAAAAGTATTAAAAAAAAAAATACCAAGAAAAAACGGAGAAAAAATTAGAAAAAATCATTTGGATTTTCCTTAAACGCAAAATGTGGTTTCTCAAAATTATACTACCTTTATTTGCAAGCTCAATATTTGATTTAAAGCCCAAAGCCCAAGGTCCAAAGCCCAAAGCACAAAGCCCAAAGCAGTCTTACGCATGAAAATGCAAATGAAATGTTAACTGATTTTCTGCAACTGTGGCATTTTTTTTTTTTTTTTTTGTTTTTTTGTTGATCCAATTGAATTCGATTTCAAGTGGAATTCGTTATTGATAACTTTTAAAATAATTATCCATTAATTTCCAATTGAGTGCTCGTGTTTATAATCCATCCATACGTATATATGTATGTATGTATATATATTTTATTATTTTTCTGCACGCACATTTCAGCTGACACAAAAATTCATGAATCACTTCGTATCACTTTACGGTACTTGACACAATTTCATGCAACATCATCGTTTATTGCGCCGCGTCTTGTCAATCCATGTCTGCTTTAGAAAAAAACTTTCACCTGAAAACCTTTTTCTCAATTCTTTTATTTCTTTTTTTTTTTTTTTTTTTTACCAATTTAAATATGGATTTCTAATAAACGCACACAGAGCGAGGGGTGAGGGCATTCAAAGAAGTATCGATAAGTCTACTTGCGGGTGGCACATTAATATTTTGGTTAAGGGGCCAAATTCGTCGAACGATCCCATACATATCGTCGTCCCGGAGTTATCTCCTCGTATATCACAAAATCAAAAAATTTGAGATAAGCACGTTTTCCCGCGTACTTTTTCAAGATCTATCCATCTGTCGAGTCTCCAGGTTGCTATACCATATAGTTTACGAGATATTTGTGAGCTAAATAATTGTATATCCTTTAAAATGATAATTTCTACGCGTTATAGCATCGTATATCCATAATTTGTGGATATACTATGATTTATATATGAAATTTGCGCAGTAAAAAGTTGTTGCGTTATCTCATCGTATGTGCAAACAATTTTTTTTTTTTTTAAGAAACATTTTTTTATGTTAATTTTAAATAAAAAAAGATTTATTCGTGTGAAAAAAAAACAAAAGAAGCAAAAAAAAAACAATTCTCATAGCAACAATCCTACAAAAATTTTCATTCTGAAAATAATGTGGAATGCTTATTATACTTAGAATATAATAAATTCCATTTCATTAAATTTATAATATAAAAAGTTATATTAAATTAATAAATTTTGAAAATATTTAACATCTTCTTCTGGAAGATAGCTGAATAGACTCTCAATGTCTTTTTGTTTCTGTGGCGCAATTTGTTTTGGGGTTGAAATACTTATTTAAAATGGTTTTGCATTTTCGCTGAAAGATTTTTTGTACATTATATTTAATAAATCGTTCTTATTGTATTTAATTAATTTAATCTTATTGAAAGGCACTAACTAAAGCTAATGCAGGTAGTTCAGCTCCTTAAAACAAATGTGGAACGTTCTACCAACAACAATACCCATATCAATTCCTTATTTGAAGCTTAGTTGCTTACATTACATATAATAATTTAATTTCCCCAACAAAAAAAACGAATTCTAATTTTTTTTTTAAATCTATGGCTGAGAAGAAGAACGACTTAACTCCACTTTTCTATTTTTTGAGAAAAATCTATTTGAAAGGTGTAAATGTTTAGGTCACGGAAAAATAATAAGAAGAGAAATGTGTATCATTTAAATACGCACATTTTTAAGGTATCAGGTATGACTTTTGAATGCTACCTTTAATGTATAAAAAAAAATTTCGCTATTTGATGCAGTGGCAAGTCGTTTTTTCAGGATATTGCGGAGTTAAGTCATTTTTCAACAATAAGATTATGATTTAGTCTGGATTTTTTTTAAAGTAAAAAGGATGCTCAAATTCAAAAATTTCTCTATTTAAATCATTAAAAATTTAGTTATGTCGTTTTTCGTGTCAAAAAAAATTAAAACAAAAAAATTTTTCAAAATTATAATCATTTGCTCGTATATCCACTTTCCACACAAGGTTGCAAAAAGTGGCGTATACGATGAATTGTCAAAAATTCTTGGAATGAAAAAAACCTTTAACCTTAAATAATTTTTCCAAGTAACTTTTAATTTATGATCAGAAATAATAAAAAGTAAAGCATTTTATATAGGAAACAAGAATCAACGATTTTCAAGAGCCATTTTTTTTATATTCATGTTAAACTTTAAACTTCAATTTCCCAATAAAAGGTTGATTGTGCTATACGAGGAGATAACTCCGGGACGACGATATATGCTAGGGATGTCAATACCCCGGGATCCCGTGATTAGTCCCGGTGGTTTTCTTGGCTATTCAACAAAAGTTTGATTAACACATCCATATATTTTAACTTCGACTAAACGATTTAACAGATTTAAACGATTTTGTCCGATTTTTTATACGAATTTAACGATTTATTACTATTTTTTTAAATCCCGGGATTGGCATGCCTAATATATGCTTAGGTTCTCGAGGAAAATTTCATTGAGAGCCAGAAAATGTTCTCTACCTCAACCCTCATGTTCAACCCCATCCATCGTTCGAGTAATGATAAATTTTCACAAAAAGAAAGCCTCATATCATATTTTTTCACCTGTTGACTTCAACCACATTCCTTTAGCTCTGTCGTCAGCCAGTCAGTCCAGCCATCTGTCAATTAGAAAAAGAGACGAACGAAAGGAATTCCCTTTTGTTTTTCGACTCTTTTATCGCTAAACAATGATAGATAGCTATGTATTGTATGTATTAGAAAAACTGTTCAATTGTTCTATTTTATTCGACCGGCGATTCAACGTCGTCAAGCTAAGTTGATGTGTCAATGAAATTGTAATTATTGAATTTTTAATATATATTAAAATTTTTTTTTTCCCCCGATTTAAAAAAATATTTTTTGTTATTTAAAAAAAAAATTTTTTTTTTAAATTTTTTGTATATTTTTAAAAACTTTTTTATAAAATATTTTAAAATTTTTTATATACATATAGGTATAAATTTTTAAAATATTTTTTAATATTTTGATTGATAATATTTTTATTTTTTTAATATTTTTATTTTTTTTAATATTTTTATTTTTTTTATTTTTTTATATTTATTTATTTTTTTTGTATTTTAATTATTTTTTTTATACTTATTTTTGGTAATTTTTTTAATAGTTTTAAATTTTTTGTTATTTTATCATTTATTTTTGTGGAAAAAAAGGTTTTCCCGAAATATGTAGACAATGAGACTGCATAAAAATTCCTTCTACTGATATTTACGACGTAGGTATTAAGTATATGGGCTGTTTGCAAACGGTCTAAGCAGCTGAATCAATACAGGCCAGAGGTGTTGGAAAATATACTTTTGTGTAGCCTATTTAAAATTCCATTTGAAGTGCCGTTGAACTGGATTTAATGCTACAAAGAAGCTAACCAATGCTTCGTTATGGAAGCACACTGAACAGAAGAGCAAACTTCTTCTTCGTCTTGCGTGTTCGAATGTCCCGGCCTATCCCGGCGTCCGTAAAACGCGTTCAGTTCCTTCATTTTGTTCTATCGGTTGCATCATCCGAGGCGAGTTCTACAACATCGACATACCATTTCAGAGTGTCCATCCAATGCTGTTTCGGACGCCATCGTTTTCTGCGACCTTGAATTTCCAGTGCTTAGCCTTTCTTTGCCAAAATCTCCTCATTTTTGCTCTCAGGCCGAGTCCATATAGAAGAGCTAACATAGTTTTTTCAATCTATCAGTTAGCAAATTGAGAACTAGTGGTAGCAAATTATCAATGGTCCATCGCTATTGATGGTTCAACCCCATTTGAAGTTAGCTACCTTCGTTAATTCATTTATTATTGACCGATCTATGAGTAATTTCTTACGTGTTTCCGGATTTGATGACAATTAAAATTTTTAACCCATTCAACCATAACCCATGAAAAAACTCGTTCACAAAGCTGAAAACTATCTCGAGGCTATCGATCGAAGTACCATGAATATATGTATAGCCTCATCCCTGATTTTTAAGCGAAACCTATCGTTATTTTTTGATGTTGCCCTACTATCGATAGTTTGCCACCAACATAACGGGGAACCTTATACCTTCATTGTATGTCTGTATGAAGTATTCTTAAAATCTTATAGTAAAAAAAAAAAAAAAAGCTATTGGAGAAACTAATTGAGCGCGCAAATTGACAGAATTAAGAAATATCTATGTCAAAGCAACAAAAAACAAGATGGCGCCAAGCTCTTTTTTCGACACAAAAACAACAAGACAAATAAACAAAAAGTGCACAAAATTATCTTGATCTAAGAAGCTTTTTGAAATCTATAAATATCGGACACGATCTTTCGCGCAAAATTAAGGCTCGGAACAAGTCAAGCGCATGGCAACGAGCTAAGCTGCTTACTTGGAGATTATGTGTGTGTAACTGGGTGCGTATGTGTGTGTGTGTGTGTACGCGCTAGAAGAAATTACTTAAAAATCAAACCACAAGAAATTAAAAAAAAAAAAAAATGAATAATATTTATCGAAAGATTCATGACGCCGACCTCATTCAAAACGATTAATCCTAAAGCTGAGCTCTTGAAAACAAAACCAAAAAAGAATTTGATCTATTAAACCGATCTTAGTCGTTTATGTGAAATGGCTCGGAAAATTGTGATATTCGTTTGGATTTTGAAATACAGTGAAACATCTCATATGCGGACTCTCACGGTGGCGAACTATTGGCGCACTATACATATAAGGCCGTCCGAAGTTGAGAGATTTCACTGTATAATCAACTAAGGCCGTCATGAAATACTTTTGAAAATTTGCAAATCTCCAAGGTTTTGATGTTCCAATGAACTAAAAACAATGTTCGCTTAGAGTTCGGTGGATAAAAATAACTGACTTTCGGACTTGAAGCTTCTACGCTTTTTGCTTTTTGCTTCGGAAGCTACGAAAAATCTCCATTTGTGGGCTTGCCAGTGCGCGGATATCGCCCAGTTTCACTTGGGGTCATACTTGGGGCCCGATATACCTACCCTTGTGCCTATTTCCGACGTGATTGGTCCAGACGTTTGGAAGGAGATCCTCCGACCACATACCCTGCTTATGTTGGGTATCAAAAAATTTATGTATGTAGACCATTTCAAGAGCTTCAATCGTTTTAGACTGAGATTCCTTTGAGCCTCTAAACTAATTTCGGTAAAATCGTATTGGGACAATTCCACGTATTTGGTCAATTCCAAGCCATTCTGAGCTGAATTTAGGAAACTTTAATTATTTATTATATCCTTGAGATTCGAGTCCTTTTTTTTTTTTTAATATTATCAGCTAAAACCTTCTGTGACGGGTGTGACACAACGCAATTTCCCATTATTCAATCAATTCGTTTATAGCACAGATGCATCACAGCACATTTTTGCTACATAAATTTCTGTTTATTTAACTTGCCACTGTCACGACCTGATTGGAACCATTATGGCCGCGTAAAAGCCATTTACCCATATCTTGATTTTTTCGACATACTCGTATATGGATAATGTGTTTGTGTGTGTGTGTGTGTGTGTGTGTGTCTCGATGTTTCCTCTCTAGAATCAACCGCATTTGGGGTGTAATCAAGCTGCAAGCGAACGCAGCATCGATTCACAATGTGCACTCGTCGCCGTCGCCGTCGCCACCTCCACCTCCACTATCACCCTCGTCATCATCATGATCACCATCATCGATTGTTGTTGATCGTTGCAGCATTATTTTGCAATTGATCAATGCTATCGAGGTTTTTCTTTCCTTTTTATTATTATTATTATTATTTTTATTTTTATTATTATTATTATTATTGTTATTATTATTATTTTTGTTTTGAACTATTTGGGTCATCGAAACGTCATAGTGCATTATGACAAAAGCGATTGTGAAAGAATGTGAAAAGGGAATTCAACATTGTTTGCTTCTTTCTTATTTCAGATCGCGAAGATCAGTCGATATTGTGTACTGGTGAATCTGGTGCTGGTAAAACCGAAAATACCAAGAAAGTCATACAGTATTTAGCCTATGTTGCCGCATCGAAACCTAAAGGATCTGGCGCGGTAAGAAGAACTATTGAGAACTGAAAAACAAAATTACATTAATCATTCGAATTCTATTCACAATAATTTTGAATTTATTATTTAATTTTTTTTATTTTATTTATTTAAACGTTTAACGTTTAATTGTGTAAATTATTTAAAACTTTGATGATCCAATTTCAAATGATCTAAATGCAACTTTGTCAGCAATTTCGATTTGAAAAGACATTGTCACCACACTCTGCCACCCCTCACACAAACACACACACACACACACACACACACACACACACACACACACACACACACACACACACACACACACACGCTCACTCTGTCTCACACATGGCACAATAAATCAATCAAAAGTCACGTTTACACGATTTTATTACAAAATTAAATGAAATCAATTAATTTTTGTTCTTGTTTTCGTTTTCACTTATGAAAACACCTACAACTTAATAATTTTCATTTCGTGTTCATGTCACGCAAACGAAATAGTCGGACCGGCTTACTTTTACTTTCATGCAAAGAATATGGTTGCCCGAATCGAGTCTATAATACGAGTAATTAAGACATTAAGTAGGATGGTTTGAAAACCCACCCAATTTTCATAGTTACAATTTTCTTAGTTTTTATACCCGACACACTCTGTGTCGAGGGTATATTGCGTTTGTGTGGTTGCGTGTAACACCAGTCGAGATAGACCATACAAAATGTATATAGAAATGATCAGCGTCATCAGGAGATTCGATTTAGACATGTCCGTCTGTCTGTCCGTCTGTCTGTCCGACTGTCTGTCCGTCTGTCTGTATACAGTTATCTTATCGAAGGAGTTGAGCTATCTTGACAAAATTTGGTATGCGTGCTCACGGGGACATGAGTAAGAACAAGTTCGAGAATGGACCCGATCGGATTTTTAGGGGTACCTCCAGTACTAGGGTCTGTTACGAAAATCACAAAAACTGCTCTAAAATCGAATTTTTTCAACATATTTTGATGAGATTTGATATTTGAACATGTTTCAAGGCAAGTAATACGATTTCCAAAAATTTTAAAAGTGGGCGTGGCAGAAAGGCGTTTTTCGAAAATTGTCCCCTACACCCGAACTTCAAATGGGACTTGAACGAAAGTTGGCACTTATGCTTCTTTTGTAGCTATAAACATTCTCCCAAAAAATTTCCTAGATCGGTCCATTATTAAGGGTACCTCCAGTACTAGGGTCTGTCACAAAAATCTCAAAACTGCCTCAAAATCGGACTTTTTCCAAATATTTCAATGAAACTTAGGATTTGAGGGTATATCTAAGCCTCCGATTAGAATTCCAAAAAATTGGAAAAGTGGGCGTGGCAGAGGGGCAGTTTTCATAAAGAAATATAACAAAAGTCGGTGTATTGGGCCCCCATATGGCCTTAAACACCTCTTGATATTAAAAATTATTTGAACACGTGTGTCTGTGTTGGGTATTCTATTGTCAGGCTCGCCTGACTATAACACCCTTACTTGTTTTTTTTTTAATTTTTCATTCAATCATGAGTAAATAAAAATTGTGATTTCTTATAAGGTGTGTGTAGATTATCTCATTAAAGTAGCTAATTCGCTTGCGTGCGATTTATAGACTCAGTGTCCATAAAATGCATTTGAAGACAAAAAAAAAAAAATTTAATAAAAAAAATTAATTGCCACCACTAAGAGCACAAGTTGTAAGGCTAAAAAACTTCCTTAATTGCGAACCAGCGATACAAAATGATTCATTTCATATTGCAAATATGAAAATAAAACTATAAAAAAAATAAAAATAAAAAAAATTTAAAAACATACAAAAAAATAATAAAAAATACAAAAAATAATAAAAAAATAAAAAAAAATAATAAAAAATAGAAAATCAGTTTTTGCCAAAAACGTCGACCCGTTCGTCGATTTTAAGTCGTAACTATTCAATTCGAATGCCATTTAAGCTAAATTGTGTCGAATATAAAAATGCTTTAAAACCTAGAACAAACATAACATGCGTGTATATATGTATGCCCGTTTATGGCAATCTAAATTATTGATGAGCTTCAACGAAATCTAAACGCAATCTTCATGTACTTGGCTAAGCCAAAATTAGAATAAATCTAGAAAATCGAAAAATGTCTAGACACGAAATCAAGCTATGTATATGAATACGAGCCAGAGAGGTCGTGGTCTTTCAATCTATAGTATGTATTAATAGTATAAGTAGTAGTTAGTACCCTGCAGTAATTTCAACTAGTGCTGTTTTAGTACTTTACTAGTGCAACTGCCACCAGTACTAGTTCTTTTCTATACCCTCGCCCATATAAAATTCTATAGAAAATCAGTATAACATCTGTACAGGAAAGCCCTAGAGCAGTATGCACCAGAATTATATACATAGTACCTACTTTTATAGGCAATTGGTTAGATTTTCACCAGTTAAAGACTAGTGCTGTTTACGGGTAAAATGTACCAGAATATGATTATTGCAATTATCACTAGTATAATTATGGTGGAAGCTTATCCAAAAATTGCACTGGTTCTTCTAGTTCTGGTTAAAGTACTAGTTCTTTTCAGATAATTGTCCAACTGTTTACTGCGTGGTAGTCTGTAGCAATGAAATGGTTTCGGACAAGCACCTAGGTGAGTCCATATCGTACCGAACCCAAATTTATATGAATCGCGACCGGTATAGGGTTAACTTCTATCGGACTCACCCTCGTCTAGTCCCAAAATGAGCGTAGTTGGTTGAGGTCAGACACAGGGACTCACCCGCCGTTTTCAATGATAGCCCTATGTTAAAATAGAGGTGACTTGAGAGGTGACTTCTTTAACCCAATACAGATCGGCATTTTCCCCCGGTCAACCCAGGACCCCATACTTTGAGTCTTCAATATGAGCGAGCCGGACGAGGGGAGAAATTTTTATGAGACGAAAGAAAAGGACATTTTTTTTTTACTTCTCAGTATGACCGCCAAGTCAGGGATATAGCGCTCGCTCTGCTCGTTTTGGGCAGTTGAGTTGAGGTAACACTACTTTAACGCGCATAAGGCATGTAAATTCAATGATTTGTGGCACTGTTGTAAATAACATTTGTCGTATTTGTTTGTCGTTCCTTATACTACGTTAAAGGGTTAAAGAATCTTAGGTATTCTCCAAATGGATTGAATTATAACTAATTTTTTTTTCACACTTAAAATAGCGCAGTCTTAAAATGTAGGTACACTCTAAAAGTGATAACAAAATGGATCGATTCGTTCTCGATGACTTTCATTTTTATTCGGTTATCAAACTCTTAGCCTTTTTGGTGTGGAACCATTTCATTTGAATTACAACAAACCATCCTCAGTGGTCATTGTCTTTATGAAATAAGACCCCAGTACCTGCATATTCGTACACTGAGCGAACATAACCATGATTTTTTTTAAAAGAGCGCATTGTTATTCACAGTCCTTTTGATTTTCGAGCAGAACAAAAACTTCAAAAGAAAATTTGTGTGAGTCAACAACATTATTGGTTGATTTGAAAGGAAAATAAGTTTTATTACATTTCTTTACGTTCGGTATAATTCTCATTTGTTTTATAAAATAGGACATTTAAGATATTTATACATCTAGAGCTTTTTATACCCGACACACACTCTGTGTTATCCCCACTTTACTGCATTTTTTTCTTCATATTCCTCAAATTCACAGAATTTTTTATTTTTTTATTTATTTATTTTTTTTATTTGTTTTTTTTTTTTTGGCGAAAAAGCTCTCTGTGTGTAGGTCAAACCCATCCTCTTCATGCGCGCACATAACTAAGAAATGAAATCATTTTCTTTCTTCATAAAAAGAAAAAAACTTGAAGGAACAAATTCCAACATTAATCAAAATGAAATTCCAATTCCTTTTCTCTTGGATTTGTTGTTGCTGTTGTTGTCGCCGCCGCTGTGCTCCCATCAATGAGAGTTGACAAATTTTAAATTAAAAATGATTTAAAGAAAAGAAAAAAACGAATAAATTTTGAAAATAAAAAAAAAAAAACTTAAATTGCTTCGCATAGGGTGTCAATAAAAAATTGCTTAATGCTCGTTAATAAACTCATAGAGTGATATGTTCTTTTTTTTTACCACCGTCCCAGAAGGCAATAAATTTAGAACAATCAAACAAATTTGTTCGAAAGCGTAATGTAATTCCTCAATCACAACGACAAAGCCAGCTAGCCCGCTAGCCCGCCAGCCCGCACAAATTAAGCACAGCAACAGCCAAGCATGATCATTCATGGATCATGATGCAGTGCAGTTAGTCCTCTCACTAAAATAGGGTGACTACGAGATGAGGAGAGAGAGGGTCAGCTGATACACAACGCGTGCTAACGAAGCCAGAATATCCATCGCTCGCTAAGTGTTCTTTTCGATCCCCCATTGGCATGGTGGATGAATGGATTGATGGAAACTTGCGTGTGATGATCGTTTCGATTGTTGTTGGGTCTTCCATGCAATTAGTTTATGACACGCTTCTATATGCGATATATGGATGATGCAGTCGGGTTGATGGAATGCGTATTTAATCCAAATTTTGAATTTACTGGGGCTCCTCTTAACTATGCTACAAGTCAACGATTAAAAATAATAATATGTACGAGAAAACCCAACAACAATAACAATAAATCTTCGAATCAAATATTTTCCTTGGAAATGAAATAATTGCTCGAAATTTACTGATTGAAGTGCACTAAAATACGTTCATTCGTCAGTTCATTTGGATGGCTGGCTGCCTGGCTGCCTGGCTGGCCGTCTGTCAATCACTTACGTGTCTTAATTAATTGCATTTAAAAGTCAATTACAATGTCATCATGTGTCACAATAGGACATTATGTCTATAAACGAAAACGTTGAATGCTTTTGCTACAGATTTCTTCTAATAAGTTCACAAAACGATTACAATGAACCGATTCGGTTTCCATCGTTCACTTTGATGAAACACCAGAGATCACAGTTCTGTGCATCAGAGATGAAGAAAAACTATCCTTGTCATCGAAAACTAAGTAGGTATATTGTAGTCAGACCCAAAAACAAACAAAATATAAAAAATATAAAAAATATATAAAATTATGAAATATATATATATATAACAATAAAAAAAAAATATATAATATATAAAAGTTTTAAATATGAAAAATTATGTAAAATATAAAAATATGTAGGTATATAAAAACTATAAAAGTTATTAAAAATATAAAATATATAAAAAATATAAAATATATAAAATATATATAAAAATATAAAAATATAATATAAAAATATAAAAATATATATAAAAAATATAAAATATATAAAAAAAAACATAAAAAATTAAAAAATAAAAAAATATAAAAAATAAGTATACAAAATATAAAAAAAATATAAAAATTATAAAAGTTATAAAAAATATAAAAATTATAAAAAATTTAAAAATTATAAAAAATGTAAAAAATATAAAAAATTAAAGTTTTTAAAAAATATAAAAAAATCAAAAAATTTTTTTAATTTTAAAAAATATAAATATAAAAAAATATTTTTAATTTTAAAAATACAAAAATTAATAATTTAATTTTTAAAATTAATAAATAAAAAAAAATTAAATAAAAAGGCTTCGTCTGGCCACCTTAAATTTTGCAATGAAATTTTCAAAAGCAATATAGTGGCAACAACAACACCATCGGTAATTGATAAAGAGCGACAAGAAGAAATGAAATCATTCGAAGATAAAAACAAAAGCAAAAACAAAAACAACTGATTCTATCAATGAATCTATTTCTCGTATATTTGTTTGCGTGATTAAACTATATTTTACCAAGTACAGGGGTAAACAAGGCAAGACAAACTAACCCATCCAACCACAATGCGTTTGCATACGTTTGCGTCGCCGTCGTGAAGCATGTGTTCATCATATGCTGCAAAGAGATGGAAGGAATGACTCAAACACTAAATTTCAATTTGACACACATTGCGGCGACCAACACCACCAAAACAAAAACTATATAAATAAAAAAAATTTTAATTAAAAAAAAATTACAAAAAAAAAACTAAAAGAAAAAAATTACAGAACAGAAAAAATAAAAAACGAATTGTTTCCATAAAAAGAGAAAAAAAAAGTTAGGAAATGGGTTAGCGTAAAAAGAATTTTTTTTTTTTTTTTTTGGAGACAAATTGTACAAAAAAGGAAAAATTCATAATTTTTAGTCTCGAGAACAGAAAAAAAAAATTCAATAGTACACTTCAGATGCGCGCATTATTGCCTTAACATAGAAACGTGAGAAACGATGTCATTAGACAAAGTCCATGTAAGGCTTCAAAATGTTAGCATTCAAGAGAAACTTGTTTTCCATTCGCTCGAAATTGACATGATAATCGTTTTATCGTTGTGCTTTGCATTCAAGTCGACGAAATCGAATGTCCTTACCTCAAATGGTGACTTTGAATTACAATATTTGGAGCCAGCTTTTTATGACTCAGATATAAAAAAAAAAAAAAGAGTCTCAAACAGTCCCTGGCAATTTTTATAGTTTTGAGTATAGCGCGGAATTGGGATCTCTCACGATTGATTGGCCGGTCAATGAACAACACACATCTCTCGCCTATCCTTTTATGAGAGATATTTTTCTCCTTAAAACCGATAAAAGTCGCAGTGGCCAAACGAAGCGTTGAACCGCAACACATTTCGTAGGACGGGGCAATGCATACGAACTCATATACCATCCTAGTATACTGGTATTCGAGTGTGGCCGTTTTGTAGAGTGAACGCCTTCCACCACACCACAAAGTAATCGAGGTAGTATGGTGTTCATCCGGTACGCTGCTTGCAATCTCGTATACTTTTGTTGGCTATTAGTAGGCAGGTCGCTTACAGTCTCGTTTACTTTGTAGGCGGTTGGCCGCTGGGCTCCTTCTAATTTCGCCATCCATGCCAAAATTCCAAGTGCGGTGTCGACCAATGCCAGCGTTACGCTTGTTGCGATTGTCTCAAGATCGAATTTTAATATTAATGTCGCCCGAAAATTATTTGATGTCCGTGCATCGGATCTAAGCTTCTCGGTGCCCCGTTGCATTTCGCTGGACAAATTTTAAATGCTTAATAAACATCATATCCGGGACCCAAGAGGCTGAAAAAGTCAAGTCCATGGGATTTGTACTAAAAATCCGTTTGTCAATCAATCATTGTCAAAACTATCCCGTTAAGGACTGGAAAGTACATTAGTTGTGGTATAAAGTACACCCCTTTTTTTTACGTTATTATCATTCGAAGAAAACCGTTCACACCTAGGGGTATAAAGCCTCCAAATTTGTATTAAATATGTGATCCCGCTAACACTGCAATACCGACAATTGTCTTCATACACGGAAATGTGATATTCTTCCTGGTAGTTTCATAAGTGCAGACAAGGTTGCATTTAGGTATTCGTTCTTAGGCGACTTCACAAACAATGAGTATGTACTTCAGATAATTTTCTTATCAATTCAAATAAGAAGAAAAACATTCCACTATTAGAGAGACATACAAACACACACACACACATTTAAAAAAGTAATGGCTTATTTTATTTGAATTAAGCTCCAACTTTCAATTCTTATATATATAACGATGTATAATTTTTGTCTTCTTCTTTTATTTATTTTCATATGTTATTCTGCAAAACGCCTTATTTCCACACTACTATCGTTGTTGTTGTTGTACAAATGATTGGTTGTTGCCTACACAAAACAAAACAAAACAAAACAAAACAAATTGCTTTTGTAATTTCTTTTATATAAAATGTAAAAATGCTAATTTTAAAAATATTTCTTCTCAATTTTGTATATAAATTTTTAATTTTCGATTTATTTTTTAATTATTGCTATAAAAAAAATTATCTTAAACCCCCGAAAATGGCTTATGCTATCATCAAAATGCAAAAAAAAAAAAAATAAAATAAAACACTTAACATTTTTCTTATGTATACCTTTTATGAACCAATATCACCTAAATCACCAAATTCACCTACGATCCACCGATCCACCAACCAACCAACCAACCAACCAACCAACCAACCAACCAACCAACCAACCAACCAACAACCAATCAACGAATTTCTACACGAATTACAAAATAAATAAATAAAAAATATATTCACCAAAAAAGGGTCCGCATCCAGCTTTGATTATTGTAAGTATTAAGTAAAAAAAAAAAAACATTGCGATGATCGTTTATATATCGTTATATTTTTTTTTAAATTTCATATCATTAACCATTGGCAAAATTTTTTATTCAAAAGCGTTTCAATGGTTGAGGTTGAATTTTTTTTTTTTTAAATATTATTTTTATTATTGCTTAATGTGATGTCAAATTTCATTTTTAATTAAGCACCGCATATTTCATAATTATATTTGTACTCCCCTATTCTGAATAATAGTGGTATTCAAGCAGCTGTGAAAATTGAAGTGTGCAAATTTTGCACCAGCAAATGAACGGCCCTGCGAAGAACGAGTGCAAAACTTGTGCGATAACATGGTGCAAATTTTGCCCATCAAAATCGATGTGTGCAATATTTGTCCGGCCGCGGAATATCTTTTCCATGCAAACAAATTTGCACAAACAAAAAATTTACGAGGGTGCGAAAATTGCACACCTGCTTGAATCTCACTAATATTTCATGTGAACTTTTCCCCGCCAGTTTCAATAGAAATTCGTTTTGAAACTGGCGGAAAAGTTGGCCTGAAATATTATTCAGATTAATGGTCGATATGTTAGGCCAAACTCCACAGTAGCCCTTCCATTTTCAATATATGCACTTTTGTTGATCAAACCGTTTAAGATTAAATATGGTTTCATGCGGAACCATAAAAGCGAGTACACATTATAGATAAATTGCATCTCGGATCGGGTTTGAACTCTCAAAACTACTACACATGCAGCGCTAAAAAAAAATAAGTAACCAACAACCGTTGAAAGGCTTCGTTGAATTTTTTAGATTTATTTTTTATTTACAATTAATTTTTCTTAAATATTTTTTTTAAATATTTTTTTAATATTTTTTTTTTAAGTATATTTTTTTATTTTTATTTTTGTGTTTTATATTTTTTATTTATATTTTTATAATTTTTTATGTTTTTTTTATTATTTTTTTTTTGTAATATTATTTATTTATTTGAATTTTGTTGTTAACCGAAACGACTTATTTGGCTTCATTTTAATTTGATAACGTATGAAAAAGTCAAAATTCTTGTCATTTTACAAAAAATTCACGTTGTTAATGTTAGTTTAAGAAAAATTTATATAAATTTCAATTATAAAATGAATAACCACTAAAAAATTAAAATTTAAATTAAAAAAAAAAAACATACATAAGTATATGATAATCGATTGATCGATTTACCGTTTGCTCTCATTCACATTACGCCCGATCGCTCACCTCTCGCTAATCCGTTCATTCCGCTCGTTCATTTGCGTTTTGCGATTTCTGCATATCACATAACAAAAACAATTAATACAAAAATAAATTGCAATAAAATAAACTTATCATCCTCACAAACATCAAAATAAAAACCTCAATATAAACCATAAAATTACGCGCTACAATACGATACTCTAGTTTAGTTGGGCAGACACATTTGCGGTAAAGTATCTTCTTCTTCTCGCTATCAATAAAAAAAAATCTCAATTTTTCTAAGTACGTTGAATTTTTTTTTCTTCTTCTTTTTTATATAGATTCTTTTTGAACATGATTTCGCTTTCTCTTTTAAATCGGATTTTGAATAATTGTGTACACAGGCAGATATAAGTATTTTTCCAATGCATTCGTTTCAATCGTTTCCTTCAAAGAAGAACTGCAATATTAATAAAGTACACTCGGGATAACGTCAACCCCCTATTCCGTCAACACCCCAAAACGTCAACACTTTTTTTTATTTACATTGACTATTCTAAAACGTCAACAAAACGTAAAAGCTCCAAAAGGTAAACTCTGCTTAATAGAAAATTTAAGCTGGAATTACGTATACAGGGTGTCCCGTTGACATATGGGGTACCAAATGAAAGGTAATCGATCCAGAATTTTGAATAAAATATAAAATTTGGGTGTTAATTGGACACTTTTCATACCAAAATGGCTTCCAAAGTAAAAAAAAATTTTGAAAGTTTTTTTTTCAGAATTTTTCAGTTTGACCGTTTATTTTTCCCTCAATGGGTCAAATTTTTACCATTAATTTAAATTTGCATAAAAGCACATACAATTGGCTTTCAAACTGCATTAAAATTTTTTTTTCTACAATTAATCATTGGTGTGGGAGAATTGTTTTTCTTGACTTAGTGTCAAAAAACTTTAAAGCCACATATCTCCTCAGGGGTGCACCCTCATATACGATTTTTTGTTCGTCTTGGACCCCCCTACCACCCCTTTTAAGGAATGTAATTCCCAACGGGACACCCTGTAGAATACGAATTCTCAGAATTCCGGGAATCTCCCTTTGTGCGTACAAAGTATGTAGTTTATGCTCTCTTTGTTCAGTTGTGTTTTCGAACTTGTTGACGTTGCGCGTATAAAATGATCTATAAAAACCGAAAGTGGCATGATCTCATATAAAATATATTTTTCAATTTTTCCAAATACATAAAAATTTGTTTGAATCAGATTATTGGTTGGTTTTAGTATGAATAGTAAAATAACGTTTAAATCTATAATTGCAACTTTATTTTGGTCTAAAATGAGGACAATCATAAACGTCAACAATCTGGTAAACGTCAACACTCGCGGTTTTAATTAGTTGACGTTAACCCGAGTGTACTGTATGTATTAAAAGGAACTGCATTATCGACACGCATATCGATAATTGCATTAGTAAATCTGCCGGTGCACAAAAATTCAATTATTGCACTTCTTTTCATTGTAAATTTTCACATTTCATTAGAGATTTTATATTTAAAATGTAGCCTTCGAAATTTTGATAAATTTTCGTCCTATTTTTTTTTTTTTTTTTGTGCTATGGAGTATCAGAGATGATTTGTTTCTGATGCTTCTGAACCTATGCCCAATTGATTTCAGTCTGATTGGTAGTTTTTTCTTTTTTCTCTTCTCTCTTGCATTCAAATTTTTGAATTTTCACTAGGATCCCGCAAAGAAAAGCTTTCCATTCTAACTAGAACTATAACTAGAACAAGAATCGATAGAGAAGTATCGAGAAAGCGAATCCGTCTATCTATGAAGGCATATGTATATAAATATATATTATGTATCTATGGCAATATGGAAAAGTAGCTTAAGTCGACATAAGCGAGAAATGAGTTAATGGATTCGGAGGTATAAGGAAGCCAGGGCGCTAAGGTGTGTTCTTCAATCCATTTTCAAATATCATGATTTTCCTTTTAGCTTATGTCTATATGTATATGTATCAGACCTGGGGAGTCCAATTACAAAATTGTAATTGATTACACACTTAATTACAATTACTTGTAATGGTAATTGAAGAATATTCAATTACAATTACTTGTAATTGGAATTGGAAAATTTTTAATTACAATTGTACTTGTAATTGTAATTGCGAAAATTACAATTAATTGTAATTGTTTTTTTTTCAATTACAATTACAATTACAAGTAATTGTAATTGAATTTTCCCAATTACAATTACAAGTAATTGTAGTTGAGTGTGTAATCAATTACATGAAAGTAATTGAAGCATATATAGTAATAATTATATTTTTTAAGTATTGAAAAATATTTAAGTATTTAAGTTACTGTTTTGAATTGGGATTGTAAAATGAGTCAATGAATTAGAGTTAGAATGCTTAACTGACACGCGATTGGATCCGGGTTCGATTCCTGGCAGATGCGGTTTTTTTTTTAACTTTTCAAATTCAGCACAGTTGATTTTATTATAATATTATGAAGTTGACAATACAAGGCCGTCGGTAGTGTAGGGGGTAGTGTCCTTGATTTGTAATCCGACGGATGAGGGTTCGATTCCCCACAAAGTAAGAGTTTTTTTTTTACTATCAAAGGCAAAATGAGCTATTTGTCTCAAAGCAGAGCCGTGCGAGACAGATTGGCGCCTGGTCAACAATCCATTAATTATACCGTTAGATGCATATTTTTGTGTTCAACTTGGAGTCCCCTCCATACGGATGGAGCCTATCTTTCCGTTTTAGCTTCAGCGGTGCCTCAATGATCAGTCGTAGGGTGACAGATCTTAGGTTTCCCCATAGAGCTACTGACTCAATGTCATATCTACAGTCATTATAATTATTAATTATTTAATAGATGTATGTGTATATATCTAAGTAATTTTTTTATAATTACAATTACAAATTTTAATTGAAGTTTTTTTTTGAAAAACTTTTACTTTAGACAAAATCTTATGTGCACTTGAATTTGATCACATATTCCGAATTTTCATTTTAAGTATGAGTAAATTGAAAATTGTCATATCGATAAAGCGCTTAAGTAGAAAATTTCAAATATCTCAAAATAAGAAAATTCGACTTAAGCTACTCTTCCATATTGCCACAGTTTTATACAGGGTGTCCCGTAAGGTAGTACATTCCTTTACAGGGGTGGTAGGGGAGTCCAAGATGAACAAAAAATCGTAAGTGAGGTGGGGGTCCCAAATGCACCCCTGAGGAGTTATAGGGCCTTAAAGTTTTTTGGCACTAAGTCCAGAAAAAACAATTCTCCCACGCTAGTGGCTTACTGTAGAAAAAAAAATGTTATGCGGTTTGAAAGCCAATTGTACAGGCTTTTGGGCAAAATTGAATTGATGGTCAAAATTGCAGTTATTGTGTGAAAAATAAACGCTCAAAGTAAAAAATTCTGAAAAACTTTTAAATTATTTTACTTTGGGAGCCATTTTGGTATGGAAAAGGTCCAATTAACACATGCTTTTTTAATTTTTTTTTTAATCTTCGATCAATTTACTTCAAATCTGTGGTACATTTGTTATACCTTATTAGCGGTTTAACCTCAGGAAAAATAGGACTTAAAAACGAACTTGAACTTTTTTTTAAATCAATTTAAATAATCTCAGCAAAAAATTACCAATTTTTCCAGTTAAAGTACGTATAATTTTAAACCAAAATTTTTCTTAAATAAGAAATTGCTGGCTGGCCATTGTAAGCCAAAGATTGCTCTTTTAAGAATTTCATCACATAAAAAAAAGTTGAAGTTCGTTTTTAAATCCCATTTTTTCGATGGTTAAACCGCAAATAAGTTATAACAAATGTACCACAGATTTGAAGTAAATTGATCGAAGATTTAAGAAAAAATTAAAAAAGCATGTGTTAATTGGACCTTTTCCATACCAAAATGGCTCCCAAAGTAAAATAATTTAAAAGTTTTTCAGAATTTTTTGACTTTGAGCGTTTATTTTTCACACAATAACTGCAATTTTGACCATCAATTCAATTTTGCCCAAAAGCCTGTACAATTGGCTTTCAAACCGCATAACATTTTTTTTTTCTACAGTAAGCCACTAGCGTGGGAGAATTGTTTTTTCTGGACTTAGTGCCAAAAAACTTTAAGGCCCTATAACTCCTCAGGGGTGCATTTGGGACCCCCACCTCACTTACGATTTTTTGTTCATCTTGGACTCCCCTACCACCCCTGTAAAGGAATGTACTACCTTACGGGACACCCTGTATAATAGATTTCTTTTTGTTCTTCAATTAGTTAATGTTTTGTAGTAAGGTTTCGATTAACAAAAAAAAAGAATAATAAAAAAACCATGCCAACAGGAAATGTCATGCTCTCATTGAATATTTAAACCGAAATTTCTCTGACAAGGCTATTTCCAGCAGGAATGAAGAAGGTACGCGCTTATCTAGAAGCACAAAAACTAAGATCAAATAAAATTAATAAATAAATAAATTTCCTCATCGTACTGTGTGCGCTAAAACGTGAACAGTTTTTTTTTTTTTTTTGTGTTTTTTCGTTTTTTTGTTTTTTGTGTACATACTTAAGTGTTTTCTTTTTAAAATTGCAAACGTTTTAATTTTCAGAATTTACAAGTTCTCAGAGCTTCGACATTCAAATTCAATTGTAATATTGGTAGATCAAACAGTTCTTCTCCACTACTGAATAGTTATCCATGTGATGTTGCCAAATGGAAAAGTCTCATTGTAAGTGTCGTATTGTCAGTTTTGTGTGTGTGTGTGTGTGTGTGTGTGTGTGTGTGTGTGTGTGTGTGTGTGTGTGTGTGTGTGTGTGTGTGTGTGTGTTGTGTGTGTGTGGTATATTATTGTGACCTTCCCAAAGGACAAAACTTTAAACGAAAATCCTCGTGAAAATTCACTGAAACAAAAAAGTTAAAAAAATATAGTATTAAACCCTGTAAGTCCAACTATGCCTCTCTTCTCTGTGTACTCGCGATCTTTGTAGGCGCTTAGATTTTAGATTAGTTACGTACAATTTTTGTGTACGTATATCTATGTATATGTATGTATATATATTTTTTAAATGTTGCTAATTATGCTTTATGTTCATTTTTGCATGCCATAAAATTGCTTAATACATAAATTTAATGAAGCTCATAATCGTTTTTGGCTTACTTTTTAAATGCTTTCTTTCATTATTTCATTTAATAATAATAATGATAATAAAAAAAAATAAAAAAATATTTATGTATATAAATATAAATTTGTAAAAAATTATTTCACTTTTATGGAAAATATTTTTAAAAAATTTTTTATTTTTACTTATTTTTTTCCCCCCCCTCCCAATATCAGGGCGAACTGGAGCAACAACTTTTGCAAGCCAATCCAATTTTGGAAGCGTTCGGTAATGCCAAAACTGTTAAGAACGACAACTCGTCACGTTTTGTAAGTATATTTCTCAATTACAGTAGTAAAACCCCATCATAAGAGCCTTAGCTTAAACCATTTCAGTTGAAATATAGAAGCTACGAAACGTTCGAAGCTTCAATAGCCAACTGAATGTTCGTTTATTCATTTAGAAGTTTTGAGCAGGCTTGACTGTAATTGAACTTTCAATTCCATTCGAGACATCATCGAGGTCATTTTTTTTTTTTTTTTGCTGATTTTATGTATCTTGGAAGCGTTGCCATTCTCGATTTATTATCAGCTCGATTCTCTAACAGCCCGTTTCTGAATAATCTTTTTTAAAGATTTGGGAGAAGTAATTTGATGGGGAATGGGTATTTGACTCATAATCAATGCCGCCTTAGATCGTGACGGCTTTTTGGGGGTCCCCGGGAGTTCTGGGCACCCTTATGGCACAGCCCATAACCATATTTTTCCTGACCCTATCTATTCAAAAAAAAAAAAACGGAGAATTTTAGTCTCGAGAAAAGTAAATTCCCCGGGAATATTCAGAATCGGACTGTAAATGTTCCCTAGAAATTTTTCGCTGCGGAGCGGATGGAATATATAGAGACGAAGAATTCATTCTTCACATAATTTTATTCTTTTAGGGGCGTCTCGTCGTAGTCTCTTTAACTCGATTTAAAGCCCAAAATCCAATATTGCGAGAGCCCGAGACGAGACGCACACAAATTTCAAAACATTGAATTATATGGCTCAAGATCCAATGTATCGCACTGCGAGACCTCGTAGCGAGAAAAATTGAAAAATTGAATATTTCTCGTTTGCGAGGCAGTTTGACAGGTTAATGATGTAGCTATTTTTTTGAGTACTCGCTATTGGATACTCGTTTAAGCTAATAAAACAAATGCTGTTCACTGTTCCGTGAAAAATAGCTGTTAAAATATTTCGCGAGTTTTGGTTCATTTTGAAAATGTTTGAAAATTTTCCATTAAAATTTTAGCTCAAGTGATAACGTGTAAATTTTATGAGTACTCGGTACTCGTTAGATTGGTACTTGGTTCAAATATTGCATTACTAGAAGCTAAATTATGCTATCATCTGAGCGACGCAAAACTCTCATTGGAGATTGAAATGCGTCGCGCAAAACATTTTCGTGACGTCGCGCACTTTCGCATCGGGCCCTCGCAATATTGGATTTTGGGCTTAAGACCTTCGAAAGTTTAAATTTTCGAATATATTCGTTTAGTCTTCCATTGGCAGTTTAACTAAAGCAAATACCTTTGCTATATTTGAAGTTTTTCAAAAATTTTCAAATAATAGGTCTGTTCCCGTACTGCACGAAAATGTCAAAAACGGTCAAACTTTTTGAAAACTGTATGAAAATTGGGCAGTACGGGAACAGACCTGATTTAAACTCTCCGGAAGACGACTATCATTTGAAAGTATAAACCTTCAAAAAGTTTTCAACTACGTTGAGCGTTATTGACGCTTAGAATATACATACTTCGATTTTCCGCGAGGAGAAATTTTCCAGGGAAAATTCCCTCGGAATATTCATTTAAAATAGGACTGTATCAATAGCTATTGAAGGCTTCGAACTGCAACTACTACATGGAGGTGAAAAAACCCCTTCTTGCTGCTAATCTATTCTGCTCGTGTCTCAATAACTACAAGTTTGAATTAATTTGATTGTTTTTCTTCTTGTTTCGACAGGGCAAGTTCATACGCATCAATTTCGATGCGTCCGGTTATATATCAGGTGCCAATATCGAAACATATCTATTGGAAAAATCGCGTGCCATTCGTCAAGCCAACGACGAAAGAACATTCCATATATTCTATCAATTGCTAGCCGGCGCATCGGCCGAGCAGCGCGAGAAATTCATACTCGACGATATAAAAACGTATCCATTCCTGTCCAATGGCAGTTTGCCTGTACCAGGCGTTGATGATTTCGCTGAATTCCAGGCGACCGTTAAATCGATGAACATCATGGGCATGACGGCCGATGATTTCAATTCGATATTCCGTATTGTAAGCGCTGTGCTCTTATTCGGTTGCATGAAATTCCGTCAGGAGCGCAATAACGATCAGGCAACGCTGCCGGATAATACTGTCGCACAGAAGATTGCGCATTTGCTCGGCCTGAATGTAACGGATATGACGCGTGCGTTCCTAACGCCGCGCATCAAGGTCGGACGTGATTTTCTAACGAAAGCCCAAACCAAGGAACAAGTCGAATTCGCCGTGGAGGCCATTGCCAAAGCATGCTACGAGCGTATGTTCAAATGGCTTGTCAATCGTATAAATCGTTCATTGGATCGTACGAAACGTCAGGGCGCCTCGTTTATCGGTATACTCGATATGGCTGGTTTCGAAATATTCGAATTGAATTCCTTTGAGCAATTGTGCATCAATTATACGAACGAGAAGCTGCAGCAACTGTTCAATCATACGATGTTCATACTGGAGCAAGAGGAATATCAGCGCGAGGGTATCGAATGGAAATTCATTGATTTCGGTTTGGACTTGCAGCCGACAATCGATTTGATCGATAAGCCCGGCGGCATAATGGCACTGCTCGATGAGGAGTGCTGGTTCCCGAAGGCAACGGACAAGACGTTCGTCGAGAAGCTCGTTTCGGCACATTTAATGCATCCGAAATTCATGAAGACCGATTTTCGCGGCGTTGCCGATTTCGCCATTGTGCATTATGCTGGCAAAGTGGACTATTCGGCGGCGAAATGGCTAATGAAGAACATGGATCCATTGAATGAGAATATTGTTTCGCTGCTGCAGACGTCCCAGGATCCCTTCGTTGTGAACATTTGGAAAGACGCCGAAATTGTGGGCATGGCTCAACAGGCGCTGACGGACACACAGTTCGGAGCGCGCACCCGCAAGGGTATGTTCCGCACCGTGTCGCATTTGTATAAGGAGCAGCTGGCAAAACTAATGGACACGCTGCGCAACACGAATCCGAACTTTGTGCGTTGCATCATTCCGAATCATGAGAAACGCGCCGGAAAAATCGAGGCCACGCTAGTGCTTGACCAGCTGCGCTGCAATGGTGTTCTCGAGGGCATACGTATCTGTCGGCAGGGCTTCCCCAATCGCATTCCCTTCCAGGAATTCCGTCAGCGCTACGAGCTGCTCACACCGAATGTCATACCGAAGGGCTTCATGGACGGCAAGAAGGCCTGCGAGAAAATGATCGAGGCACTCGAACTCGACTCGAATCTCTTTCGTGTTGGCCAGTCGAAAATCTTCTTCCGCGCCGGCGTATTGGCACATCTCGAAGAGGAGCGCGATTATAAGATCACCGATCTGATTGTCAATTTCCAAGCATTCTGTCGTGGCTTCCTTGCGCGACGCAACTATCAGAAACGCCTACAGCAATTGAATGCGATACGAATCATTCAGCGTAACTGTGCCGCATACCTCAAATTGCGTAATTGGCAATGGTGGCGGCTGTACACCAAGGTGAAACCGTTGCTCGAAGTTACAAAACAAGAAGAGAAATTAGTTCAAAAAGAGGATGAACTGAAGCAGGTGCGCGAGAAACTCGATACGTTGGCGAAGAGCACACAGGAATATGAGCGGAAGTACCAGCAGGCGTTGGAAGAGAAGACGGCATTGGCGGAACAGCTTCAAGCTGAAATCGAGCTCTGTGCCGAAGCTGAGGAATCGCGTTCACGATTGATGGCACGAAAACAGGAGCTCGAGGATATGATGCAGGAGCTCGAGACACGAATCGAAGAGGAAGAGGAACGTGTACTTGCGCTTGGAACAGAAAAGAAGAAGCTCGAATTGAACATACAGGATCTTGAGGAGCAGCTCGAGGAAGAGGAGGCTGCACGTCAAAAGTTGCATTTGGAAAAGGTGCAGCTCGATGCGAAAATTAAGAAATACGAAGAAGATCTTGCATTGACCGACGATCAAAATCAGAAACTGCTCAAGGAGAAGAAAATTCTCGAAGAACGTGCCAACGATCTCTCTCAGACGCTGGCCGAGGAAGAAGAGAAAGCCAAGCATTTGGCCAAATTGAAGGCAAAGCATGAAGCGACCATCGCCGAACTAGAAGAACGTATGCACAAGGATCAACAACAACGTCAGGAATCCGATCGTACTAAACGAAAGATCGAAACGGAAGTGGCCGATCTGAAGGAACAATTGAACGAGCGTCGCGTGCAAGTTGAAGAACTTCAGGTTCAATTGGTTAAGCGCGAAGAGGAGCTAACCCAGACGCTCATGCGCATCGATGAAGAGTCGGCGGCAAAAGCAGCCGCGCAGAAAGCTCAGCGAGAACTCGAATCGCAGCTAGCGGAGATTCAAGAAGATCTGGAAGCTGAGAAAAACGCTCGTGCCAAAGCTGAGAAAATACGACGTGATTTGGGCGAAGAGCTTGAGGCGCTCAAAAATGAATTGCTCGATTCATTGGACACAACCGCTGGTGAGTAAAATGAAATTCGAAAACAAATTTTCATTTCAATCATCATCCAAATCGCAATTCTTCTTCCAAATAAATAATAGCTCAACAGGAATTGCGTTCGAAGCGTGAACAGGAATTGGCAACACTCAAGAAATCCCTCGAAGAGGAGACCGTTAACCACGAGGGCGTTTTAGCTGAGATGCGCCACAAGCACGCTCAAGAGTTGAATGTCATCAATGATCAGCTTGAAAATCTTCGCAAAGCCAAAGCTGTTCTCGAAAAGGCCAAAGGTACTTTAGAAGCTGAGAATGCCGATCTCGCTACGGAGTTGCGCAGCGTAAACAGCTCGCGTCAAGAGAACGATCGTCGACGCAAGCAGGCCGAATCGCAAATCGCTGAATTACAGGTAAGCTACTAGAAGCCGCAAATCGTCCTTGCTCTCTCTGGTCTCTCTGGTCTCTCTGTCATCTCTCAGCTCGTCTTCTTTAACATCCGAACGCCGAGTAGTGTGTACCGCTAGTGCGTTCGTAGTTTGGAATGGGAAACCCTTCTATAATTTCTATACGCCTAATTAGAGCCCGTGAGCTTTTGCGGTTTATAATTACCAAATGACGCATGAGTTGACATTGTAACCTCGATTACAGCATCTCTCTCACTCTCTCTCTCTCTCTCTCTCTCTCTCTATCTCTATGTATCTATATCTATATCTATATCCATCTCCATTTCCATCATCTGATTATGTTACGATTTTATCTGTTCTTTTCATGCACTCGCTCATATGCATTAGGTTAAGCTTGCTGAGATCGAACGTGCCCGTTCGGAACTGCAAGAGAAATGCACAAAACTGCAGCAGGAAGCTGAGAATATTACAAGTCAATTAGAAGAAGCCGAATTGAAAGCATCGGCCGCAGTGAAATCGGCAAGCAATATGGAATCCCAGTTAACAGAAGCACAGCAACTACTCGAGGAGGAGACCCGCCAAAAATTATCGCTCAGCTCGAAATTGCGTCAATTGGAATCTGATAAGGAAACACTTCAAGAACAGCTTGAGGAAGATGAGGAAGCGAAACGTAATTATGAACGGAAATTGGCTGAATTAACAGCTCAAATGCAGGAAACTAAAAAGAAAGCTGAAGAGGATAGTGATTTGGCGAAAGAACTGGAAGAGGGTAAAAAACGTTTGAATAAGGAGATCGAGGCACTGGAACGTCAAGTGAAAGAACTAATCGCGACAAACGATCGTTTGGATAAGAGCAAAAAGAAAATCCAATCCGAATTGGAAGATACAACAATCGAATTGGAAGCGCAACGCACGAAGGTAAGAGAGAATCTCCAGCATTCCTCGCTTCTATCTCACTGTATATTATTTTTCTTTTCCGTTTCCGTTTCTGTTTCGATATCGGTTCCGGTTCCGGTTCCGGTTTTAGGTGCTCGAATTGGAGAAGAAGCAAAAGAATTTCGATAAAATTCTCGCGGAAGAAAAAGCCATATCTGAACAAATCGCACAGGAGCGCGACACTGCCGAACGTGAGGCACGTGAAAAGGAAACGAAGGTGCTGTCGCTGACACGCGAACTTGACGAGGCGTACGATAAGATCGAAGATCTTGAAACGAAACGTAAGAGTCTGCAAAATGAATTGGACGATCTGGCGAACTCGCAAGGCACTGCCGATAAGAACGTACACGAGCTGGAGAAGGCGAAGCGTGCATTGGAATCGCAATTGGACGAGCTGAAAGCACAAAACGAGGAACTCGAAGATGATCTTCAATTGACCGAGGATGCGAAATTACGTCTCGAAGTGAATATGCAAGCACTACGTGCTCAATTTGAACGTGACATTCAGGCGAAAGAAGAGCAAGCTGAAGAGAAACGACGTGGTTTAGTTAAACAATTGCGTGATCTCGAAGCCGAACTGGATGAGGAACGGAAACAACGCACTGCAGCGGTTGCGGCGAAAAAGAAACTTGAGGGTGACATCAAAGAAATGGAAACGACCATGGAAATGCATAATAAGGTGAAAGAAGATGCAATTAAACATGCCAAGCGTCTGCAAGCACAAGTCAAGGATGCATTACGCGATGCCGAAGAAGCGAAAGCGGCCAAAGAGGAATTACAGGCGGCAAGCAAAGAAGCCGAACGTAAACTTAAAGCATTGGAAGCCGAATTAATGCAATTAAATGAAGATTTGGCCAGCTCGGAACGTGCTCGCCGTGCTGCCGAAACCGAACGTGATGAATTGGCCGAAGAGATAGCGAACAATGCTAGCAAAGGATCGTTAATGATCGATGAGAAACGTCGGCTGGAAGCACGAATAGCAACGCTCGAAGAAGAACTCGAAGAGGAACAATCGAATTCGGAAGTGCTGCTGGATCGAAGCCGTAAAGCTCAATTGCAAATTGAACAGATCAGCTCCGAATTGGCAACGGAGAAATCGAATTCACAGAAGAACGAGAATGCGCGTGCATTGCTCGAACGTCAGAATAAGGAACTTAAGGCCAAATTGGCCGAAATTGAAACGGCGCAACGTACGAAAGTGAAAGCAACCATTGCTGCATTAGAATCGAAAATTTCCAATTTGGAGGAACAGCTCGAAAACGAGGGCAAAGAACGCCTGCTCCAGCAGAAGACGAATCGCAAGATGGAAAAGAAAGTTAAGGAAATGACGCTAAATATCGAAGATGAGCGACGCCATGCCGATCAGTATAAGGAGCAAATCGATAAAGTGAGTTCAGTTAGTGAACATTTGTGAACACAGACATGATTCGAATTGCATTGCTTATTAAATTGAATTTATTTATTTATTGATTAATTGATTAATTGATTAATTAATTAACGTTTTAACGTTTCAATTCAACCCGTAGCTAAATGGACGCATGAAATTGCTCAAACGTAACCTGGACGAAACCGAAGAAGAACTGCAAAAGGAGAAGACCCAGAAGCGTAAATACCAGCGCGAGTGCGAGGACATGATCGAAAGTCAAGAGGCGATGAATCGTGAGATCAATACGCTCAAATCCAAGCTGAGGTACTTTGAAATAGAACGAATCATAGATTTGAATAATGATGCTTATTTGAATACGCCTTCAAGTTGAATACTGACTACCCAATGAACAATGAAGCGCGTGGATGTACTGCCATAAAATCGTATTTAAAAAAAAGGCACTCAGAAATTTCATTCAAATCTATGAAACAATATATAAATTATTGCTTTTCAAATTTAATGCTCTTTTTTATATTATTAATAAATATATATATATATATATTATATTATATATATATATTATGTGCTTAGATCGATTCAAGTTGCCGAAACAGAAAAGGCCAAAGCTTATTCGCCTAAAAAGGACGCTACACTAATTTTGAATTGTGAGGGTCTCCATTGAAATTTACAAAAAAAAAAAAAAAAAAAAAAAAAAACTATGTTTGTCAATAACTATGCAACGAGTCCGTAATTTTTTGTGTGAGTTCATTTTCTGTACTCGTTTGTCTGATTAT
Source organism: Chlorops oryzae (assembly GCA_020466095.1). Taxonomy (NCBI): domain Eukaryota; kingdom Metazoa; phylum Arthropoda; class Insecta; order Diptera; family Chloropidae; genus Chlorops; species Chlorops oryzae. Next base: position 47,000,292 of record CM035806.1, read on the forward strand.
GTTCCCCTTTCCACACATTTACCCAAATTCCAAAGAAATTTATCCGAATAGTAAAATTCATACATCACCCGCAAAATGTTCAAAATAAATTGGAAATGATTTTCATTGGGATTCCTTCCCACTTTTTTTTTCATTTTTTTTTTTTTTACGTTTGCTTGTGCTCCCATCAATTCGTGTCGTGTTTTGTGAAACAAGCGAATTGTTGGCGGCGACCATGTACACAAACGTTCATCTGATTTCTTAGTATTTTGAGCGGCTTATATTAGTATGTTTATTAGTTTTGTGATGAATAACAATGTCCATAATTTGAATGTCCATATGAACGTTAAAGTCGTACCGTACCGCCACCTCTAGACTAGATGATAATGTGTACTAATCAATGATTATCTTGATAAGCATGCATTTCTACTAATGATGACAAAATCGCTTTAAGTATTCATTCCAAGTCTTACGCGATTTTAATAAAATAGTCTTCAAAGACAATCAACACAACAAAAATATTCACGAAGAATAAAAAATTAAACGTTCTCTTCCTTTGCTTTAATGCCAATTACCGTCCGTAGGAGAGAGATCGCTAAGATCGTTACTCAATTTTCCAATTTACTTTAGTCATTTTGAAAAAATTCGTATCCTCAAAACTTAACTTAAATCAGGGGCCTTATTACTCTGTAGTTCGAATAATATTATATTAGGGATTCATGCAGCTTTGAAAATGCCTTTGTGAATTTTCCCATCGGAAATTTTTCATATACAGTCCGATTCTGAATATTCCCGGCGAATTTTCCCGCACGGATTTGAAAAAATAAATTCTGCCTTTCCAAGTACACTGGGAAGGGAGGGAGGGAGCATATAAAGGCCACAAGAATTTCGACAATTTTTAAGCAGAGGTCATCTCATTCTATTCATTATTGATGCTTAGACCACTTACCTACTTTTTCCGCCGAGAAAAACTTCTAGGGAACAAATTCCCGGCGAATAAGGCTGATCAATTTCGACACTTCAGTGACAAATTTCTCATTTCGTAAAGTTTCCAAAGATGAATGAATCCCACTAATAATAATAATAATAATAATAACGTATGACGAACATCCGACACTCGAACACAAGAGAGTAGGAAACGTTCGAGTCGAACTACAGAGTGCAAGGAAAAATCATAATCAGGCATGCTCTAGAAATCGAACACCCATAAAAAAAAATTCGAAATAGTATTGAAATCACATTGATTGATTTCGAGTTGTTTTATTCGGATTCGATTTCTAGAGTATGCCTGAATAATTTGTTTGTAACTTCTTCTAAAAAAAATTCCTACAAAAGAAAAATTCGTTAAAAAAAAAGAGCTTGCTATTTGTGTTTTTGTCGAAAAGTATTCTTCCTTAAAATTTTGAAATTAGAAACCGCTTAATTGAGAAATGTTGCGCAATTTTATTAGCGAAATTTCCTTTTTATAAATTTTACTTATTGATATGAATATCAATTATATGTGATTCCATTAAGGGGAGAATTAATCGTTTTCCTTTTGCATGTTGAAATTTTTGAAAGAAATCCTTTTGTTTTTTTTTTATACATATATGTATGCACTTATTTACTTTTTTTTGTTTTTTTTTTTGACTCACGTATTTTGTTTTTTTTTTTTCCTAGACGCGCCGGTGGCATAAGTGGTCTCAATTCAAGTCGTCTCGCTGGCACCCCATCCTCGAAACGTAGTGATGATAATTCCTCGGTGCAAGATGAATCATTAGACGGAGAAGATTCCGGAAATTGATGTGTTAATCGAACACATTTATTTTAATGAGAAAAGAAAGCGTTTGTTCTTTCAATATAAAAAATATGTTATTTTTTATTTTTTTTTTTTAAATTAATTATTAAATCTTTTTATGGAAATGTAAATTACCGATAAGCATAAAGATGAAAGTTGATATATCCAATGGAAACATAAAAAAAAAAATAAAATAAATAAACAACAAATACAAGAAACACACATTCAGAGACACACACACGCACACAAACAACAACAACAAATAGGCAGACATTCGAGACACACACACACACACACACACACACATACACACGCTGAACATAATTGACACTCCCGCCCGTAGAAACACATAAAAACATAACGTTCAGACTATATTGCTATCTAAAAGAAAATTTGCAACCCGTTTTTACATATTTATCACGCTATATTATCGACTTACCTACCTTATGTATTTATAAAATTAATACGAAATTTTTATACAAAAAAAAAAACAAAAAAATTTATTAAAAATTACGAAACTAAGCAAAAACGAAGTATTTGAGCAAAAAATAATAAACGAAAGAAATGCATTTACATAACACGAACATTTTTTGCAAATATATAAAATATATATATATATATATATATATATGATCATATTGATGAAATCGAAGAGAAATATACATAATTAAACGCGTATGTAGTATATGCGTGCGTACAGGAGCAGAATTTGAGTGTAGGGTGTTTAGATAATTTTCGATATGGCCAATTAAGACTGATTCCTTTTCCATATAATTCGGATTTTCTCCTTCCTTTTAGTTATTTTTTGTTTCTGGTTATTTTTTTTAATACATAGGTATATATTTTTTATTTATTTTTTATTTAAAAAATTTTTTTTTTAATTTACAATTAAAAAAATTTTTTTTTATTTATATTTTTTTTTTTTTGAATTGTTTAAAAAATTTTCTTTTATGTTTTTTTATTTTTTATTATTTGGCGTCGAGATGAAAGTTTTTATAATTTAAAGATAAGCCAAAAGTTGACAGTAGCGGCCGAAACCCAATCATTAAACGGTGAATCTGGAGTTGCAGCAATTATTATAATCGGTGATAAATCATCACCAGGGTTCGGATTTTGTTAACTTTTATTAATTTAAGGCATACTTTATGGAGTACAAATTTTATTCAACTCATAAAATTACGATTCAAATCGATTTTTAACTTCAATATAATTTCTATTTTTTTTTTTTTTTTTTTTGAAGTTAGAAAAGCGGTTTGAAATCCAACTTCGCTAATCTTCTTCTCAAAATGTTGGTAAGAAATTTTTTCCCCACCCCATAAAGTGCGCTTTAAGTTTGTAAAAGTCAAAAAATCCGAGCCCTGATCAGCACACTCACAGCGAAGTCAAATGTTATTGCCTGATTTGGAGAAGATCGTCATCAGTTGAGATAAAATGAAGTGACCAGTCCAAATTGGGAAATTTTTCATACGTTGATTTATAAGACACTTTCGCAGATGGTATAGCGGAGCTGTGGAGGCCTATTCTGAATGAATATTCCCTAGGAGTTTTTCCCCTAGAAATTTTTTTCCGCGGAAAAGGGCAGTGTTCTAAGCGGCAATAAAAGAATAAAAGCAAGTAATGACGTTTTCTTAAATGTGTTCGAAATTCTTGCATTCTTCATATTCCCTTCCCAGTGTGCTTAGGATGGGGAAATTTTCTTTTTTCAAATCAGCAGGCGAAATTTCCCCGGGAATATTTAAAGTCGAGCTGGTAGCCTTTTTCAATTTTTTTTTTTTTTTTATTATAGCCCAATTCTAAATATTCCCCTTGAGTTTTTCCGTGCAGAAGTGAAAAAAAAAAATTCTGCCTTTCTAAGCGCTCTGGGGAAACAAATATTAAGGAACCAATTATTATGAACATTTTTTTTTTTCGAAAAGGTCGTCCCATTTTTTTTTTTTTTTTGGTTTGTTGACGCCTAGAAACCTTTCTTTTTTCATATAGAAAATTTTCTGGGGAAAAAACTCCCGGGGAATATCCATTTAGAATAGGGCTGTTAGTCAATCAGGGGGTGTTATGGAAATCAATAGTTGTCAGAATCGATTTTGAAACCATCATTTATTTTGTGCAGGTGTCTTCGAAATAGATCATGGATTTGAGAGACGATTTCATTTTTCGAAAAAGATACCGTTACCAAAATCCATATTCGATTTCATAGATCGATTCGGACAACTATTGATTTCCATAACACCCCCGAATAATATACAGGTGTTCATGATAATTGTAGGTATAATTAAAATGCATTGTTTATCTGAAGTAAATGCAGACCAAAGAGTTGGAAATCTTTCTTCTCGTTTCTTGAGTTCTTGGATTCGTGTTCCTGAAGGATTAAATCCCAATCGGAAATATGAATATGTATATGCATATGTATGTTTTTTTTTTGCGTTTTTTGTTACAACTTAGCTTTTGAAGAAGTGCCACACTTACAACCTAAAATTTTCTACATATTATATATCGTTTGAAGAAAAAATCGGGGCGGGCCTAATATTTGAAGCCTGGGCCAGCACGGATATGTTTGGTTGTTGTATATTTTGACGAGACACTCTCGCTTATTTGTATTTTACTACTATGCTAGAGATATGTATGTGAAAATGAAACGATTATTTTATTTCTGCCAATGTATCGCAGGGGAATGGAATAACCTATTCTTCGCATTGGGCAAATTTTCGGGCTTTTATGTTCATTTTTCGTTTGTTTTTTTGTTGTTTTTCCAAAAGCGATTCTCATCAGTTCCGGAGATATGTATGTATTTTATTAAAATAAATACAAATTGTATAGCGCAATACTTATATTCCTCATGTTTGATGCGGGATTAGATTTGTACTTACCTTGAAAATTTTGTTCTTATATTCAGTCGCGATATGTGGAGTTAAATGCGTTTAATGAGAAATTCAAAATTCAAAATTCAAAATTCAAATCGAAAACCCCGCGGGCATCACGCTCAATCGCAATCGATCGGCCTAATTGAACCATACTTAATTATTGGCGAAGAAGTCGTGAAGAATGTTTCATTGCAATTAAATTGATAATCATTAAAAATAATTCTAGATATCTATGTCTGTATGTAATATGCTGTTATAATTATTACGAAATTTTTATACGTAACATATTTAACGGAATATACCTACTGTTTTCTAACATGAATAAAAACTTATGAATTTAAAATACTAACGAGAACATAGAAAGAACGTGAATTATAATTATTAGATCTGATTTGAAATAATAAAATCAACAATTTATTAACATTGAATTTATAAGAAATGAATAAAAATTAAAAAAATAAATACCAAAAATAAGTAAGTTTTTGTGCTGCCAGTATTCTTTGCAAAAATTCAAATGGGAGGGCAAGTTGATGGATTTCAAGAAACCAAGAAACAGCTGTATCCTTATTTGGTCGATGTTTTTTTCTTCCCTTTTTTACGAAATAAATTTTTTAACTCAATCTAAGGCAACCATATTCATGTGATCACATTATTCTCCCGATATACTTACATTAGCATTCGAAGCACTTCAGAGGGGGCACTCTATAGTTCGACGTGAAAGATGATTCTATTCGAAATCTAGTTCCGCGTCGAAAGCGAATCGGAACAGACTAGTTCGCCCGGATCTGCTATCGGGTGAATTCTAAAATAAAAGAAGACAACCAGCCCGATTCTGAATATTCCCGGGGAACGAATTCCCGGGGAATTCACTTTTCTCGAGAGTAAACTTCTTCTTTTTCAAATATTTGGGGGAATAAATTTGAAGGGGAATGGATATTTGACCCATACACATAAATTTTCCCTTCCCTATCTATTTAAAAAAGGAGAATTCTAGTCTCAAGAAAAGTAAATTCCCCGGGAATATTCAGAATCGGGGTGAACATATTTATTTCGCTGTAGGATCAGTCACTATCCTGGTTTCATGAGGAACTATCATTTGAAACAACAACGGAAAGAACGGTTGTTGCGGTATACGCGGTAAAGTTGGAAATAATATTTCAACTTTTCAGGCGTTTCGCGCGGAAGAAATGTAGCTGCTTCCATTGAAGAAATTTATTGAAATGTAATTGAAATAATAATTGACGCCCTTGTTGCGTCGCTCCCCGCCATCTGCGCATTTTTGTTATACTTATTAATAGATAGGAATGAGAAATATTGAGCGAATTATGAGATATAGCCATAAATAAGTGCGTAACTTAATTCTCGGCCACAATTGTTAAAATCGATTTAAAACAATCTGACTAAGCAAAATATAGAGAGTGCGAACACTTTCAGAAACTGCAGTCAAATTTTTGTATATGTACTTACATTCTATTTACATATGTGCTGCACAGTGTTATTGGCCCTTATAAATATGGAAACATTCGCCTATCTAAAACCCATTTTCCTCACAGCGTCATGATCAGAGAATCAATTCGAATGTAATAGAAAATTCTAAAAAAAAAAAAAAAAATATTAGCATAAAATTGAGTAAATCGCACAGTGCCCATCTGCAGGCACCCAGATTTCTATTTTTCTTATTTGCATGAAAATATTTTTCACATTTTATAGCGTCATAAAAATTTCGCCTCCAGGAGATGGCAGCTCTCTGTTCTTACCTACGGCAACACGATATTTTAAGCGTTTTATCGGTTAAGTGGGAAAAATTTTAAAGTACATTATTTTTTTATGTGATTTTCTTTCGAAAATTTCCGCAATTTGTAGGCGAAGCGGGTTCAGGTGCAATATTTCCCTGTTGCCATCAATTAGGAAAACTTTTTTTCTTGCCTTTTTTTTATACATACTTATATATTTTCGCGTTGCCAACTGCGACCCGAGTTCTTCTTTTCTCGCCTCTCTTTTGCTTGTGTGTTTTTGTTGTCCGTGTCTGTTGGCTCAGATCGTGTGAGGATTCCGAAAATATTCGATAAATCCTTAGAGTAAATTTTCAGTTGAAATCTCCGGCTGTTTTCAATTCCTTTGAACTCAATTAAAAAGAAAAAAGAAGAAGAAAAATAACACAAAGGATCAAATGTCATCAGCCAGCAACAGAACGTTAAAAAATATCAACAGCAATGGAGAAGAAAATTAAAGCTTCGCTTAAAAATTGCAACAATCAAATGCTTTATAAATTATCACGAATGTTTTTATTATGGTTTTTTTGTTTTGTTTTTGTTGTTATGTTTTATTGTTTTGTTTTTTTTTTTTTTTTTTGGTTTTTTGCAGAAAATCAAATGAATTTGAATTTAAAGCTCTGCGAGAAGCCAAGCAAGCGCACAGAATGAGATTTTTTTTGTTTTTGTGTTTTGCTTTTTTTTCAATGCTACGCAATTATCCGCGAACAATTGTGCCGTGTTGTACCTATGCGAATAAATTTAATTAAAAAATGCTTTCATAAAAAGTAATTCATCGAATTTTTCTTTAAACAGAAAAACATTTTTCCGCACGCGAATAATTTCAAAATGAAAAACAAGTAAGGCTGTTATAGACGGCCTCTGTGACGTAGTTGGCTGAGATGAGAACTTACGAAGCGAGAGGCTCTGGGTTCAACTCCCGGCTGATGTCGTGGATGATTGTGTCGCTTTTTCTGTTTCTGTTTTTCTTGTTTTCCCCTTATACGTGGCATCACAACGGGCCCGGTTATTTCCTAAGTGTTCCACCCTCAATGGTGCCAGCCACACTAACCTTAGCTAACTTAATCTAACCTAAGGGTGTTTTAGTCGGAAATCCGGACAGCATAATACCTACCCGTTATACAATAGATAAAAGGTTAGCTTTATATTATATAAGTATGTGAGTTTTCTTTTAAAACATTCCCCATTAAAGCAAAGTTGGTATTCTGGAGATTTTCAATACCTTAAAGGGTTATTCTGATGTAAATGCAAAAATTTCACCTCTTTTTTTGAAGTTTTTTTCTTCCATATTGTTAATATATTTTTTTTAGTCAGAGTATACAAAAGAGCTGCAACGGATATTCGGCCTATCCGGCCTTAAATTTAGTATCCGGCCGGATACCGGATACCATTTATATATCCTGCCGCTGAATACCTCACATTAAACATTTGCAATATTGTATTTGTACATACTAGGATGCAGATTACAAATGGGAACGATTGGATCCAGTTCCGCTAACATTTTCAAAGAAAATTTCCATTTTCAGAGATTTTTCATTGCAGTTCGGTGCAACTGCTCAAAATAATCATTACTAAAAATTGTGCTGTGTCAAAAAATAACGTTCGAAATTTCTGCTACCAAAAGGTAACGCTCAGGATCATTGCTACGCCGTTCAATTTGGCTTTAAAACCGAAAAATATATAACAAAAAAAAAAATTGAATATTTAGCAGCCGGATATCCGGTTATCCGGCCTGGCAACCAGCAGGATATCCGGTATCCGGCATTCGCGACCGCAAGAGCGGATTAAGACAATTTGCCGCCCTAGGCAGCTGCCTATGTTGCCTATTCGGTGATTCTGCCACTCAAAGACCGACATCAAAACCTTCATTAAAATTAGAGAATTCAATACAAACGAATCAGTTCGATTGCGCTACATTTTTAATTTATTAGGGGAATTCACATAGGCGTGTTAAAAACTTTGGAAAGTCGGAAAATTGGATGTCTTAAAAATTTTGTTTGTATCTTGCACAACTTTTTAAGCAGTTAAAAATTTTCCGATTTTCCGAAGCCATTGTGAATACCCCTATTACTTTTATTTTTTTGTACAGATATGAATTCTCTATTTCTCTTTGTGGCAAAAGTTGAATAGCTTCGGTCATTTTAAACCAATTTTCAAGAGCGATACGTCATTTTGTTGGAAATTAAATGTATTTTCTTAAATAATGCCGATATGAAGGCTTTGTAGTGGAACAAATTTATATTTCTCAAAAGAATATTCTTTTGAATTTTTATTGCCGTTAAAAAAAATTAAAATCGGTTGATAGACAACGAAGTTACAGCTTGGTAAGTGAGTCAATCGGGCCTATTACGGTTGTCGCCGCTATCGTCGTCGACGACTTAGCAACGATGTCGTCGTCGCCGTCGCCGTCGCTTCGCCCCTTAATAGCTATTACGGTACTAGTTCGAGACGACGACGACGACGAATTTTAAATGAAATTGGTAGCACTTTTATTTTTTATTCGGAAAATGGAACCAATCTTTATGACAAATGAATTTCTATGTGTGACATAGTTTTAATAGCTAGTCAATAAAAATTTTAAAGCTATAGTCAAGTGGAAATTAAATGATATTTCTAAGTAATACCAGAGTGATGAAGCTTTTAATGAACAAATGTATTTTCTAAAGAATATTCTTTTGAATTTGCCTAATTGGTTGAGTAGACAAGTGAATTACATTTGACGTAATGACAATTCGGGCCTATTACGTTGCGCCGCTAATACGTCGTCGACGAATTAGTCAACGATTTCGTCGCCGTCCGTCGCTTCGCCCTTAATACTTTAGGTCTTTTCAGACGACGCGACACGTAATTTTAGTGAAATTAGATTTTATTTTTATTCGGAAAATCCAATCTTATCGCAAATTTGTTTGTGTGACATAGTGTTCAAGCAGTAAAAAAATTTGAGCTCAAGCAAAAACTAAAGAAACTCTCAAGCTCATTACCAGAGTGAAAGTATTTAAGACAAACGATGGATATTATTGCAAGTTCTGATGGGACGGACAACGGTGAATTCATTTTTGACGAAATTTCGACTTCGTCTATTCTTCCTTAAAATTGCGTGACGGAACTACCGTAATGCCTTCGTAATTCCATAAAACTTGATTCTTTTCCCATATCTCGGTCATCTATTGCAGTGCAAATTAGTTTTCATTTTATTATTTGTGAGTGCACTGTGCACTGCTAGTCGGTCACTAAAAAAATAGCCGACAGAATAAACAACAAGAAGCGAAACTGCTAATAAAGCTAAAAGTAGTATTTAAAAGAGCTGAAACTGACGAAAAATGCTAAATCGGCGATACTCGTAATACGAATCTGTGCATCGTCTGATTTTTTTGCGTCAACTGGACAAGACGTAAGCCGTAATAGTGCCGAATATCTATAAAACGATAAATTTGTCCCATATCTCGGAATCTAGAGTCAATCTTAAAAAACCGTTGCGATATTTGAGCCCAGCAGGCCAAGTTACGCCAAAAACAACTTTCAGTTTCTCAGACCCAAAACCGTGTATGCTTGTGTTATTGAAAATGTAAAACTGAATGACTGCAAGTAAAAACATTTATGAATTAAACCTCTCTCAGCTATAAGCACAAACGAAGAGTTCTTTCAAATTGAGTCGAATTCAAACTCTCGCTGTGATCGCAAATGTGTTCGAAGCATTTCATAGAGTCTTGCCTGAATTGAGTCAAGCTCAAGCCTTCAGTCTCCTTTTGTTCGCGCGGTTGTTCGCATGTAAGAGGTTGTTCGGTCGGTTCGCGGAAGTGTCGGATTGAGAAGTTCGAAGTGTGATTGAGATTTTGCTTTTTGATAAATGAAAGAAGTCGTTTGTTTTTTGCGTAGCGAGAGACATCCTTATTAACACGTTGTTTAGGTGAGTGTGTTATTTATTTTTTTTTTCTCTCAATTGATTGCGTTTGAATGTGTTTTTTTGTTTTGCTTGGTTTAGTAAAACTTCGTTTTGTAATTATGGAAGTGTTTTGATCCACGTTTATTTGAATTGTTTTTTTTTCTATAAAGGTGTGTTAACATTCAGGTACAGTTCAACTTCAAAGAAGAAAAGGCCAATAAAAAGGGTCTTTACGTTTGCAAAAAGTATAAGCATTCGGCATTGTAAAAAATATTTTGATACAAAAAATAAATATTTGTTAACAAAAACCCCAAAGGCGCTGATGAGTCACGAGTGGCGAAGTGACGAAACATGGCCATGTCCGCCCACAGGCGGGAGGTGCAATGCGGTTAAGCTCGAATAATTTTCAATAATATGAAATATATTTAACACCGCGATCATTAACAGATCTTTTTGATCTTTTTTGCTATATACATAAAAAAAAAAAATATATATATATATATTAGACCGTTTCACTTTTTCAACTTTTTTCGAAATGTAAATGGGAACATTTTTTTTCTAAATCTATTAAAAAAAACAAAAATTTTGGTATATAAAACTTTTATAGTTTCGAAGGTTTAGACCTCGCGCAAAATCGGTAAAGCTTTTTGCCTAAAAAAAGCAGATTTTGAAAAATTAGGAAAAACATTGCATTACAATTTTTATAATAAGTCTTGATTCGTTTGTCCGATTTGAGTATAATCTAGCTTATTTTAAAGGCAATTAAATTAACCAGATTTCCTCCTTGGGCATAGAAACATTTTGATAATAATTTTAGTGCCTACAAGCTTTCAAAGTTGATTTATCATAAAATTTCGAGAAAAAAATTAGCTACATTGAGTCATTTAAAAATTCATTAAAAAAATTTGGATCAGTTTTTAGTTTATCTTTGAATGCAGATTAATGAACAATTTTATGAGGAAGATTTTGATGTGCCACAAGCCTATTAAAATAATTTATTTTAGCAAATATTTAGAAATTGAACTTAATTGAAAAAGTGGAAAAAAATTATTTATCACAACAATGCGTTTTATTTAAATTTTGATACAATAGTTTTTTTATTAGTGTTTGGATGTGTTTTATGAAACTCCTCAACAACTTGTAAAATTTCGTTCTGTTGCTCTTCGTCCTTTGTCAATGTGTTGTTTAATGTTCTTATAAGTCCAATAGCTCGTTCAGCGGGATCGTTAACAACGCTTATGTTTTGAACAATTTTCCGCAATGGTTTGAAGCTCTCGTTAGTGGACCAGCTCGACGGATGCAATGCAAGGAAGCTATATTTTAAACATGATACAGGTGATACATTAAAATTCTTAAAAAGTATTTTGTGTCATTTTTATATGACGCACTAAACGACATTTTTTTGATTGAAGACCTTTAAGAAATATCGCAGCATAAACTTCAAAGTATTGGTCAAAATGCAAAAATGTAATAGTATTTAAGTGATTATTGAAAATTGGTTTTTTTTTTCTTTGACCATAGGACATTCTGAAAGAAACAGCTAATAGAAAATTTCTTAGCACCATTAAATCTTAATGAAATCAAAAAAATTTTTATCGTAACATTTCGCTTGACTTCGAAGACAATATTAAAATAGAACAAACCTTGTTTCGGAAAATACTTCGTCAGTTCTTCCATATTGTTGGAATTGATAGCAGTTCTTGATTGAATCCAATGAGCTGTTACGGACGTTAACAACGTATGGGAAAATTGTTCAGAAGTACGTTAAAGGAAAGCTATGTGGATAAAAATTGAGAAACATTGCGGAAATGTGACGAAGAGAACAGAATGGAAAAGAGTGAGGAGTAAAATACACAGTGCCAAACAGAGAGTAAAAAACTAGTTTGTATCAAAAAAATCGCATTGATTGGAAAATAGACATAAAAGAAAAATTGTAAAATAAAGGATTTTAATAGAGTTTGTGTGAAAAAATATAAAAGTTCAGAAGATTAAAGATAAAAAAAATACAGGTTTTTAATATTTTTAAAGATCAATGTAGCGAATTTGTTTCTGAAATTTTATGAAAATAATTTGAAAGCTGTAGCCATAAGAAATATCTAATGAGTGGGACGAAATTGAGTAAAGGAGATTGAACCAAAAAGAGCTAGAGATATCAGAAAGCGTGACAAACGAGATGCAGAGACTTATTATAAAGCATGAATGCAAGTTTTTCCTAATTTTTCAAAATCTGCTTTTTTTAGGCAAAAAGCTTTACCGATTTTTCGCGAGGTCTAAACCTAGAAAAAAAATGTTTCCTTTTACATTTCGAAAAAATTGAAAATGTGAAACGGTCTTATATATATATATATATATATATATATATTTTCGACTCAAAAACAAGTGCAGTGTACTCTCTCCTTGCGGATACTCCTCTTAAGCGAATACCCCTCTTAAAGGGACACTATTTGGAAATGCTCTAGTGTTCCTGATTCTCAAATAGTTTCCTCTTAAGCGGACACCTTTTCCGGTACGGTAGGTGTCCGCTTAAGAGAGAGTACACCGTACACAAATTTTTTATGGCCTTTCTCGAATGGACAGACAGAATGTTGCGAGCAGAAGGTAGATTTAGAAAAATAAATTTAACGTATTTGCTTTTACAGTGTTTCCTTTTTCTACCAACTGTTCAGCAGTCGGTGATATTGATATGGTCAACTAGGTAGCTTTCAACGGTATCGTATCGAAATGTTAAAAATGTTCTTAAAATTTTTTTGTTTTTCATAACGAAAACGTTTTTCGGAAACAGTAGCAAACTGGGTTAAAGCCACAAAATTGATCTAAGAGCTGTTACATTCGCAAGAAAACTGAAGAGAGAAAAATGATAGATAACAGAGAGAGCTAGGAAAAAAGAGAGGAAAAGAGAGAGAGGAAAAGAGAGAGAGGAAAAGAGAGTGAGAGAGAGAGAGAGATAGGAAAAGAGAGTGAGAGAGAGCGAGAGGAAATGAGGAAAATACAGGAAAAGAAAGGAAAATAGAAAGGAAAGATAAGAAAAAGAGCGAGAGCAAAAGAGAGGAAACGAGTTGAAAAGTGAGCAAATTAGAAAGGAAAAGAGAGGAAAAGGGAGAGAAAGGGAAAAAGAGAGGGAAAATATTGAGGAAAATAGTGAGGAATGAGAGAGAAAAAGAGACAGGATAAGGAACAAAAAGAGAGAGGAAAAGAGAGTGAGAGAGGAAAAGAGAGTAGAGAGGAAAGAGAGAAAAAGAGAGAAAGAAGAGAAAAGACAGGAAAAAGACAGGAAAAGAGAAGCAAATAGAAAGGAAGATAAGAAAACAGAGAGCGAGCAAAATAGAGGAAACGAGTTGAAAAGTGAGCAAATTAGGAAGGAAAAGAGAGGAAAAGAGAGAGAGAAAGGGAAAAAGAGGGAAAATATTGAGGAAAATAGTGAGGAATGGAGAGAGAAAAAGAGAGAGGAAAAGAGAGAGGAAAAGAGAGAGGAAAAGAGAGAGGAAAAGAGAGAGGAAAAGAGAGAGGAAAAGAGAGAGGAAGAGAGAGGAAAAGAGAGAGGAAAAGAGAGAGGAAAAGAGAGAGGAAAAGAGAGAGGAAAAGAGAGAGGAAAAGAGAGAGGAAAAGAGAGAGGAAAAGAGAGAGGGAAAGATAAAAAATATACAGGGAAAAAGAAAGAGGAGGCGAAGGAGAGAAAAGGATGTTGAGGTAGAGCATGTGCGGGAGAGAGAAAGCGATCGAGGGAGTGGGAACGAAATTGAGTAGGGAAGAGAGAACACGAAAAAGAGGGCTATGGAGGATATGGAGAAAGCGTGAGAAAGAGAGAGAGAGAGCATTAAAAGCATAAATCAACCTACAAAGTCCCCTTATAAAAAAAAAACTTAAAAAACATAGATATATAAAATTTGGCTTCTTTCAAAAGGTTTTTTGTTTTTTTAAATAAATAACTATGCTCTAAAATTTTCCCAGCCAAAGAACAACGCAGTGATTGAATTCATATTCCAAATTCACATTTTCCTAAGCGACATCATTTATGTTCCCAGAACGCTTTTCTAAACGTTGAAAAACTAACTTGAACATGCAGCATGAGCAATCGTCCTGCATGAAAATACAAAAAAGTGACGGAAAAAAAAAACACAAAACAAAAAAAAAAAATAACCGAAAACAGGAGAACGGCATCGTGTCGAATTCATTGACGTACAAAATTGACGGCGATGAAGCTGAAGAAAAGAACCAAACAAAAAAATGCCAAACTGACGTGTTGGGATCTAAAAATCAATTCCGACTGAAAATAATAGCAAAAAATTTGACATAGAAGTGAGGAAAATCTCCAAAAACCATAGGAAAATTTCGCAAAAAAAAAAAATGAAGCATTGGAAAGACATAAGGAAAAAGAGAAAAATGTTCTATCGTTTGAAGATTTAAAAGTCACACTGTGCCGTGATCATGGGTGGTAGACTAATAACCCCAGTCGAAAGCCTTTGGATTTTAATTCCTTTTTTTGCATTAAGGGCGTTACCGATAGCAAACTTCTAATATTTTATGCAATTTCAAATTCAACCCAAACAAAAGGATAAAACGAAAAAAATCGAAAGAAAGAAAAAAAAAATGGAACAATTCATGCCTTGTTTGGCGCGGCGGCGTCTGGCTCAGTAGACGCAGTCAGTGTTGGCTAAAACCCCTTGGGGTTCTTTATTAGAACGTGTACCTCCAAAGGCGAACACGGATTAGCGACCAGCCAAAGCACCGACCCACTGCGCTCATACTCACGCAAATGATGAAATAAAAATGAAAAAGCACAAAAAGGCTATATACGCATATACAAAATTATAAAAATAAAGAGGTTAAGATAAAATAGAAACAGAAGATTGCAGAGTAACAAACGACGAAAAAAAAAACACAAAAAAAAGGAAACAAAATGAAAGAAAAGAAACCAGAGTCCAGCTGTGATTAAATTTTTTTATTTTTTATTATACATTTATTTTATTATAATTTTGTTGGTTATTTTTTCTAGAATCATCAGAGCATAAAGCATTGCATAAATAATTAAAATTCGACCCTTTTTTGATTTGAACCAGCCCCATTTTTTGTGTGGCCGGTTCATAGTTGAAGTAATTTTTTTAAGTGCATTGTTTATTTAAATCTAATTGTCCTTTGAGATGAAAAGTAACTCTCGGATGACCTTAAACGAAAATACAATTTAAACAGTTGCATTTTGGAAACTCACTACATTTAAGTGCTAACAATATGGGGTAGCGGGGCATCAAGGGCGTAGCGAGAGAAAAAGTGCTTTGGTAGTGCTTATATTTGTCAGAGTGGTATATTGAGCAATTATAAGACATTAACCGAAAAAAAAATTTGGGGGGGCAAGAAGAAGTTTAGTGAGTTTTGGACCAAAAACCCAAAAAATCCGAAAAATTCATGAGGTCCGATTTCGATGAAAATTTATACATAGAATAAGTGAAAAATTCTAAGAATTTTGACGCTAACATTTAAAAAAAATACTGATTACAACTAGTCTAGTTTGGGTCTAGTTCCAAACTGGTCCAAAAAGGACTAGTTGTAATAAGTTTTTTGAAAAACTTTTAGTACCAAAATTTTTAGAATTTTTCACTTATTCTATATATAAATTTTCATCAAAATCGGACGTCATGAATTTTTCGGATTTTTTGGGTTTTTGGTCCAAAACTCTCTAGACTTCTTCTTGCCCCCCCAAATTATTTTTCGTTTAATGTCTTATAATTGCTCAATATACCACTGTGGCAAATATAAGCGCTACCAAAGCACTCTTTCTCTGGCTACGCCCTTGCGGGGCATCCTTGAAACCATGAAGGAATTTTCCTAATTCCCTACGATTTCGCTTCCTTAAATACCAATCTAGCACGTTCTATAGAGAGAAAACCGAAATGTACATATTAAGGACGTGTAAATCCTGCAAAAAGCTGAAACACAAATATGCAACGAAAAATTCTTGTAAAACAGAATTTCAAGTCAAGGAGCAAAGTCCTTGAAAGTCCTTCGTGTGCTGTTCAACGAACGAACGAAGACGAACAAGAACAAAAAAAAATAAGGTAGAATCGTTAGTAAAAATAAGAAGAACGCGACATTTTGAATACGTTGAATACGAAAGAATTATATAAACTATCGCGACACAGAAATGTTCAAAGGATTCGGTGTTGTTGTTGTTGTTGTTTTCATTCTTTCTTTTTGGCATTTCAGGATTTGAATGGAATTAAATTTGGTTGCCAAAAAAGGAAGAGATGGCGAAGTGAACGAAGAGGCGAGAAGAGAAATGTCAATTTCAAGACGAACGTTTGCAGTTTATCGTTATAACCTTCGGGTTAAGATTTTTGCATTTCATCGCACTTTCATCAGAGCATCATATAATGCGCACCATTTGCTGCAATTACCGACGACAGCGACGTTGTTGGCTGGGTTTATTGGATACACCTGCACTTTGGTATGGCCTTAACCTTGAATTGCAGTAACGATTGCTTTGGAAATTCAATTTCGTTTTGCATTTCCGACGCTTTTTCCTTCGCTTTGCTTTCACCATATAGATGTGTATACAAATGAATATATATGTGTATATATACATACATACTTATATATTTTATTTGATCGTTTTGTGCATCTGCCCTTTTCACTTTGCTCCAGTTCTGTCTGGTTTTTTTGATATTTTCAATTTCATGTTGTATGCCATTACGTGGAAATTTGCCTTGGGAACGTGCAAAAAGTTTCTCTTCTCAGGGTCAGCCGGATATGCTTGTGGGTGATTTTTTCCTTTTGATTTTTTTCTTTTTACTTTTATCTATCTTTTTTGTCCCTTAAGACTTAATGCCCTTTCTCTTTCATTTCTTATTTTTATTTTTATATTTGATTTTCTATTTAATTTTTTTTTTTTTTTTTGGATTTCAGCTTCGATGGTATCAATGACGTATCAGCAAGTTACACCAGAGTGTGTTGGAAGCAATCTCTTTCACCTGTCAGTTAACGCAATTTAAGTTTTTTCCACTGCGATCCCTTTAAGGAAAGGAAAGCTTTGCAGTTTCGCAAAGCACAGCACAGCACAGCGCAACGGTAGCGCCGCAGCGCTTGCTTTTACATGTCTTCTACACGCAGAAAATACATTGATATTTTGCCTTTGGTGTTTGCAGTCATTGCTCTGGCCTTTGTTTAGTCTTGACGTTCTGACATTGCTACATATAGGTATGTATACGAAGTTGTTAGTGAGTTGGGCGATAATTTTTCGGTAATCCAAACACTCTTTTGGCTTCTTTCCTTCTTTATTTGTTTTTTGTATTTAATGGAAATTTTGTCTTTTCAATTGGACAAGTTGCCGATTTGCTAAACTTGAAGAAGATTTCATAAGTACAAACACTGGCTGCCAATTGTACAAAAGGGTTTGTCACGTTTTCACGTGAGCTCAAAAGGCTCAGTTAGGTTTGAAATGATCACGTGTAAAGTAATCGTTTAAACGAAGTAAAGTAATCGTACAATGGTTAAGAATTTTCCGTATGGTAGATCATAATTCGTCTCTCGATTAACGTCTGTTACAAACTATTGTTTCGGAGCTATCTTCACGTATTTATACAAAAAAAATAAAAAGATGTGGCCTATCGATCTATTCATTGCCCACGTCTCTATCCCTTATAGGTATTCAGTTTTCATCGAAATCGGACGTCATACATTTTTTGAATTCTTTTGATTGTTGGTCCACAACTGTCTTTGACCTAAAGATGCTACGAATATTTACTACTAACCGGAAGTCGGCCACTTTTTTTCGCTTTCTATTTTTCATGGGGAGTTGGTCGTGCGTAGCACAGGGAGAGATAGAGAGAGAGAGAGAGAGAGAGAGAGAGAGAGAGAGAGAGAGAGAGAGAGAGAGAGAGAGAGAGAGAGAGAGAGAGAGAGAAAGAGAGAGAGAGAAAAAGAGAGAGAGAGAAAGAGAGAGAAAGAGAGAGAAAGAGAGAGAAAGAGAGAGAAAGAGAGAGAAAGAGAGAGAAAGAGAGAAAGAGAGAGAAAGAAAGAGACAGAGACAGAGAAAGAGAGAGACACAAAAACAGAGAAAGAGAGAGAGAGAAAGACAAAAACAGAGAAAGAGAGAAAGAGAGAGAGAGAGAAAGTGAGAGAAAGAGAGAGAAAAGAGGGAGAGAAAGAGAGAGAGAGATTTTGAGGGATAGTTTGAAAAAATCGTCAAATATGAAGCTTTGTCTATTCGTTTTAGCGACCTCTAAAGCTCGAATGAAAAAAATTTCGCCCAAATTATATGTTTTACCTTATCTTTCGTTTTTGATAAAGTACAAAAAGATTATTTTTTAGTTGCAATTTGGGATTCGGTTAAGAAGGTTGAGCGCGTATGGATTCGCGCATGGCTGGCTCTAACCGCCATTTTGTAACTCAGTTCCACATGTTTGAAAATTGACGACGGTCATATAAACGGTTTTTTTTTATAAAGACGCATATTTGAGTGGCGTTATAATTCCGTAAGGAATTCGGGCCAAATAATCCTTCGAAGCCAAGAAGCCAAGAAGTAACTTAAATTAAAAAAAAAAAAAGATTATTTTCCTTTCAAAATTTTCTGTTAATTTTACACTGAGAAATTTTTTTTCAAAAACAAACGACAATATAAAATTTATAATTTTCCAGTGTATTCCAGCTTTCGCGACAATTTCAAAAAAACAAAATACCTCTGAGTATTATGTTTAACTTAAAAAAATTTTGACGTGATAACGTCTATTAAATCGATGATAGCAAAACCTTCCTAGCATCCGATGAGAACGCCGAAATCCGGCGAATTCAATGTGCTTTCAACATAGTCGCCATTATCGTCCATTAATTACGTATGGGAGATTTTGACGATTTTCGACCCCCTCGCGCAACCATATTTAAGAATAACTTAGACACCAATATAACCGATTATAAGATTTTCCTGACAACTTGGTAGCTAAAAGGTCTTTGGTCACAGTCATTCCATATACAATTCTCATCATCTTTATGCGGAATTACAAATAAGACGAGCAATAATACCTCAAATTTTTTCCCGATTTTTTTCTTAATAAATTCTGCAGATTTATTTATCCAAAGTATATCAACATTTCTATTTACGTTATGACGCACAATTATCGTCCGTAAACCGACTTTACAGACACGAATTTTTTTTACATTTATCAAAATAAAATCGTTTCTTTTTTTTTTAGATATTAACACAACCGTAAATGCACATTAGTAGATGATCTCAGTACTAATATCCAGTACAAACGTATGAAAAATGGAAAAAAAAACACCACTCATACGGTTAGTCTGAGTCCTGGATAAAATGAACACCTGGATAGTGGTTTGAACACATGGACTGAAGCTAGCACAACAGATTAAGCTTTTCGCGAGAAGAATGTCCGAGAATCATGAGAAGAAGGTAAGAAATAAAAGTCCTTATTGATTTTTATGAACCTTACGTGTAAGCTTTGTGTTTATATGTACTATTCGAACCAAATAGAGAAAATTGCAAATGCATTAAATTTTGAAAGAGTTCAGACAGAGTGGAATGCTCGATCCTATGTTTATGGAAAATGAGAAGCCCCATTTTAGGGAGCTCAGCGATCTCAGATGAAATCCAAAATTGAAGTGATATAATTGTGTGCCTTTAAACGAAATAAACGTCCACTTACATATGTCCGTTCGGTCGCTAACGTTGTGCTTTTGTTTAATGTACACGACTGCTTGATACACGATGCCATAAAAGCTTATTACCAGCTTACTCGAAAATAGGGGCTTTACGCTTTGACAAACGCATTAAATGTCTCTTATCCCGATCTGTAGTCTCGTTTATTTTCGAAAATTAATGTTAGAGCACAAATTGAGATAGAAAAATTCCAGCGCAGTTCTTTTCTTACATTATTCTTTGCAGTAACCCTCTTTGAAATAAAAACCGTCACGGGAAAGCTTAAAAACGAAAATACACATACATATATACCTACACAATGCATGATGGCACATACATATATAAAAAAGAGGTGTTCAACGCTCCGAGTGCGTAACGCAGCCTTCTGCCCTCCGCCTGCCGCCTGCCGCCTTCTGCTGGCACCAATGGTCATAATCTATATTTTTCGTATTAAAGCTCCTTTAAAATGCCAACACAAAAAACAGCACCAACCGCAAAAGGAATCGTGTCCTTTCGGCACAAACAATTAAGTTTATGATATGATTACGCTCCTTTCACAATATGCGACGGTTTGGTTCGAAAAAGAAAGAAAGAAAAAAAGTCATGCGAAATTAAAGCACGTATTTGATTAACTCTTGATAAAATATTTTTTGTTTTTTGCTCCTTTTTTAATTTGTAATTTTTTAATTTTTTAATTTTTCATTTTTTAAGTGCTCAATGCTTTTAAAATTTAATACCAATATTACCTTCTGTTATTGAAAAATTCTCAGTTCGCATTTTATGCATATTTTTTTTCCGATTGCGTTTATCGCATTGAAAAAAACCTTAACCCCATTTTTTTTTTTTTTTTTTTTTTTTGCTAACCTACATACAAAAAAGATGAAGAACGATTTAAAAGACAAAACGAGGGGGAAGTAGGAGGAGGTGCACGAGTGAATAAGCTTGTTCAGCTGTGAGTATAAAACAACGAACAAAAAAAAAAAAAAAAAAAAAAAAAACCCTATCAATAAATCAATAATAACGACTTGGGTTAGTCAATTCCTCAACTGCTATCCTTATTTGCCTTTGGCCTTGCTTTTCCATCAATGGCTGTTCGAATGCGTTCGAGAGCGAGAAGTGTTTGCTTTATTGTTGCAATTGGATTGGTCTACAATTGTGCACGAGAATGCAATGATAGCGTGGAACAAACAAATAGTAACGATTTCCACATTTCGAGGATTCAACGAAAGAATGAAGAGTTTCAAGCGAAAAATTTGAACAATTTAAGGGTGTTTCCAATTTTTTTGTTTTTATTTTTTTTATTTATTTATTCATTTGCTCATCTATTAATTTTGTTTGTTTTGTTATACTAACGGTGCAACGTGGTAGATCTCGAAAAGTGTGGCCGAGAATTAAGTTGCGCAGCTTCTTACTGCTATATCTCGTATAGTGTGATCAATACATTATTTTCTTGTCTATAACAAAGTTTTTGCCTTAAAATCCTTGAGAAAAAATGAAAAATTATGCCTGGCTTCCAATAGCGCAGGAGCTCCTGTGCATCAATTCCTGGAAACATTCAACATTACCATGCACAGGAACTCCTGCTCTATTGGATTCCAGGCATTACTTCGAAGTAAATACACGGTTCTCTTTATACCCGACACACTCTGTGTCGAGGGTATATTGCGTTTGTTGGGTTGTGTGTAACACCCAGAACCAGTCGAGATAGACCATACAAAATGTATATAGAAATGATCAGCGTCACCAGAAGATTCGATTTAGACATGTCCGTCTGTCCGTCTGTCTGTCTGTCTGTCTGTCCGTCTGTCTGTCTGTCTGTATACAGTTATCTTATCGAAGGAGTTGAGCTATCTTGACAAAATTTGGTATGCGTGCTCACGGGGACATGAGTAAGAACAAGTTCGAGAATGGACCCGATCGGAACATTTTTAGGGGTACCTCCAGTACTAGGGTCTGTTATGAAAATCACAAAAACTGCTCTAAAACCTGAGTTTTTCAAGATATTTTGATGAAACTTGGTATTTGAACATGTTTAAACGCAAGTAATATGATTTCAAAAAATTTGAAAAGTGGGCGTGGCAGAAAGGCGTTTTTCGAAAATTGTCCCCTACACCCGAACTTCAAATGGGACTTGAACGAAAGTTGGCACTTATGCTTCTTTTGTAGCTATAAACATTCTCCCAAAAAATTTCCTAGATCGGTCCATTATTAAGGGTACCTCCAGTACTAGGGTCTGTCACAAAAATCTCAAAACTGCCTCAAAATCGGACTTTTTCCAAATATTTCAATGAAACTTAGGATTTGAGGGTATATCTAAGCCTCCGATTAGAATTCCAAAAAATTGGAAAAGTGGGCGTGGCATAAGGGCGTTTTTCGAAAATTGTCTGCTACACCCGAAATAC
The DNA here is from genome assembly GCA_020466095.1 of Chlorops oryzae. Classification (NCBI taxonomy): domain Eukaryota; kingdom Metazoa; phylum Arthropoda; class Insecta; order Diptera; family Chloropidae; genus Chlorops; species Chlorops oryzae. The sequence goes on from CM035806.1 coordinate 47,022,603, forward strand.
AAATGGGACTTGAACGAAAGTTGGCACGTATGCTTCCTTGATAGCCAGTAACAAAAATCCCAAAAATGCCTCAAAAGCGGACTTTATTGAAATATTTCAATGAAACTTAGAATTTAAGCGTATATATAGGGGTCCGATTAGAATCCCAAAAAAATTGAAAAATTGGGCGTGGCAAATGGGCGGTTTTTATAAAGAAATTAAACAAAAGTCGGTATATGGGGCCCCTATGGCCTTAAACAACTCCTGATATTAAAAATTATTCGAACATAAGTGTCTGTGTCGGGTATTCTATTGTCAGGCTCGCCTGACTATAACACCCTTACTTGTTTTACACTGTGTATTGGGACCTCGAATATTCGTGTAAAAAGATCGTGTTAAAAAACATACGTGGCTTATGGAAAACTCGGAGATATGTATGTTCTAGAAATTTAAAAAAGTTATATTTTCGCCCTTTGGGCCTCTTAAAAGCGATAGATCCAGCGCGAAAAGGAATTAGGCTGCAATTATAGTGAAGCTACAGCTGAAGCTGAAGCGTAGGCTGTCATGTGTTTGTTGTAATTTGTTGTTGCGAAAATACTACAAACACAAGACAGCTAGCGCTTCAGCTTTAGGTCTAGCTATAATTGCACTATAATTGCAACCTTAGTTGGCATTACTGGAAAAGAGCAACTTTAAAAATCGGGTATACCCCGTTATGTGAAGAAGCCATAAAGTGGAGTTGCCATATACGGGCATTTCACAGAAATCGATTACGACAGAAAACGTTCGATTTCGCTTAAATTTTTATGGAAATTTAATTGATTTCGAACGTTTTCAATCATATTCGCTTTCTGTGACATGCCCGATAGATAGTGTCTGTAAAAAAAGTTTCTTGTGAAAAAGTTTTTTTTTTGTTTCTTTTTGGTTAACCGCGTTATTTCAAAATTGTGTAAAAAAAAAAAAACTGTAAAAGAAGAGAGACGATGTACTTTACGTTCGCTCATACTGAGCTGACAAGTCAGAAAGAGAAAAAGTATTGAGGGCGCAGGGTTGCATGCGACTTTCCTTGGCTTTACTAAATAGAAAATGGCAGAACTGCTGTTAGCAACTCATCTTCCAAAGCTAACACAGACATATGTGGTGCTGGACACAGAGTGTGATAGGAATAAAAACCTTATCCTTTAAATATGCTCGAAATTTGTTCATACAGCGCCGATGCTTTAGAATCATAGAATGTCATTCCATAGTGAGGGTCACGCCGATTTGACTGTAATATCTAGAGCTCCGATTTTGAATATGTAAAAAAATGAACAAAAACCATTCAAAAAAAAAAAAAATGTTCAAAAAATATTCAAAAATTGAAAAAAAATGCATAAAATTCAAATGTCAAAAAATCCAAAACAAGCGAAAAAAAAACCCAAGTAAGAAAGCTAAGGTCGGTCCGGCTATGGTACACGCGGCTTCCAAGTCTTTTATTCCGTAATAAATCGAAAACAACTACCATTTGTAGGCGTGGCAGTTACCGGAGCATGCTCATTTTCGCCACCTACTATAAACTTGTTATAGTCAACCATTCTGAATTTGAACCCCCTACGCTCTTCCATATGCACTAGTGTCCGACCGAAGATTCGGCTTCCGTATTCAGCATAATCGGCCAATTTTTCTAAGGATCGTTCTCAGAGCCCTACATCTAGTTGTTATAGATACTTACTGGGGTATCTCTACTGAGTTAGCTCCTTAAACTAGCTGCAAACCACCCAGTTTCCTGTAGAAAAGTGAAAAAAGCTAACCCAGTAACAAACGTCGATAATAAAATTTGGAACTAACCCAACGGTTCACTGGTTTTAGGTTTTTTTTTTTTTTATCATATGTTTGTTTGAATGATTTTTAGTTGAAAGGTGCTGTTCGATAAGGGACTTTTTTAACAGTTCAGCTTGGCATAGGACATATAGATATGTACATATATTGTATATGCAGGTTTTTAATTTAATGTAGCTAGTTTGCAGTTAATGCTATCTATCAACGTACCTCCGATTTGTACGCTTCACAGTGGGGCCGCTCCATATATTTTTTTGGGAAAAAATAGAAGGAGTGGGCGTAGAGCATTGAAACTTTGCAGAAACTTCTGCGGGCTAAATTAAGATATTTTGAAAAAGTCTTGAAAATCCGCCCACTGCCACGCCCACCTCCCATATAAGTGCACAAGTCAAAACTTTTGTTTCCGGACCTAGGGACTTGAAACTCGGGACACTTCTTAATTGAGTTCTCCTCAAAAAAGAAAGCTAAAAAAATTGAGGCTGCCACACCTACTTTGGGTTTAACGCCCATCGAAAGTTGGGTTTTTTACATGTTTTTATTTCCTATTTAGCATTGTATGGATTTTTCACATAAATTAAAGAATTTTAATTTTTCCCAAAAGCTTAAACATTGGTTGTCTCCATTCAGAAGAAGATAATACCCTCAAGAGCCTTCCGGGAACGATATTAGCCTTCGAAATCATCGAAAATATCTCACAAATGCATTCCGCTTTGCTGGTAAAGCATGCCAAGTTAACAGGTTGGCTGATAAGTCCCCGGTCTAACAAAGAAAAACACATTTTTTTGTCAAAATTCGTTTTTATTATTCAACATAGTTCCCTTCAAGAGCGATACAACGATTATAACGACCTTCCAATTTTTTGATACCATTTTGGTAGTACTCCTTTGGTTTTGCCTCAAAATAGGCCTCAGTTTCGGCGATCACCTCTTCATTGCAGCCAAATTTTTCCCTGCGAGCATCCTTTTGAGGTCTGAGAACAAGAAAAAGTCGCTGGGGGCCAGATCTGGAGAATACGGTGGGTGGGGAAGCAATTCGAAGCCTAATTCATGAATTTTTGCCATCGTTCTCAATGACTTGTGGCACGGTGCGTTGTCTTGGTGGAACAACACTTTTTTCTTCTTCATATGGGGCCGTTTTGCCGCGATTTCGACCTTCAAACGCTCCAATAACGACATATAATAGTCACTGTTGATGGTTTTTCCCTTCTCAAGATAATTGATAAAAATTATTCCATGCCCATCCCAAAAAACAGAGGCCATTACTTTGCCAGCGGACTTTTGAGTCTTTCCACGCTTCGGAGACGGTTCACCGATCGCTGTCCACTCAGCCGACTGTCGATTGGACTCAGGAGTGTAGTGATAGAGCCATGTTTCATCCATTGTCACATATCGACGCAAAAACTCGGGTGTATTGCGAGTTAACAGCTGCACACACCGCTCAGAATCATCAACACGTTGTTGTTTTTGGTCAAATGTGAGCTCGCGCGGCACTCATTTTGCACAGAGCTTTTTCATATCCAAATATTGATGAATGATATGACCAACACGTTCCTTTGATATCTTTAAGGCCTCTGCTATCTCGATCAACTTCATTTTACGGTCATTCAAAATCATTTTGTGAATTTTTTGGATGTTTTCGTCGGTAACCACCTCTTTCGGGCGTCCACTGCGTTCACCGTCCTCCGTGCTCATTTCACCACGCTTGAATTTTGCATACCAATCAGTTATTGTTGTTTTTCCTGGGGCAGAGTCCGGAAACTCATTATCAAGCCAAGTTTTTGCTTCCACTGTATTTTTTCCCTTCAGAAAACAGTATTTTATCAAAACACGAAATTCCTTTTTTTCCATTTTTTTCACAATAACAAAAGTTGCTTCACAAAAGACGCTCTATCTCACAAACTAATTGACTTACAGACGTCAAATTTTGACACGAATCATTTGAGGGTTGCCACTATATAAAAATAATATGCATTTAATACTAGCGACGCCATCTATGTGTCAGACCGGGGACTTATCAGCCAACCTGTTAAAGTGTGTCATTGAAAGATATTGATGTTAAATATGTTTTTTTTTTTTACATTGAAATGTTATTAAATTTCGTTACGCCTACATATTCGTAAACAAAAACAATGTTTCCTTTATAAATCGTTCCATGTTTTAATTATGTAAGACCTAAAAGTATGCCACATTTTTTGTCTTATTGAGCATTTGTATGAAATATTGCTGTGACTTTTGAAATTCAAATCGATGATACTTACAGAAAAGGTATTAGAAGGTGCATTTTTTTTGTTTAAATTGAAAGTATAGAATCGTACCTTTCATTTTTATATAGTAAGAGGGCTAAGCAAGGCAAAGCACATAAAGTTTTTTTCCAACAAAAAATTAGAGGTTTAAATTTTTTTACTCTAATTTCTGGCAAATTATAATAATTATTCTACTTTTCCAATTTTAATAATTTTTTTTTTTTTTTACATGAAAGAGTAATTGCTATATTTCCACCAAAAAATAAAACAAAGGCAATAGCTTTGGATTTTCACATAAAAAATGTTCTCTATTTGGACTACAATTTTAATCTGAAATTTATTGAATAACATTCCTTTGACTTTTGTTAGTTTTTTTTTTAATAAAAAAGTTCAATTTTCATAAAAAAGGATGTTGAACTCCTCATATCCAAATATTTCTTTACAAAAGTGAATCATTAAAATTTTGAAATTCAAAGTTGAAAAATCGTATTTTTTCCACTGATGCCCCACTGTGCGCTTTATCGTTCAATATATGTGGTCTTCAACAACGATCAAAAACTTGTTGTTTATGGCACGAAGCCACTTTTGAATAAGTTTCCCCTCTTTAGGCATTTTGAAAAAAATAATTCGATTTAGTATGCCTGAGTCATTATTACTTTCAGATCATCCCTTGTATGTATGTATTTATGAATATATACACATATAAAACTGGTTCTTATGTTAGTTAAATTGCCTGTTCGATGCCCATAGTTGCAATCGTTTTTAATACCAAATTTGAATAGAGTTTGCGTGTGACCTTCAACGCGATAATTTGAGTTTCGCCATAAGCCATTCACTCGATTTTTGATGCGTATTCATTCGTGCTGAAGAATCATCGTCATCGTTATCGCCATCGTCAATGCCGCATTTACCTACTGCATACGTCGCTGAGTGCAAAGTGAAATTCAATTTCATCGTAGGAAATTGTTTTGATTTGCAAGTTGAGCTGAAAAATTTTCAATTTTCTACTAATTGGATGAAATCTCTCGAACAACATGAAGTCCTATTTCTTCGCTTGTTTTTTTTTTTTTTTTTTTTTTTTTTTTTTTTTTTTTTTGTTTGAATTTCTAATGCCCGTTGCATGCTATGATAAAAACAAAAGGCTCTCCTGTGAAAAATGGTCTCCCTCTTTCCGAAGGAGACTGCTTTCTTTTGTTTTTGGAAGTGGTTATGGGTTAAGGAGGCGCAATTTTTCTCTTACTTTAGTAGTAGTAGTATTCTTTATTTTCAATTTCATTATAAAAATTCAACTTAAATATATTACTTAGAATTGGAAATCTTAATATTGAAAATATGAATATTCGACTTTGACACAAAATGTCGTCAGTCGGAGGATTGTGTAATAATTTTTTAAATTTATTTTTTTATTTTTTTATAATTTATTTACATATGTATACCCAAGTAGCAAAATGTGGTATTCATTCGGTATTTCATTTCTTTATTCAAACTTAATATGATCAGTTTTTGGTATTTGAATCCTCCCTTCTTTAATGTCACTTAAATCGGTTTTAAAGTAGAGCTGTCACTTTGGTTTTAAATTGGTATTTAATATCCTTCTTAAAGCAGTCTAAGATGGTTCTGAAATTAGTAGCCATATTCGAAGCATTAAATCGGTATGATGGGACGTATTTAATACTTCGAATATCGTACTTAAATTAGTAAAGTGTTTTTCATCAACGTGTGCTGTCAAAATCGAAGAAATTATGGCCACCCTGCATTTCAGTCCGGTGTCGACCACCGAAGGGAATGGTGTACGCTCGGATGTTAAACTTTTCCTAATCAAATTATTATTTGCAGCAATACGTATGATTGTACGAAATTTAAAATGCTTACGAGTTAATCTTTGCAAATTATTTGACTTAAGAAAAGTATATATAAAGCCCCACATAAAAACACATTTTTAAGCACCAGCGCATTGATTTCAGCGTAATTGTTTTACAAAAGTATTTCATCAATTCAAACAATTATGAAGGCCCGTGAATTTTGAAGGGGGTAGCAGGTGTAATTTCACCGAAAAAGTCATTGCGTTTGTAAAATCGCTTCAATTTGGCGTAACGAACAAAAGCCAAAGTCATTTATTTTACTTATCAAAGCATTGATGAACACAAATATCTTGTCAATAAAATTTTAGACAGAACCAACACCCTCTGCGAAATATGTTTTCGTTTCATTTTATCATTAGTATTTAAATCAATGGGATAAAAAGAGATAGATAATGTTTTTATAAACTCATAAGCTGTGCTGGAGTTAAGAAGCCTTTAAGAAGATAAAAACTAGAACTTGAAACTTCGCTCTCCTATTTAAGTGGCAATTAAGATAGAAATACGCTTCTCAATTTCTTCTATCGGACCGCCCACATGGGCCCTTTTGCACTTAATTTGGACTTTAATATGTCTTAAAGACGGAGTGCAAACCTTTTGTAGCCTTCTTCACTACTTCTTTAAGTTATGATAATAAACATTTTTGTTACTTGGGTAACTAATGATACCAACTGTTTGGGAAGAAAAATCAGAACTTAGGCCACAAATCGAATTCAAAAGGCAGAACTATTCAGAACATGGGCTAGAAAAATCAGAACATAAATCAGAACAAAAATCAGACTACATTTTAAAATCTGAATGTACATTTTAGTACATTTTTTACACCTCTAGGCAAATCTTAACAAAAAATAAGGGCCAGTTATTAAAACATTAGGGAAATCAAACCAAATTAACCTTATTTTTGAGAGCACTTTTATTAAAACAACAATAAAACCTAAACCTCAGGATTCTGCTGAACATAAAAAAAATACATTTCCATAACAATTAAAACTTTTATATCCCCGATACTGGCTACTCATCTTCTTTTGAATCATTTATGCACACCGATATAAGACTTCCTCCAGTGCACTATGTGCCAGCTGGCCGCTTTTTTTGACAAAAAGTCGAAATTTTTGTGTAGTAATTTGGAAAAAATTATTATGCATATAGTAAGAAAATACTCTGACCATTATAAAAATGACTTAATTTTTTTCTATTTAATTTCCTTTTAATTTGACAGCCTGTCAAAGTTCACAAAGCAAACAACGTGCGGCTTGGCGTTCCAAATAATTGAAATTAAGTGAGATTGTCTGTTCAAATTTTTTAATCAATTTCTTCGAAACTAAATTTTTTTAAATATGGATAGTAGCATTCAGGTATGTGTGTACAATAAAACCTCATCACTCTTTTGTGTGGGTTTTTTTTTAGTATATAAAACAAGTTAAGCTAAACACTTGAAGCTTTTTTTAAATAAATTTTGGAATTTTCCTTATGTTCTGTGAGAACAAAAAATATGAAGCAGTCCTCGGCAGTCCATAAAACCTATACAAAAATGAAGCTTCAGAATGTTGTCTATTAAGTCCCAAACAAAACGAACTCACACACCGATTTTCATTGAAAAAAATTAGGAATTGCGGATTTTGGACGCTTTTATGTGTTGTCCCGAACACAACCTAGTACTGGAGGTACCCTTAAAAATCTTCCAATAAAAATTTAATTTTAACATCGATCTAAGAGTTGTTCTCCGCACCTTTGTGCAAAAATTCGATGCTCTTTCTCCTTTTCTAGACTTTTTGCCAAAAAAAATGACTTTCTAGCCCTTAGTGCAGTGGTGGCTTGCTGAAGTGCTTGTGCTGTTAGCACTTGCAGTGGCTGCCGTTACTTCTTTGCTTGCTTTAAAATCATATTTCGATTGATCATGTAATATTGCGTTTGTTCAAGCGAAGAAAACGAAGAAGAAAATTAATTAGCGAATAGGGATGTCACTGTATGTCTTATAGTGTTGCAATGTGCTTCGATATACATATGTATATGCTATCGATTATTCGATTTTAAATTTAAAAAAGAAATAATGGGTGGATGTTCATTTAAATGAATGTTGGTGGACATGCGGGTTCCCATATTTAGATATCAATGGAAAATCAGAACAAATCAGAACACATTCCGGAAAATCAGAGTTCTGATTTTTCTTAAAACTAAATCAGAACTGGCTTCTGCAAATCAGAACTTGTCCTGCCTAAATCAGAACAGTTGGTATCATTATGTATAACTAATAATTGAATTCAGCAATAAGCTCCTTTCTGTATTCTGTGCAATTTTTAATGAACATAACTAAATGATTCCAACTGATATATTTTCCATCCAATAGTTTTTTTTATATCTGTATCACTGAGCGATGCCTTACCAAAAAAGCAAATTCTTATTTCTTTTAAAATAGGACATGAACCTAGGAAATGTTCTATGCCTTCAACTACTCTGAGATTACATAAAGAACACAATTTTGAAGCTGCCTCCTGAAACCTGTTGCCATTTAGTTCAATCAAGTTACTGCGAGCTTTAAAGATCCACATTATCTCGTCAAGTCTGCGGTCCTCAGCTAAGTAACTTTGGCCAGCTCTATGATCCAGTTGTTTATAAATACGAATTGTCTGTGCTGCCTTCTGCATCCACTCGTTATAATCCTTCTGTCGTAACGCACTCATAAGCTGTGCCCTGTTATCCTGCCATAGCTCTCTGCTTGCGTTTGCTTCCGTCCAAACAATGTTGAATGGCTCTCCCAGTTTATTAAGTTCTTTAACCCAAAGCAGATTTCCCAGAACCAGCTTCTTCGATAACAGATGCGGTAGGCGGTCAGATTTGTAGTCAAACATTATCTTAATGGCGTACCTTAGGTGCAAATCAAGTGTGAAAATATGCCCATATTTTTCTCTTACTTTATTTGCGTTAAAGCTCATAGCCTTCAAGTGATTTTTCGAAGGCTCAAGCTCTTAAATGAGTTGTCTTCATTAAAGCTGGAACCAGACTAATTGAGCCAGGTAATAAAATAATTTTATATGGCAATTTCGAATATAGCCAATGTAATTCATTTAATTTATCTGGTACGAAGGCTCATCGAATATTTTAGGAATACTCATGTTTAAACTTTCGAAGCTATTAAACGAAGGACCTAGCATACATATATTTCTGTTTAAAGCTTTCACTATATAGGCTATCATTTGAAAGTTTAAACCTTCAAAAAAGCTCAACTTGGATTGAGCCTAAGAGTCCTAAATTTTTCCAATAAAAACATTTAAAAAAAAACCATTTTTTTTGTTGGTATTTTTCGGTATTTTTAACAATACCTTCAAAATAATTGGATCTCTTTCTTTTAACCCGTGTCTTTTGCAGAAATTCGTTTGAATTAAATTGCGGCGAATGGTGTATTGGGTTAAAAAGATAAAAAACAAAATAAAATAATATAAAATGACATTTACTTTGGAGAATGACTTTTATAAACCCATTCTGGAATTTTCCGGCAAAAAATATTTTACCCATAAGTACTATTTATGAGGCTTGATATTTAACCTTACCTTTTCTCCATTTTGTATTGTGTATATTGTATATTGTATAGGTATGTATATTTTTTGTTTGTTGTTGCTTCTATCGAACTTCCACGCTGAATTTCCTTGACATCATCATTCGATGAATGTCATAATATTTTACTCAGTTCGTTTAGATGAATATGAAAGAATGCAAAATAAGGAACAACTGTCAGTCACATCCTTCATATATTTTCATTTATTGTTTATATCAGCCGCTGCTGCTGCTGCTGCAAACAATATATCTTGGTCATATGTTATTCTTTGTCATCATCATCGTCATCATCAAATTCGTGCACGTTTTCTTGTATCCTTGCTTGTTTGTTCGTGGTAATAAAAATAAATTCGTGAAAATCTGTCGTGTAGTAAATGATTTCATCTTTTCCGTTCTGCTTCTTTGAGACATTTATGTATGTTGGTATGCTCAAGCAATTGCCATATGCTTGGCTACATGTTGAATGAAGCTATTGGCAATAAAGACACCTGCAACGTGCCTTAACGGTCGAATATTATCGATATCGAAAAAAACAAAAAAAAAAAACATCACAAAGCCATCGAACAAATTCAGACGTACCTCGCATTGTGTCTTGAAAAGAGATCTGCCAAGGCGATAAAAATGCTTCCATCTCGTATAGCGCTTTCGCTGCACAGTGGGATGAGAATGTGAAATTTTGATTTTTTAGTTTTATTCTGTAAATTATTTTTAATTTCCTTCAATTTCCCAAAAATTGACATCGAAAACGATATATACCCTGTAGGAAGTTGAACTAGTGCAGAAGTATTCTTCGACTACTTCCCAAATCAACAGTACTACTCGCTCGTAATTTCCCCGCCAATGCATTGAACTGTAAACTTTTACTATGAGGTGCCATTCGAAAATCGACAGTCGCGCTTGAACTAGTACAGAAGTAGAGGCAACAGGGCCAATTCAGTAAATTTGCTATACTACGTTGATAGATGGGGGACCGGCCCGCGCTGTCGTAGCTCACAGCGTAGCGCGTGCACCCCGCGATCCGAAGGACCCAGGTTCAAATCCCGGGCCAAGCGAACGCCGATTTTTTTTTTAATTATTAGTAACAATTGGAATCCTAAGAGGAATAAAAAGCATATATATAAAAAAGAAAGCTTTCAAATTGGCAGAAAATGTTGAGCGAATTTGTGCGCAAAGTTGTGAGACAGCATTGGTGAAGACGTGTTTTTCAATCCAATCTATTTGAGTTTTTCGAAACATGTCATTCTTCCACATTTTTTCGCCTGCGACTGGAATCGAACTCAAGCCCTTCAGATTCCTAAGTGAATACGCTTTCACTACGCCACGGACCTATCTGACTCACGCACAGGATATATTATATATTTGATTAATGTGTGGGCAAAATTGAATTGTTGAATATGCCACTAGTTAGGTACTACTGTCCGTGTCTCTACTCGCGTACTAGTTCTTTTTCTTACACTCGAGAACTACTCGCTAGGGCCCGATTCACCCCACTCTTCCTACAGGGTAGGTACATACATGCATGCACATGAATAGAAACCCTGCAGGAAATTGAACTAGTGCAGAAGTAGTCTTCGACTACTCCCTAAATCAACAGTACTACTCGCTCGTAATTTCCTCGCCAATGCATTGAACTGTCAACTTTTACTCTGAGGTGTCATTCGAAAATTGACAGTCGCGTTTGAACTAGTGCAGAAGTAGAGTGTTAGGGGTGAATTGATCTTTTTGGATATACTTAGTTAATTACTAGTGAATCAATAGTCACATGGACGTCATATATCGATAGCTCGATAGCTCTCTATCGATACTTTGTTCAAGAATTAAAATTGTTGGCGCATTTTGAGAAAAATAAAAAAATAAAAATTTTTGTAATTGTTTTTTTTCCCTTTTTTTTTGCTTTTTGTTTTTTTTTTGTGTTCTGCTTTTTGTCTTTTAAATTCTGTTAACTATTTTGACTTGGCTGAGGTTCGAACTCACAACATCTCGTTCCTTGAGCAAACGCTTTAACGCATTGAGCTAACCAAGGCAATTTCAACTCACTGATCGAAATGCTTACTTGAGTTGCTCAGGCAGAAAAACTTTTTAAATTTAAAATGCTGAAAAAAATCAAATTTTCTATACAAAAAATGTATTTTGTCAGCCTTTTAAATTTAAAATGCTTTCGTGAATAGGGAGATTAACTTGGTAAATAACAAAAAAAAAAAACAATGCACTTAACAATGCACTAGCTTAGCATCTAATCACACAAGATAAAAATGCTTACTTGACGTATTCATTCTAAAACAAGTGTTTTGCATTGTTGTTTTAAGAATTTTTCTGGGTGTGTGAACTTTTAATTGACTTTTGAACTAGAAGTATACTGGTGGCTTTTGCACTAGTCAAACTCTACTCGCTCATAGTTGATTAACTGTACCCATTTGTACTACAGACTTTTTCTCTGGTGGAGCTCTACTCGCTGTGCGACAATTATCGACATACTTCCTATAGGGAATGTTTGAGTTTGAAAGTGTTCGTGTTACACCGATTTCACCGTATCGCCATTGATGTGATAAAATCGTATTAGCTCCGTCGTTGCAAATTGGAAAAACAGAAAAAAAAAAAAAAAAAACAGAATGAAAGAAGACCTCACAGACCCCTCTTTGATAAAGCAAATTTCAAAGAAATAATTATTGTTTGCAGCCTTCTATGATCGTTTCTCTGACGTTTCTTTTTCTCTAATAATGAGGCATTGAGAGAAAGAAGTAGATACACATGTATGTATGTAGGTTACAACTCAGCCAGATAATTTTTGAAAAATTTTTGAAATTTTCGGTCAAGCATCATAACATAGAACGCCACCGAAAGTGATGCTTAAATGAAAGCTTAGGAATTTCCAAAAGGATACATAAGCACCTTGCATCTATTCCTTGGATACCCATTCATATACGGCTTGTTATTGTATCGGAAATAATTTTTTTTTTGGAACACAATTTGGCCTCTTAAAAATGTTGATTTTTTTTCATATTTTCGGAGAAAAAGTTGTGGCAACACTGGTTAAGGACTGCTACCAAACTCACTCCCAACAAGCGGCAGCCCTATTGCGTTCATGAAGAATTTTTTAACAGTAGTTGTGGTCCGCATTCGGGCGGCTTTCACTGCAATTTTAACCATCTATTTGCCACTGTTCGCAGTATTGTTATATTCTTCAAGTTTTCACTTTCTGTTTTAGAATCCCATAAAGCCTAGAGAACAGCTTCACACACACACACACATCACACAATACATAGATATACATAAGAGCACCCAGCAAACAATTTGATTTAAAATAAGCTTGGTTTAATAAGTTTGTTTAAATTTCTACATATATTAATCTCAAAAATGATGGCCGAGAATTAAGTTGCGAACTTATTTATGTCTATATCTCATAGCTTGTTCAATATTTCTCTATCCTATCTATGATAAAGTTTTAGCCTTTCAGGACTCGAAAAAAATAGTTTCAAAACTAACTGCATAATCCAAAAACACTTCATCTAAAAGCTGCAAATTGCAAAAATCTCAAAATTTTTACGTTTTTTTCACCTCTTTTTAATTTTTCTTACCCATTGCTCCCAAGCCAATAAGAATATTTTGCAAATGCTTAAATTTACATATACAAAAATTATTACAAAATAACTACTTCAGGTACACGAGCTGCATCCGAGCGTCCCTTTTGCCACTTCAAAGCTGAATAATTTTCATCAAAAATCATACGGAAAAAACTCAAAATTATCCTTTGAATAGGCTTTAATCCAACGTAAATGGTTCAGAACCGTGAAAATAATTTCTAATCAGTGTTTCACTGTTCATACTCAAAAACCTTAAAACGAATCTTTCCAGAAAATCGCACATTTTGCTCACTTTTTATGGCTATTTCAATGGATTTTTAAAAATATCTGTGCACGTTTTTAGCCAACGAGCCCGTCATTAGTCTTGCCCAATAAAATTTTGACGAATTTTGCGCTATTAGCAGTGCCGTGCCATCAATGTTAAAATTCAATTGGAAAACAGTATCTTTTTCATCATTTTTTCACTTGAAATATGAACTTTGACTGAATGAGCGCAAACACAAAGGACTTGCACTGTACGATGCTATTCGTTGCAGATTGTAACGGCACATTTTTAATGCGTTGCTATAGTAAAAAGACGAGTTCTTAATGCCTATGGAAACTAGAAAATATATCATTTTACAAGCAAATTTTAAATCCTTATATAAAGGGTGGTAGTCTTCCACTCGGTTTAAGAACTTGGAAAGTTTAAAATTTTGAAATAAATATATCCTTAAAATCTTCATGCCAGTTTAACTCAAGCAAAGACCATTGCTATATTTGATATTTTTAGAAATTTTCATATAAAATTAATAAATCTGGTTGAAACTATCCTGAAGACTTTCATTTGATAGTTTAAACTATGAGCCAAAATGTTTAAAAATGGCTATTCAATTGATTTTTGAAAACCTTATATAATCTTTGGAATTAAGAGAAAAAAAGACGCTTTCTTAAAAGAACTTTGAGGCCCATTTGCTACTGTTCCGGTTAAAGGTAATCGTCACGATATCCTCTCAAAATATCAACATTTTTATAAATTTTTTTTTTGTTTTTCGGAACCTTTCCTTAAGAAAAGCTTATTTAAACAATTTCTTACCTAAAATTTAGAATATAGTTTATTGGGTACATTCTGATGTACATAGGTGTGTGTGTGTGTGCTTGTGTACAGTGGCGTAGCGGGACATTTTGTCGCCCGGGCCACAATGGGGACACAATGCAGGAAATGCCGAACCCTACAATCGGCTTCAATCAAAATACCTTCATAAAAATTGAAATATGATTTGGCGCCCGGGGGTGGCTGCCGCCTTCTACCCCCCTCGCTACGCTACTGCTTGTGTTGCACTTGATTTCGATGTGTTTTGGATACGTTCCTACATGGTTGAGACGGAAAAACAAGAAAAATAAAAAAAATAAAAATAAGAGAAAAATAAAAGAAAATAATAAAAATAAATACAAATAAAAATTCGTAATCCGACTAGAGAAAATTCAAGTTTATACAGATGGATGCTGGATGAATGCGCTTTGCAGAAGCAGGGACCCAACGGTAAGAAGCATGGCGAGGTGCGACAGAAACGAACGGAATGAAAGGAACGAAAGGAACGAGAAGATGCCAGTAACCGAAAATCTATTTGTTGTCCCTGACCTGAAAAATGTGCGAACAATAAATTTTATTTTCGAATTTTAAATTTAAAGAAAGTAGAGTGGGTCATCATACACTAAGCTGTGTGAACGTGTGCAAAAGGACTTAAACATCCGGATTGAGCCAAACGTGCTTACATGTGTGAGGATAAAGACTTTGTCGAGTATGTGTGCCGTGTGCCTGTGACAACTGTGTGAAATAAGCTGTTTATTTGTTTGTTTAGCAAATGTTTTTCTTCGGTGTTTCACTCTATTCTTCTTTCCTATTTTTTGCTATTTTGTTTTTGTTTTTTTGTTATTTTTTCTACTTCATTTTTACCTGAGGTACATATATTTTAAAAGCTTGAAGGAACGTGTTTTTGTAAGAAATCGAGAACATATTTCTTTGTTGGAAGAATTTGAGTTGCCAAATTGATTGCACAAAAATATGTCTCGATGGTAGAGAAATATTTTTGATTTAAATGATTCGATTTTTCTTGCACCTTTTGGTTCGAGGAAAGGTTTGGTTTTTTTTTTTTTTTTTTTTTTTTTTTTTTGCAAGATTTATGATCTCTAATTTCAACTCAATGGCCCATAAGCATTTTGTTGTTGATATATTTTAGATATACATATGTAAGCATAGGAATATTTTCAAGTTGGAGACACATAAATTTCAATTTTAAATTTTGAAGAAATTTTTTGTGCGAAATTTTTTCGCTTTTTTAATGGGAACATTGCATCAAAACCGGCATAATTCAAAATTTTCCAAAGTCGACTTTTTGCCATATATCTGGTCAGAAAACATAATATGTAAAGATATTATCTTTAATCATTGGAAAAATCTCATTATTACGCATTGCTATTTTCCTAAAGTCAATAAATAAATAACTTTATGCCCGTTTTGATGCTAGTGACACTACCACTTCAGTTTAAGTTAAAGAGTAATAACTTGAATTGTGCCAAGACGTCTTTGCAAAGTAGGCAGACTTTGTTGGACATAAAGTGAACTTATTAAAAATGTGCCACTTTCGCGCAAATAAATGTTCACATTTATGGTGTACCATTTTGAATTGTGCTGCTTTAGTCGGAAAAAGAGGTTCATTTAGCTGGAGTATTTCAAGTTATGCCATTATAGATCAAATCGCCAACTAATCACTAAATCGGCACAACTCAAAATTTTGCATTTCTCGGGCAAACAGCCAATAACTCTCGATGACTGTTAAAACAATTTCTTTTCTAAACTTATATTATTCTTAATTAACTGGAGAATCAATAAATGCCAGTGTCAATTTCCCAAGTGTTCCTTTTCCTGCAGTAAAATGTTGGCGAAAATTAAAAAAAATTGATTGATTTTGAGCTGTGCCGGTTTAGTGATTAGTGTGCGAAATAATAGCGACTGGCATAAGTTTTTGAAAAATTATTTATTTTAAAGCAAAAATTAAACAAAACTTTACTTTATTGGGACTAGATACTTGTTTTTTTGTTTTTTTTTTTTGTTTATATTTCTTGAATGATGATTCAATGATTAATGATTTTTTTGAAAAAAATTGCATTTATCTTATTGATTTCAGTGGTTAGTTCGCCTTTAAAAAATTTTGAGTTGTGCCACCATAACTACAATAATTTGATTTGTTTTTCGATTAATGCCGTATTAACTACAATTATTCGTGTTCTTAATGAAGTTGCGCCATTTTAGCTGCAAATATTTTTTTGAAGTTCTGCCACTTTAACTACAATAAAAAAAAAATTGCAAAACTGCAATCAAAGCGGAATAGTTCGAAAAAGGAAACCAGCTTGTTGTAATTAAAGAGGCACAAAAGGTTACATATCACCAAATTCGTTGCCAAATATAGATAAAAAATGAACAAAAATAAAGTAAGTATAATAAGCAAGTCCTTGAACAATAATAGTTTTAAGGACAACGCGCTTTTTCATCTAGAAGAAAACATTGTTCATCATGCGAATTGGTCCATTCGGGTCGGGCTGACAACTCAGTGTACAACGGTAATAGCCGATAGATACGAGAAATTGGCTCTAGATTGCGAAATATTCACCAGTTTCGGCCATCTTTATCACTATCGAATTTTAAATCGTATCTTTTCAATTATAATGACCAGGGCTCGGATTTTGTTGACTTTTACAAATTCAAAGCATACTTTATGGTGCAAAAATTTTTCTTACCAACATTTTGCGAATAAGTTTAACGAAGTCGAACTTCAAACCGATTTTCTAACGTCAAAAAAATTCCTATTGAAGTTAAAAATCGATTTGAATCTTAGCTTTATGTGAGTGGGACAAAATTTTTACTCCATAAAGTATGCTTTTAATTTATAAAAGCCAACAAATTCCGAGCCCTGATAATGACTACAGGCATTATTCTAACATTCATTAATTGTGAGTAAGCATATATGTAATACAATTGCAGTCTAAATACACCAATCAAGTGCAACATCTAAGGCCATTTTTGGAAAAAATCTGTTTTATCATCACAAAGGTATGCTTTAAAAAATTCGGAAGAAATCAAACGAAATCGACTTTTATTAAATTTATAGCATACATTTAGGGTAATGTTAGAAAATTCGAAAAATTGCAACAAATAAAAAACACCAAATAAACGTGCATTTGATTGAGTAAATTTAGTTCAATGATACTTATGTTTCAGTCTGGTATACTTGTTAAACAACTTAAAAAAAAGAGGGGCCAAAGCCTTTAAAAATGAAAAAAAAAAAAATTTTAAAATCAGCAGTGAAATTTTGGCGAAAAATGTTGAATATTTCGCAAACTCGAGCTAACCTAGCCAAGTGCTTGGTACAATTGTATTTGGGGGAGTCAGCCGGACCCAACTGCGGCGGTTTGCACGATGAACATTTTCTCGACTATAACAGTGTAATTAGACTATTATAGGGTGCTGTAGGGTTAGAACCATCAATTTTAGTTAATCTAAGATTCTGTTTTTCACTGTACTGCAAGGCTTCAGTATAATTGTTAAATATTTTTTCGAATGAAAATTTTTTGCAGTTAAGGGGGCACAATTTAAGTTGCGTCAGTGATTAAGACAAAAAAATGACATTAAAATGGCACAATTCAAAATGGGCTTATATTTCCACAGACGTAAGTTGAAATTTAAAATAGAAAAACAAAACTTTCTCTTTAATGGTGAACTCTTTACTAGTGAAACAAATTTTGACTTCCATACTTCACCAGGTTTTCTATAAATTTTGTTTTGCTTCTACTGAAAATTTTTAATTTTTGAGTTGCGCCGATTTAGTATCCTATAGGAGGCTATTGTTCGTCGGTTCGCGAGTCTTTTTTTTCCTTTTGTCTGCGAACCGGTTAACCCCCTGCAGCAAGCGCAACTAGTGCTTTACTAGTACTTTACTAGTGCAAAAGCTACCAGTACTAGTTCTCAACTATACCCCTGTCCATATAAAATTCTGTGGAAAATCGGCATGAAATATGTAGGAAAGAGCACCAGTTCAGTTTGCACCAGTATAGTACTAGTTTCCCAAGTAGCAAAATAGGTAGAAAATTGGTAAATTCTTACCTATATTAGGTCAGAATATTTACTTGACCTAACCTAAATAGGTCGAAATTACGTCGATTCGACGTCGAGTCGACGTAAGTGGGGAATAGATTGGAAGTCGATTGGCGGTAATAATAGGTCATAATAGGGCATTTCGACTTCAAAGTCAGGGCGAAAAGAAGTCCGTTTACCTAATATTAGTCGAAAAGAAGTCGCAATGACCAATTCTCGACCTAATTGGACTTATGAGTAAAACGAAAGAGAACGTAAAAGGAAACGAAAAAAGTGAGAGAGAGAGTAACAGAGAAAGATATAAATACATAATATCTTACTCAGTCATTCGTATTACTCGAAAGCAGAAATGAACGAGAGATTTTCTTCTTCGTGTGTCTTAAGAAATAAATAATAAATAAAATATGGACTTCATTAAAATTTATTTTGCGCTTAATAAGTCCCAAAAACATATGCCCGCTGAGATTTTTCATGAAAGTGTTCCTTCTACTTCTTAATTTTTAAGGGGCTTTCTCATTGATGGAAATTAAATAAATATTGCTTGAAAAAAATTGTTTTTCTTAAAGAAAAAACATATGCAGAAGAATAATTCTCAATTTGCCATTCGAAAAACATGGCGGAGCTCGACCTATTTTGACCTATTTCGACTTTAAAGTCAAACCGACTATGAAGTCCGAAAATCAAGTCCGCTCGACTTTGAAGTCGAAGCATGCAACAAAATAAGTCAACTTTTGACCCTATTTCGCCCTATAAGTCAAACGGACTTTAAAGTCGAAAGTCGGTTTGCCTTGAAAAATTACCTAATTTGGAAGTCAAAGTCAAGTCAATATTAAGTCACAAAATAGGGCATTTTTACCTCTTTTCGACCAAAAATCGACTTGTTAGTCGAAACGACTTTGAAGTCATGAAATAGGTCGAAAAAAGGTAATTTGGACCTTCAAAACGGACTTTAAAGTTAGGTCATATTTAAGGCCGGAAAATAGATCAGGAATAGGGTAATGTCAACCTAAATAGGTCGATTCGACTTACTGCTGGTCGAATCGCCCTATTGTGCTTGTTGGGTTTTTAGGAGGCGATTTGATTCTTTTGCACTATTTTAATACTAGTGCTTTAATAGGAAAAAAATTACAATTTTTTTTTTTTAAGTCCTATAGCATATTTTTATCTTTTCATCCACCCTTTGGATGCAAATGAAAATGAAACTCTACAGATTTTGCTTATAAATGTTTTTATTTACAAAAATATATTTAAAAGGAGAAAAAAACCATTTCTTCTGGCTGGCTAAACCGCGAAAACTAATAAATATGAGCTTATTCCTTAAATTGGATGATTAAACAATATCACTTGTTGGACTTTCTTAAATTGCTAAATAAAAACATGGTTATTCACAACGTACGCGCACAATGTAATTGGAACTGTGCCGAATGCAATAGCTTGCTACAAAATTATCGATATAGTAACTCACTCTCGAAAGATTTGTAGCTCTGCATTACTGAGCGATAATGTATAAATGTGGTGGTAGTTGCACCAAAAGTTGCACTAATTGTGGTAGATCTAGTGAATGTACTAGTTCATTTAAGAAAACTTACCTACGGCTTGCTACAGGGCCCCTTTACTATTTTCTCATCGAGACAATTGCACTGGGCTTGACGGAATTCTGTGTGTACACGTAATGAGGCAGGAGAAACCTGAAGTGCTAGAATATACCCAACGGCCAACAGTGCCTTCCGCCTACAAAGTATACGAAACTGTAAGCAACCTGCCTACTAATAGCCAACAAAGTATACGAGATCGTACGCGGCCTGCCTTCCAATAGCTTCCTTTATGTGGTGGAGGTAGGCGGTCACTCTACAAAACGGCCACGATCCACAGTGGGACGACTAGTGGACAAAAATAAAAAATTTTTTGGTGACAAAACCTATCGAATTGGGCATTATTGTAAAGGAAAAACTTCCACTAATATAAATGCGGAATATTAATTTGAAAAAATATTTAGTATTGATTCTGAGCTGCTTCAAAGTGAAGGTTTTTTTTAATTTTTTTTGTAATCAAATTATATGTTTTGAGGACTTCAGCAAAAAATTCCCATTAATTCATTCTTTTACATATGGACGCAAAGTTTTTTTAGTTTAATTATTAAAATTTTTGGCAAAAAAAAAAAAAAAACAAAAAGTCCCAATTTTACAATAAACTTTTTTTTTCAAACGACTATAAACTTGGTCAAAATATGGGGTAAGGCTCATAAATAACACGTTTTCTGTAACCGATATCTTGTGAGTTCCGCCACCAGTTCCACCCGCCTTAACTCTTATAAAATATTAAAGAACACTTTATTATCTTTCAAAATATGTAAAAATCATTGCTAGCCCGTGAATAATACGTTTTCCAAAAACAGTCTAAGTCTTCGTATAAAACGTATGGAATTGTTTAATTTTATACAATGATTTTCAATGTTTTTGCCATTTCAAATTTTTTTCTTTGGCCAGGCTGGGCTGGTTTTTTTTTTTTAAACTTTCTGTGTTAAATACAAATTTAACCTTTACTACTAAATAACGCGCACCAATGTTTTTGAAAGTTTCATACGATTTTGGGGGGCTTCAAATAGAGCACCTATTTACTAACTTTGAGTGGGCGTGGCACAAAATGTGCGCGGGGTAGCACAACCGAAATAAGTTTTTCAAACTGAAAGCAGTACAAGGATTCTTCAACAATTATGCGAAAAATCGTACAGTGGTCCAAAATGGGTTAAAAAAAGAACAAAAGAAGTTTCTATGTCTCACGCTTAAGTTAAATGTTTTTCTACAACGAACCAAATCCTCTGACCTAATGAAACTCGGCTAAGTCGCACCCGAAATGCGAACATCTCACATGCATTTGGGCATTTTCCTGAAAATGTAACATTTTTGACGCGTCCGTATATATCCAATTGGCTTTTGGATCTGCACAGAAATATTTTAAATAGAAAAAAAGGCCGCAGGAGCTTCACGAAAGTTTTTAGAAAGAAACGTTCTTACTATTTACCGCATTCTTAAATTTCGGACTTGAAGCTCGCGTTAGTGTCGCATTCGTGTGGAAAATTCAATGTTTCAGATTACTCGCTTTTACGCGATTCCACCGTATGCATTCAAATGGAATATCTTATTTTCGCAAACGAGTAAAATTTTTTATATTTTCTTAAAGTGTTTTTTATAGATATCTATATAGGTGCAACATAAAATTTTCAAACAATATCGCCCATTTTTGTTTCTTTTTTTTTTGTAATATCATTCATATCGCAATGAATCAATTTTATAAATAAAAATTTTGTTGAATAATTTTATACGAAAACGAAGAGACAAGAAATCGTTATTGTTTTTCATCATTTCTGGGAGCTCATAAAAATGATTTTACGATTCCGTTTCATTGAACATTTCAACGTTTCGCGAATTGCTTTCTCTTCTCTCTTCATTTTGATTGCTTGGCTTTTGCGTTGGGGCCCGCTTTAATTTAAACTTAAGTCAATCTAAGTCAAAGCTAATGCCCTTAAATTCGATTGACCCACGCTTTGCTCGATAGCGTATCACCCAACTCACTCGATATTTAAAAAGAAAGGTGTATGAACTGTTAAAATGAAATTGCTGGGGAAAATCCAAAACCGAACGAATGCCCAAAAGGACCTTAACAAAGAAAGAGAGCCCTGAAAGCTCATAAACAATTTGATGTGGTTTCCCACTTTCCTATTTTTTTATTTCCTTTTTTTTTTTTTTTTTGTAATGCTCTCAGTCGTTTTGCGGCTTGTATTTTGACCATTTCGTTTGGCCGCATGGCAATTTGTAAAGTCAATGGTTTGAACTGTTGGAGGCCATTGCCAGTGAAAATGTTAAAAGCTTGAATGTTAAGCCTTTTGACGGGGATTTTTTTTTATGTGCGTATGTTTTTTTTTTTAAATGCTCGACTGCGCTTGGATGCTTAATACTCTACTAAGAATTTAATTGCTTTATAAATATTTTTGATATTCCAGTGAAAATTCTATCGCTTTTTTTTCAAGAAGTTTGTTCAACTTCAACTTCTGAAAAAGACAGATGTAGCTAGACAGGCAGAGGAAGAGAAATAGAGAGGGAGAGAGATATAGAGAGATGGAGGGATAGAGGGTTAGAAGGATAGAGGGATAGAAGGATAGAGAGAGATAGAGAGAGATAGGGAGAGAGATAGAGGAGAGAGATAGAGAGAGAGATAGAGAGAGAGATAGAGAGAGAGATAGAGAGAGATAGAGAGAGATAGAGAGAGATAGAGAGAGATAGAGAGAGATAGAGAGAGATAGAGAGAGATAGAGAGAGATAGAGAGAGATAGAGAGAGATAGAGAGAGCAATAGAGAGATAGAGTGATAGAGAGAGGGTGAGAGAGGGAGAGAGAGGGGGTGAGAGTGGGTGAGAGAGGGTGAGAGAGGGTGAGAGAGGGAGGGAGAGGAAGAGAGAGGAAGAGAGAGGGAGAGAGCGAGAGAGAGAGATAGGGAGAGTGAGCGGGAGAGAGCGAGAGAGAGCAAGAGAGAGAGCGAGAGGGTGTGAGAGAGGGGGAAATAGAGTGATGGGGAGAGGAGGAAGAGAAAGTGGGGAAGAGAGAGGGGGAGGGGAGGAAGAAAGAGAGTGAGAGGGATGGAGAGGGTGAGAGAGAAAGATCGAGAGGGATAAAAAATTATAGAAGAAGATGGAGAACGATCGAGAGAGGTATATGTCAATTGAGACATTCAGAGATGGGGTTGGGGCCGAAATTCAGTTTTGTGGGGTTAATTGTAAGATAATAATGAAAATATGCAGCATTCCCTAGCTATGTCTATGTCTGGAAAAGGATTTATCAAATCCAGTGCTAATCAGAATGACCATGACTCTCCGTTTTGATCGGATAGTATTTTTTTTTGGCTGTTGATTTACAGCACAGATGACGTATTTGGTGCAATCGAACCCATTTTCATTAAAATTTCATTGAAGCTGTCACATATGTATCTAACCATTAAGAAGCTGTCATGAAAGCACAAAAATTTGCCAGTTGTTTTGCTGGCATTTTCGTTTTTGAAGTTTGTTTGCAGTTTTGGATCTTGTAACACCTAGAACTACGCTTCACAGGTACACCTAAATGCATATACTCTCGATCACACTGAAAGAAATATCGGCAGTAATATTGAATAAAAATTTTCGTAAATATTTGAATACGAATTTTAGTCAATATAACGAATTTTCTTCATGCTGACGAAAATATTTGTAATATTGCAGAAATTTTGTGAATGGAACGAAAAAAAATTCTTCAATTGGAGTTAAATAGTTTAATCAATATAACAAAATTTCTTCATAGGTACGAAAACATTTCTTCATACTAAAGAAATTTTCTTACATATGACAAAAGCTTTCGTAGGACATTTTAAAATTTAGAATTTTCGTATAAATGAAGAAATTTCTTCAATATGACGTAATTTGTTTGTTGATATGAAGAAATTTCGTTAATATAACAAAACGTATTCGTGAATATAAAGAAATTAATTTCGTAAATATGAAGAAATTTTTTCAATATGACGAAGAAATTGTCTTAAAATTAATTTATATATTAAATATAACGAATTTATTTCGTATAAATAATGAAATTTCTTCAATATGACTAATGTAATTCTTGAGATATGAAGAATTTCTTCAATATTACGAAAAATTGAATATTTTTAAGAAGTTCTTGGGGTTGATGAGTCTTAAGGCAGAAGATTCAGCGTCATAAGCAAAGTTCGTCCATGAAGTGAAAACGCCTTTTTTATGGAAGCAGCGAAATTGTGTTTAATTTGAAAATTGAAAGAAAATATTGCCAGCGCTATAAATAATCTAAGTTAGTAGAGTTTTGGAAACTCTCCTAACTTTAATAATAAATAAATAAATAAAATTTTGAAAAATTTCTTTAAGTCCTTTCATAATATTTTAGAATTTTCGTCCTTTTAACCACACAATCATATATACATAAAATTGTTTTTTAATTCTTATCGCGAGTCTTTATTTAGTCAATCATTATTGCTTGCAATGAGAAAGTTAATATAACACACTGTTTTGTGTGTATGATATTTGGACGATTTTCTTGTCTATAAAAAATAGCAGATGTGAGACAGACGGGACTCACAACAGTTAATACATATGATGAAATTTTGAAATATATAAATATGAAGAAATTTCTTCAATATAACTAAGCAGGGTTGCGTATTTCAATAAATTTCTTCATATTGAAGAAAATCTTTTGTAATATTGAAGAAATTTATTCAATATCAATAATTATTTTCGTAGATATGAAGAAATTTCTTCAATATAACGAAGCAGGATAATATACTTGAAGAAATTTGACTAAAATAATTTCGTAGATATGAAGATATTTCTTCAATATAACGAATTTTTTTTCCTCATTTGAAATTCTTCATATTGAATATCGTCTTTATTCATATTGATTGCTTTTTTTAGTTAGCTCTATTTTTACTGCCGTTTCTTCAATAACGCAGCAAATTTCTTCAATATTACCTACGGATTTTTTTCGGTGCAGGATTGAAAAATGGCGGGACCGAACACTTTGAAATTCGGTACACAAGCAATGAGGCACTTCAAATTTGGAATATAGATGATCATCAGATGCATCAGCGGGGAATGGGATAAATATGCGTGGTCTGCCAACTACCAAGCCCACAAACATTGATTGTTTATAGCTTTCGTACGGAAAGGCAAAACAGAGTACGCCAATATTTTCGGGAAGCTGGAAACATATACCAAACAGACTTTAATTTTTTTAATTGTTGTACTTACAACGGCGGTAAATCTGCATACTGACGTCGGACAGCTGTTTTTAAAAACTGACACTGCCGCTGCCTCTGCCTAATTGTAATTCAGGCTTTATTTCCTACATCTGTGAGATCTAGTTTCGTAATAAAATGTGCTAAGTCAACCATTTGTAGGGCTAATTCCACCGAAGTCTGCATATAAAATAAAAACTTAAATAAGGCGCTTAAAAACTTCAATAAGGCATAATTGTTTGGATGATTAATGTTCGATGGGAAAAAGTCAAAGTAATCTTTAATTCACTGTTCGATTTTCGGACAAAAGCTTTAAGTGGGGATATCACCGTTGAAAAAAAAGAAAAAGAAATACAAAATAAAAACGAAGAGCAAGGATAAGCTGGCTGCATTTGATTTTTTTTTCCATTAAAATTTATTTATATTCCTTTCAAACGTTATTGGAAAACATATTATACATACATATATATGTACATGCATATGGCAAAATTTGCGAGAAAGTAAACCAGAGGATTTTTTTTTAAATATTGCCTGAAATAAGTAGTTTTAAACACGAAAGATTATCAAAAAGCGACCAAACAAGTGTAGCGTGACAGTGGTTAAAAAAATTCGACGTATACGTAATGTTACTCGCTACTCAACTCTATACAAATTACGTTGCTCATACGTCAGGTACTCCTTCTAAATCTAGATTTTGACTGTTGCTTTTAAGGTGCCCTTATCATATGTATAATACAGGGTGTCCCGTATGGAAGTGCTTTTTTCTTAGGGATGGTATAGGAGGCCAAGATGCAAAACAAAAATCGGTGTCGCAAATGCACCCCTGAGGAATTACAGGGTCTTAAAGTTTTTAGGCAGTAAGTCGAGAAAGAAAAATTCTCCCGCGATCATGGTTTATCGTAGAAAATAAAGTGTGATGAAGTTTGAAAGCCAATTGTACGGGATTTTTGGGAAAAAAATTGTTGCTTAAATTTTGATCCACTCAGGGGAAAAAAAAAACGGTCAAATTCGAAACTTCTGAAAGAAATTTAAATTTTTTTACTTTGGTAGCCATTTTGGTATGAAAAAGGTCCTATTAACAGATGGTTTTTTAATTTTTTCCGGAATTTACGGTCAATTTCCTTTAAAACAGTTTCACATATATCATATGTCGTATATATATATATATATATATGTAATTTTTTTTTTATATTTTAGTAGATTAAGACCACCAAATAAAGTGTTCATATATTTCTCATTTTTGAAATATTTTTAGTTTCAATTTGCCTGTTTAAATGACTTTTGCTCATGACTTATTTTTCAATTCATACGTGTAGCGTGGCAGTGATTTTCATGTAGCGTGGCAGTGCTCAGATTTATGTTCATATAATATGTTCTAGTAAAATGATTTTTTACCCACACCAAAGGGTTGAGCCATTGACGTAGCAACCTTTTTTTTTTTTACTCCAACAAAAATTGCAAAAACCTTAATTTTTTTGTGCACTTTTGTATCGCAAATATCTATTCAACCACTTACGTCAATCGCTTAGTTTATATTTCTTGTGAAAAATTAAATTCTATATTTAAATAATAATATCAATCAAACTGCATAAGCTAATATTTCTTCCATATACACGTTACTAAATTACATACAAATTTTCATTAGTTTTTTGCGTACAATTTGCAACTGAACTCGCATAACTCTTTCGAAGGCCAAATACAACATTTTAGGGAAACCAATTTCAGATTTCTCTTAGTCAAACTATCCTCTATCAAACTGCATCATTAGATTTTGGAATGGAATTAGTCGAAAAAGTGACTTTCTTCCGCAAGTTCCCCACTGTGCATCGTACGAATGTAGCGTGGCAGTGAAAAAATTTGACCATATAAACATATATATCTATAAATTATCATTACACATAAGTTCAACACTTCAATCCTTCCATTAACCTCTTCCATTCCACTCTATTCTTTCGAAGGAATCTTTCTTAAATGACTGTCCCCTTTAACATTTCACCACTGTCGACGTCGTGTAAATAAAATTAATGAATATTTATGCATTTAGCTGAGTGTGTCGGTGTTTGCCTGTTGTGCTGTCACTCAACAGCTGCACTATAACGTACAATGCATTCACGTGATTGATATAATTTAGATTTGAGCTATTTTCCTTTCAGCAATAGTGCATAAATCACGGGGACACGAGAGACAGAGAGCGAGGAAATTCCGGCAATGGAACTATGATGTGTGGATGTGTGGATGTGACACAGAGCGAAAGAGCGTTAAAGCTGTTTGTGAACCTGCGCAGTACTCATTTCGGTATTTCGTTTGCACTCTCTTTGAGTTTTATTTTTACAACGATGGACCTTGTACAGAGGCTAATAAAATGTGGGTTTGTTCATCCGGGTGCAGCAGCGGTATGATCATAATGAGTGCTCGGAATAAAAAAATAAATGCACTAAAAATGACGAAAATTACTTTTAAATCAATGAAAAAATGCCGGTAAAGTTTCCAAGCTCTTATTCCTCTGAAAAATGTCCTTAAGGTTTTTGTTTTATGGCTCATAAAGCTCATTAAAAATATTCGATTTTTTGGCGTTTTTTTTCGTATTCATTGCAATTAAAAACGCAATGCAAGAAAATAGTTATAAATTTGACAGATATGTAATATTTTTTAAAAATGAGTTTCTGGGCATTGTTCAAGGCTTTTAAGGAAAATTTCCAGATGCAATAATTCGGACAATTTAATGACAACATTTCTTCATCGTTCTAAGCGCAAGTTTTGTCATTTTTATTGCATTTTTTTCCCGAGCCTTAATCATAATCAAATTCAATTGATGATGATTTTCAGAAGATTCCCTTTATCGCTGAGTCTCTCTATTTGATATAATTTAGTTTTTTCCGGAAATTATAGGAGGTATAAGAACCTCTCCGATACTTTACCATCTTGAGTACACTCAAAAAAAAAAAAACGAAATTTAATGCCATTTTATACTTTGTCCCAAAAATTTTGTTGGTTAAATCATTCCCAACAATTTAAATTTTTCTAAAAAAAATGGAAGTTCTTAAAACAACAAAAAAATTCTTCGCATGACCACAGAAATTGAAAATTATTTCTTGATGCAACAATATTTTTTTCAATAACATTGTCTCAACAATGTAAAGTTCTGGAGCAACTTTTTTGAGTGTAGTTTTCAAACTCCACAATATACTAGTTGCATCTCAAAGTCGGGTTCGTACATATGACTATAATACTCTTGCTTGTCTCTGAAATAAGGTGGGTCATTCAAAAAGATTTCCTTCAGTGTTTGTTTACTTGGAAATCCTGAAATATTTTCTTAGTACACTTGTGTGTAGTAGAATTCAATCAGCTTTATTAATTACTTGTAGGAAATTTTTTCATCATAAATTTTCCCATACTGAATGAGCAATTACGTTTCGTTTTTTGGAAACTAATCTACATATACAGGCTTAAATATAAGTACATAAATTTTTTGCGCGTGCTTAAATTATTTTATGGTATTTCTTTGAAATGATATGCTTGACGGAATCTGTATAGCTAACTGAATCTGTTTTACGAATGAAACTATCACCAGAGTAACCAAAATTTTTAAATTGAGCCCAAAAAATATACATCTCAATGTTTTAAAATTTTTGGATCCTGAATCTCTGTTGTTTTTTTTTTTTGAAAATACGTCTATAAGTACACATCTTCAGAAGGGTGTTATGAAATTTTAGGTATCATGTAAAAGCTGGAAGTAAGTTCCACATGCAAACACTCATAAAAAAGTCTCGGATATTGTTGATTGTTATAAATTTAAAGCATACTTTAAAGAATACAAATTTTGTTCAACTCACACAAATTTATGATTCAAATCGATTTTTAACTTCAATATGCATTTTTTTGAAGTTAGAAAAACGGTTTGAAGTTCAACTTCGCCAAATATACTCGAAAAATGTTGGTCAGAAAAGTTTTTGCCCCATAAAGTATGATTATAGAAGTCAACAAAATCCGAGCCTTGCTCATAAATTCTTCTATATATTTTTTTTTAAATATTGACTTGCCTAATTTTAGGGCTCAATTTGAATATTTTTGTTTGCTCTAGTCATCATGATTTTCGTACCTAAAAACATTAAATTTTTTTCTAATTTACGTAAGAAAAAAATCACATTTTGGAAGGCCAAATTTCTGGCAGATTCCAGCTTAACATTCTTTCAATCAAAATTAAAAACACTAAAATGACTGAATGGAATTTTATTTCTTCACACTAAGCAAATTTTGGGAATTCTTTCGTTGTGCATATTTAACTTTAAATTTCAATAAATATTTAATTATTGGGAAGAAATCCTCTTCGATGAAAAGCCAAATCGTTCTCATGTGGCTCGATTATACGAAAATCATATTTCAACCAATCAATTCGCTTTATGTGTACATTTCTTTCTAAATATTTGAAATATTTTTCTCATAAACAAAAAAATCGCAGACTTTGAATAGGTTTTCTTAAAATAATTCGAAAAGAATATTGTATTGAAAATATTGTGTTTTAACATTTCACAAAAGTTCAATGATTTCTCTTACAAGAACTGAGCGTAAAAGTTGCGCCACGCCGCGCCGCGCCGCACAGTGAAGAAGCCTCATAAATTTCTTGGAAAAAAGTAGAAGGAGTAGTCCAATGAAAGTTAAAATTGGATTTATGAATGTAACTAAAAAAAAAATTGCTAAAATTGAGGTACCTGACATAGACCCATAGTTATAGCTTTGTATGGTAGCTACCTCTTAAAGTCACCCGATTTTTACGAAACTCAGTCAGAATGTTGGCTATGCAAAAATATGGATGTGTGCCAAAAATTATTCAAATCGGTCAGACCCTAGGGGTACCTCCCATAGGCCTATAGCTATAGATTTTTTTCGTTAAAATGTGTTGCAATTTGTATGACTCCATTAGCTAAATTGCAAGTTTTTTAAAATATTGCTAAAACTTGGTAAATTTTATTGTTAAAACTGAAAGAAGAGACTCTCACCTCTAAGTTTTTTGTAGTGAGCCGACGTAGGTAGACGTGTCTAACTTTTTTTTTCCGCAACGAAAATTGCAAAAGCTTCATTTTTTAATGCACTTTTGTATCGCAAATATCTATTCAACCACTTACAACAATCACTTAGTTTATATTTCTTGTGAAAAATTAAATTCTATATTTAAATAATAATATCAATCAAACTGCATAAGCTAATATTTCTTCCATATACACGTTACTAAATTACATACAAATTTTCATTAGTTTTTGGCGTACAATTTTCAACTGAACTCGCATAACTCTTTCGGAGGCCAAATACAACATTTTAGGGAAACCAATTTCAGATTTCTCTTAGTCAAATTAACCTCTATCAAACTGCATCATTAGATTTTCGAAAAACATTAGTCGAAAAAAAGACTTTTTTCCGCAAGTTCCCCACTGTACGCCGCTTCGTATGAGTGATTTTTTTTTCACTCGACGCATTTTTTCGATGGTATTTTTTGTCGATGCAGACCATTTTAACGTTCAGATCTATGCGAGCTAGACTATATATAGGTACCTACAAAAATTATTGGCGTTTGTCATCTGTCCGTCTGACTGTTTGTAAATAGTTTTTTTTTTTTTTTATTCGAAGGAATCGACCTGACATTAAGCCACAATAAAGGACCTAAGATGTTCGTGCTTTTCACAATGCCAGTTGTCCGACCAAGTAGTTCATTCGCATCATACGCTTCGACTTTTTCATACTATTTTTCATCAAATTACTGATTTTTCGAAATTTTCATATAAAAATTACCGATGTTTCTTATTGACAGCGGAAACGGAATATGAAAACAAGTATGACGTCGGACACGCTCTGAATTTTACTTGAACTTATTGAATAATCAAATTCGTTTTTATGAAACTCGATCTGCGCGTACGACTTGTATTTTTTTGATGCGACCATTTTAAGGGGTACTTTCACCAGCAAAGACTGTTCTTAAAAAATAAGTATATATGTATATACAGGGTGTTCCGTTTGTGAAGGTCAACCGGTCGGGAGCTGATAGAGGAGGTCAGAACTAACAAAAAATCGTATCTGTATCAAATCTAATAAGTTCGACTTCATTGATAACAGTCGAATAGATGTTCATTGAGATATTTATTTTTCTCTATTATTTTCAAAAAATTTATTAGACATATGGGGTAACAATTTAAAGGAAATCGATTCAGCATTTTGAATAAAATATAAAATTTGGGTGTTAATTGGACACATGTCATACCAAAATCGCTTCCAAAGAAAAACAAAATCGAAAGTTTTTTCAGAATTTTTCACTTTGACCGTTTATTTTTCCCTCAATGGGTCAAATTTTTAACATCAATTTAATTTTGTCATATTAGTTTTAAGTATTTTCCTGTAAAATTTTGTTCGAACTATTCCAGCCAACCATATGCGGAGCGCTCCGAAACAGGAGTTTTAAAGGACTCCCACCTAGACATCTTGAAGGATCGTTTTAGAAGCGCTCCGAAGTAGGAAAGTAAAAGGACTCCCACTTGGACTCCTTGATGGACCGTTTTCGGAGTGCTCCGACAATGGGCTCCTCAAGAGCACCGCCAAGGAGCGTTCAGAGAGTCATGCTTTAAAATTGCATTATCTTGTTGGCATAGTTTTTTTCATTCTTTATGGTTTGCAACTTTATGCAACTTATGGTGATGTGACTTTACGGGAATTTCCCTTAATTAAATGGAATAGAGATTTAGGGGAGAAAACCTTTTTAGGTAACTTTTAGAAACTAACATTTTACAATGTCCTAAGTAAAAGAAGTTGATAAAAATAATAAGAAATATTTTTTTGGAATGCCTTAAAATTTTTTAAAAAGGAAAATTGTTGTTTTTTTATTATTTCTCAATGTACAGGAAATCAAGCAATCTCCTAAAACATTCCTCCTGGGTTATCTTTTGATCAATTTAGGTGTCCTTTTTTTAAAAATTGTAGGCTAATAGAGGAGTTTGCACGGAATCCTTGCGGTTTATCTGAGGGAGCATTTTAGGACGCCGAAAACGCTCCTTTTAGGAGTCCGCAGGGCACACTTTTTTCATATGTTTTGAAAAAGCCCATTTCTCCTGCAAACAAGCCCATTTAGGATCCTTTTAGGAAGCTCCTTAGGAGCGTAAACGCACCGTATTGGGAGTCCTAAGGTTGCACAGTGCGGACTCCAATGGTTGGCTGGGCGCTCATTTAGGATCCTTTCAGGAAGCTCCTTAGGAGCGTAAACGCACCGTATTGGGAGTCCTAAAGTTGCACAGTGCGGACTCCAATGGTTGGCTGGGATATACATATCACTATATATTTCTACTTTCGTGGTTATGTGGCAATATTTTAAAGAAAACCCACGATTTTCAATTATAAAATTTTTCGATGCCTACTTTTGGGTGAACCAATTTGAAGAGACTTCATAGAAAACTTCGAAGGCAATTCGGCACGGGTTATCGTGATCCAATCCCTATAATATTTAATATTTGAGCTAATAGGACCATTTAGATAAAAAATATAGGGTATGCGTTAGAAAAAATTTCTTTAATATTTTTGGGACATCCAAACCTACAGCCAAAAACAAAATCTTTTAATTCTTATAAATTTTTTTATTAAATAACATCTTGACCAAAGGTTTAAAGCAGTGCTTGCCAGCGTAATACTCTTTCATACAAAGCTGAGTATTGCGGCTTTGTTGTTTCTTTGTTGTTGTTTCTCGCACACAGCGTCTGTGTTAGCGAGAGAATTCAATCAGTTTGGCAGCGGCAATGAACGAAGCCTAGGCTATAGCTCTTAAGCACACATACATGTGAAGAATGAGAGAAATTGTGCTAGTGGTCGTGCTGACAAGCACTGGTTTAAAGTAATGTGTTGATCCACTTTAAATCGTTCCGTTGATTGAAATTATGTATATAAAATGGTTTTCAATTGCATACCTTCAGGAGTGTTGAATGAAATTATTTTACTTTGCCCTAATCATGCATATCCTCTGTGAGAATTGCTTAAGTAGGCGTGGTCCAAAGTCGGCCTTTAAGTAACAATTATTTTCCATAGGGGGCCTAGTTGGAAAATTTTACTTTTTTAATGTGAGCTTATAAATCTCACTTTTTATAAAACGAGCCTTGTAATCGCCTATTTGTGTGCAGACATTATGGCGCCAAAGCAAGGCATACCAGAAGCATAGTGAGAACGAAGCAGAGAGAAAGAGAAAAAATTCGAGTATAAATGAGTGAAAACATGAGCATTTCTTTGTGCTTTTAGACATGTTTCTTGCTTTTGTTGTTGTTGTTGTTGTTGCTGTTGTCATTTTGAAAAGAGCAACAGAGCAAAATAGCCAAAGATTACGAGTTGAGACTTTTTGCAACTGAAAGTTGAGTCTCTCAGCGACTGTGCGACTGTACACGCTGACGTTTAGAGCTGTTTGGATATTCAAAGCGGTCGGATGGTTTTTCGCTGATTGACTTTTCTAACTGGATATTTCCTCAAGGTTTCGCAAGGAAATCAAAGTTCTAAAAAACTTCAAATAATAATATTCGAAAGACAAAGCAACTTAAATGATAAAACAAATCATTCAAAAAAATGCTTAAAATTCACGTTGAACATTATTTGAAAATAAATGAAAATATTAAATAGCCATAAAATTTCTTGTTTACGCTCTTCAAAACACGCTCATTCACAAATCGGAATGGCGCAGAAGGAATAACAGAATTCTCAAACACTAAAATCCAAAATATAAAGGAAAACGTGCTAACAGAAAAACAAAAAAAACAAATAAATAAAAAATCCAAACAAAAAATCAAGCAACAACAAAAAGAAAAAAAGTTAATAATGCCGATTTAAAGAAAACTTAAAAAAAAAAAAAAAAAAAAAAGTAAAAAACAATAAAAAATAAATAAATAAAAGGCAAAGCAAAACTTTTTATAAAAACTCCCGCGTAGCACATGAAGGCGTTAAAAAAAGGTCAATTAATCACTTAACACTGAAAATTCCGCACCTGTGTCTCTCTTGCTGGCATTCGCCCTAAAATATGCAATGTGCTCAAGATAAACACAACAATGGAACGGAACGCAACGCAGCGTACCGTACCGCGCCGTGCCGCACCGTAGCGTAGCGTAGCGTAGCAAAACGTAACGTAACATAACAACGCAACGTAAAATAACAAAGCGCAAAACGTACTAACGTGAAAGTGAAGCACGAAAGTGGGTCAATATTTCTTGCGTTCGTAAAGCGCATTCTGTTGATTTGTGGGCGTTTGGGTAAACTGCAAGAATGTGAGAGATTCTTCGAATAATAAAAACTAAGAAAATGCCAATGACTAGACCAACAATAGAGACAGCAAACACACAGACAAAGAGTATGTGAACGCAGGTAGCAGCAGCAGCAACAGCAGCAGCAGCACAATCGTCCTCAATGAGTGCAACGAATGCGCGACCGCAAATTGAATAGGTGAGCTGATGATGAATAACAACGAGAAATCACTTTCAAAGCAGAATTCTTTTAGGCGTTTTCGATTTACCTTTCCCTTTCACATACTCGTTCTAAACCGTTTCAAAGAAATTTTTTTTTCTTTAATATCCTTCTGCATCTGTATGTTATACATATGTACGTGCCACGTGCTTGCGTTATTTTAAGCGGCATGTGGAAGCGCCTGAAAACTAGCACATGGACCACTTTTATGTGGTTGTTTTGTTTTTCCCCAGCAGCGTAAATGCGAGTAATTAACCCAAAAGCGTGTACTCTTGAAATACTCCCGGCCGGATAAATGCAACACGAATAAATGCGAAAACCCCCATAAGTGCAGGGTGCTTTGAAGCCTTTTTGTATGCGGTCTTATGAAAGTATGCACGGATTAATGCAAATAACGCATAAGTGCACAAGAATTCGAGCAAAAAACCGTGTTGCATTTTTCCGTACTCTACTCCGTACAACAGATTCACATATGAAAGGCTAGTATGCCAAAGTTTACTCCCTTTGAGATCGAAGGTGAATGAGTTCGTTCATTATAATGAACGCTTGCTGCTTTGCTTACTTTGAATGATGGGAGTGGCAAAGGGTAGAAGAAGAAGAAGAAAATATAAATGTGGGGAAAAAAAATTGAGGCTATTGAAGAATAACCCATCTATATTTTATTATTATTACATCTTATGAATAAGATGAAATAATTACATTTTTAATTCAAAATTTCCAAAAAATCCAACAAACAATAAAACAACCAATTTCTTTTGAGATAAAGAATATACTCCCAGGAGTACTTCCTTTTGTACCTAAATAGCGAATAGTGGTTTTCCAATGCCACTATAATGTTAAACAAAATGCAATTCATCACATGCAAAAGCAATATAGAAGGGAGTACAAGTAGTACTCCTTTTTGGGAGTAATCGAAGGTTACTCGCTTTCGCTGCTGGGTCGTATTCATTTAAAAATTTGTCCCTCCTTTTTCTTTTTTGATGTTTTTGCAACGTTGTCACCTGAATCGGTGTCATCAATTTGAAAAAGGAAAACGCGTTGCATTGTGTTTTCAATGAAACTTTGATGGGGTTTCGTTGTCGTGAGTGCGATTGTTGATATCTGTAATTGAGTCGAGAGCTTTTGCACTTGTGTAAAAATTGCAAAGTCTTCAGCGATTATTTTGGTGCAATTCCTTTTTTTATAGCCGACTCGGCGTACCCACTCTGTGTAGAGGGTATATTGCGTTTGTGCGGCTGTATGTAGCGCCTTGAATTAGTCTAGATAGACCATACAAAATATAAAGAGAAATGATCAGCGCCGCCAGGAGATTCGATGTCTGTCTGTTTGTATAGAGTTTTCTTATCGTAGGATTCGAGCGATCTTAACAAAATTTGGTATGCGTATTATACACTACACCTGAAATTCAAATGGGACTTGAACTAAATTTGGCATGAGTGCTTCCTCTATGGCCATCAACATGCTGCCCAAAAATTTTCCTGATCGGTCGGTCCATTATTAAGGGTACCTCTAGTACTAGGGTCTTTTACAAACATCCTAAGATTGCCGAAAAATCGGACTTTTTAACGATATATCAATGAAATTTAGAATTTGAGCTTTTAGTTAAGGCTCCGATAAAAAAATATGTAGCTAATGTGTCGTTTATCATATTGTCAGGTGCGCCTGACTATAACACCCTTGCTTGCTATGACTTCATTTAGCCACGTTTATCGCACGAATATTTATTTTTGTGTGTTTGAATTGTTTTATTTCAATTGCTAAATGGCAAACTTATAATTTAACAACTGAGGGAGTAAAAGCAAAAAAAGCAAATGAAAATTTCAAATTAAATCTCAGAAGTATGCAACGTTTTTTGTGATAAGGCTTTTTTAACATTCATTCAATGAGGGAGTAATCTCTTAGAAAAGTATAGCTTTGCCATTTATCCATAGATTTTGGAAATATAATAATGCATTTTGTTGGGCGAGGAACTTATTTTAAATTTAAAAAAAAAATACTTACAAAATTTATCTGCATGCGATCGATTTCATAGATACCGGTTAATGAAACATTTTATTATGAAATCTCTAAAAAATTTTCTCAAAAATTTTCTTAAATCTTGTGTTTTTTAAAGGCTAAAATTACAAGTAATTGTAATTGAAAAGTTGATAATTACAAGTAATTGTAATTAAAATACTTCAATTACAATTTTTTTAGTTTAGAAAAAAGCTGAATTATAAGTAAGTAAACAGAATTTCGTAACACAGACAGCCGATATCCGAAAATACGTATTTTTAGAACGATTTCAAAATTGCATCAATTTCAATGTTCTGAAATTTTTGGAAATTCAGCATTTTCGACCTACGTCTGAACATAACAGTGCCGTAGCTATGCAACTTTGCGTGGGGGTCGAAAAAATTTTTTTCCCGCAAACAGTTCAGTTGGATAAAAGCGAATACTATGAGAAGAAAATATCGAAATTCAAAATAAATATTCCAAAAAAATGGGGAAAAAAATTTATTTGAAAAACGCGTGGGGGACAAAGCCCCACCTTGCCCCTTTGGAAGCTACGGGCCTGGAACATAATATGATAAGAAACTGATTGATAAAATATTCGTAAATGCGAAATATTTATTCTATTAATATTTAGGTTAACCCCAATAATCACAAATGAATAAATGTTTGGGGCTATTTCCACTGACGTCGTCTGGTTCAGTCGAGCGACTTTTTTCATTTGCTGGAATTGTTCTAGCACCTCGACGTGCTTATTTGGAAGATGGCAATTTCGAAAAGTTAGTTTTGCTAAAGGCTAACCATAGCTTCAAATAATATCACTGTAATAGTCGAAAAAAAAAGAAAAGTTGAACTTCCGTATTCCAAACTAGCATCAAAATGTACCTTGAGATGTGCCAAGTAATTCTTCCCAAAACATTGTTAAGATAAAATGCCACGTTTGGAAACTATTGTAGTTTAAAGTTAAAAAATCATTAACTTTTTAAGCTAGCCCGTAAAAGTATGCTTTAAATACCTAGAATAAAAATGAATGATTTTTGAATTTTATTTGAGCTTTAGAGTTTAGAAACCGTTTACCCCGGCCTTGTTTTCAAAATATTTCGAAAAAAAACTATCACAGTGTATTTACTTGTATGAACAAAATGTGTTTTTTATACCCAGCGTAAGCGGGGTATATTAGTTTTGTGCGAATCTTGTAACAGGGAGAACTAAGCTCCGGAGATATAGACATATATATATAGAAATGATCAGGATCAAAAACTGAATCGATTTAGACATGTCCGTCTGTCCGTCTGTCCGTCCGTCCGTCCGTCTGTCCGTACGTCCGTCTGTCCGTACGTCCGTCTGTCCGTCCGTCCGTCTGTCCGTCCGTCCGTCTGTCCATCCGTCCGTCCGTCCGTGGTCGGATCTCCTCCGAAACGGCTGGACCAATCAAGCCGAAATTTGGCACACAGGTATATCGGGATCCGAGTATGATCCTAAGTAAAAATGGGAGACATCCGCCCACTGCCACGCCCACAAATGAATATAATGTGTTTCAGTAAAATGCTTGTAACTTGCGAACACTCAACACATTCCATTGATATTTGGTGTACTGGTAAACTACGAAAAGGGACATATCCTGGAAAAAAATGGACGCCGCCCTCCGTGAGCCACGCCCACAAATAAGGGCTTATCGTAACTTCCGAAGTAAAAGGCGTAGAAGCTTCAATTTCGCAACATAGGTTCACCAAGGCGAATGGCAGGTGTAGGGAAATAATTTATGTGGCCCTCCCACTGCCACGCCCATAAATAGAGAAGCAAAACATAGTGCGCTCATAACGTCGGGACGCTGGGTATTTCAAAGTCGGGCTTGACCGACTTTAGCTTTCTTACTTGTTTTATGTTTGAATTTGTAGTTTTTTTTTTTTTTAGTAATTTCGAACTATTTCAGTTTGTAGGTTAAGACATTTGATAACTCAATAAATACATAATTCTTTAGAAAAAAAAAAACCAGGCGATGCCCACTAAAAATGTCTTATTAAAAATGTTTATATGCATGATAGAAGTTCACTTGCCGACTTTCGTTGAATTCCCTTATGAATTGTGAGTGTAAAAGACATTTTTCCAAAACCGCCCTTTTGCCACGCCCACTTTTCCAATTTTTGGAAATAACATTTTTTACCTTAAAATCAGTTTAAATATCTCAAAAAATGCAAGTTTGAGAGCATATTTTATGATATTTAGAACAGAACCTAGCACTGGAGGTACCCGAAAAAGTGGTAATTTCTATATAAATTTTATATGGTCTATCTCGATCGATTCTGCCATTACACACAGGCGCACAAACGCAATATACCCTCGACACAGAGTGTGTCTTGTGTAAAAACATACGCGACGAATTGATAACCACCTCCTTTTTTGAAGTCGGTTAAAAAAGATTATTATTAATGACGGAAATACATTTTCACCTACGTTAAAAAATGTAGTATTATTGCTTCAATTACTTTGTAATTGTAATTGGAAAACTTTAATTACAATTACATGTACCAATTACTTGTAATTGTAATCGGAAAAAGTCAATTACAATTACTTGTAATTGAAACTGAAATTTTTCAATTACAATTAAAATATTGTAATTGGAAAATTTTCAATTACATTTACTTGTAATTGAAATGGAGATCTTTCAATTACAATTGAATTATTGTAATTGGAAAATTTTCAATTACAATTACAAGTAATTGTAATTGACTTTTTCCGTTTACAATTACAAGTAATTGTAATTGAGTGTGTAATCAATTACGAAATATAATTGCGTCTGCCCAGGTCTGGTAATTACAGTAAAGCAAAGGTTTTGAGATAATACCGGTACTCGAGCGGCCGCTCATATCCGAGCGTGTAGAGTTTGCACAGAGAAATATCCCAGTTTTTCACGGAATACTACACAGGGTGCTTGAGAGTGTTGTATTCAAATTCAAGTACACTGGACATCTATGGAATTCAACGTGCGGAGATTTTAAGTGGTGCACAAATGTGAAAATTTTTCCATACAATCAACCAATTCCCATACATATGGAGACTTTCCCACTTCCTTGAATATTTGAGTGCATAAATTCTTAAAATCTTCATTCGAATTGAATAGAAGTGTTTTTGAAAAACCATCTAAAGATTGAATGAAATCCATTCGAACATTAGAGCTTTTGTGGAAATGCTTAATCGCATTAAAAACTGCCCAAGGACATGCAAAGTCTGCTGAGAGTTAATCCCTGAGTTACGCCCGCCGGATCGCTTTAAAGTGCAAAGATGATTAAGGTCATTCGTTTTTCATTTTTATTTTTTATTTTTTTTAAGCCTGTCAAAAGCGATTCCATTCTTTAAAACCGCTTCAAAAGGAACGGAAGTCACACACACACAGTCGTAAATTCAAACGCACACACGCTGACACACACACGCTGACACACACACGCACACATACATACAAATTCATACACAAGTTTAGTGAAGAATAAATAAAATGAAAACGGAAGAAGATACGCAATTTTAGCCTTGAAAACCTCCAAAAATACGAAGGGAGCAAGAAGCAAACGAAAACATAATAATGCTAAGAAACGAGAGAAGGAGTTGTAGAAGAAAAAAAAAAAAAACAATAAAATAAATAAAAATAATCGCAACGCAGAAAATGAAAATATTCAATTAAGGGGAAAAAGAGAGCTTATTTAAATACCATGCACAACACACAAAAGTAAATTCGGTATGAAAATAAACCTTAAAACCTTAAAGACATAAACGAAGAAAAAGAAAAAAAAACAAAAGAATTCTTTTAAAAACAAAAAGATGCCTAAGCCGTCAAAACGTTGAACGCGTTGTTGAAATAAACAAAACGACAAAAGGGAACAAAATAAAAAGGTGCTCTCTCTCTCTCTCTCTCTCTCTCTCGCTTGCTTTTGTTTTCGTCAAGTAAAATAACTCATTTCAAGTTGAAACAAGAGAGCGCGACACGCTTCGAGTAAATGCCGCTTTGAGTGGAATTCCTAGCGTTTGAGAGCGTTCGTTGAGCGCTTTGGAAGCAAGCAAGTCAGCAAGCGTAAAAAGTCTTTCAAAATTTGAATTATAAATGAAATTCTTTTAAGTGCTTAAATGAATAATATAAAAGAACAAGTAAATAAATCAATGTTCGCAGAAACTGAAGCTTATTCTTGAATAAACGAGTAAGCGCACGTGTAATGACACGTTGATTTCTGGATGACATATGAATGTGTTCAATTTTGAAATGCTTTTTTAATTCCTTGAAGGTGTCGGCAAAACCATTTGAAGCCATTAAGATTCTTGAGATAAGTGCATTTTCTTTTGAATAATATTACTACATATTTGGTATTTGACCTTGACGTTGTGAATGGGCTTTCTTTTTCCACCGTCTCGTCGCGTACGTCGCGTCGCGTTCGTCGGTACGTTTCGCGTTAACGGAACGGAAGTGGAGTTCATCAAGAAAGGAAATATAGTTTTGCTTTTGTTTGCTTTTATATTTACTTTCCATTTCTTTGATTCAA
Organism: Chlorops oryzae; assembly: GCA_020466095.1. NCBI lineage: Eukaryota > Metazoa > Arthropoda > Insecta > Diptera > Chloropidae > Chlorops > Chlorops oryzae. The sequence goes on from CM035806.1 coordinate 47,063,533, forward strand.
ATTAACTGGTTTCTTTTTTAAGTTAACTCATTTAGTGGGAAATGCTAAAGCAGAAAGATTGATCGACAGTTATGGTTGTTAATGAAATTACGTAAGCAATTTTCAAGTTTCTCGGTATTTTCATTTTTTATACCCGACACATTCTGTGTCGAGGGTATATTGCGTTTGTGTGGTTGTATGTATATAGAAATGATCAGCGTGGCCAGGAGATTCGATTTAGACATGTCGATCCGTCTGTCCGTTTGTCCGTCCTTCCGTCTGTCTGTCTGTCTGTCTCTCTGTATACAGTTGTCTTATCTAAAACCGGAGTTTTTCAAGATATTTTGATGGAATTTGACGTTTGAACATATTTAAAGGCAAGTAATACGATTATCAAAAACTTAAAAAGTGGGCGTGGTAGAAAGGCGTTTTTTCGAAAATTCAAATGGGACTTGAACGAAAGTTGGCATGTGTGCTTCCTTGGTAGCCATAAACGTTCTCTTCAAAAATCTTGATCGGTCCAATGATAAGGGTACCTCCACTACTAGGGTCTGTCACAAAAATCGCAAGACTGCCGAAAAATCGGACATTTTCACGATATATCAAGGAAATTTAGAATTTTAGCTTTTATTTAAGCCTCCGATGAGAATTTAAAAAAAATTTGGACAAGTGGGCGTGGCAAAGGAGCGGTTTACATAAAAAAGTTGAACAAAAGTCAGTATAGGGCCCCTTATGTCCTGTTTTTCGGGCGTGTTTATTGTCCGGCTCGTCTGACTATAACACCCTTATATTTTTGTTATTGCGCTTTTAAGCAGCATATATTCAATGAGTTTGCCATAAACATTGTACTCTCTCTTAAGCGGACACCTACGGGACCGAAAAATGTGTCCGCTTGAGAGAAAACCATTTGAGAAGCAGGAACACTAGCGCATTCCCAAAAAGTGTCCGTTTAAGGGGAGTGTCCGTATCTTAATTATGGGTTAAAGAAAACATTTTGTCGTATCAGAGATTGAATGAACACACATTGAAGGCAAAAAAAAAAAAAATAAAAATAAAAGAAACAATTATAAAAAATTGAATAAAAACAATTACTTTGATCGGCCATTGTCTCGATTGAAAAACTCAGTGTGTGTCAGTCCCTACCCTGCGTATGAGTGTGGCGAGACAGGAATATCCCAGTTGTAAAAAGAAGCACGCATGCCCGTAGTACTCATGATTCATGTCTTCCCCTGTTGTAAAAAAAGAATGCATGCCAGTAGAATTCATGATTCCTGCGTTCATGATCACGCATGATTCACGGCTCCTTGAAAACACATGAAACATTTCTTCTCCAGTTGTAAAGCAAGGACGCATGCTCGTGGTATACATTATTAATGCGTTCATGATCCTGTTCGATTCATGAATCCTTGAAAACACATAACACATTTCTTCCCTACTATGCATGAATCATTTATAGAAAAAATAAAACTTTTTTTAAATAACTTTCTCTTGCATCTAGAAAACACAGATGTAGCACTCGCGAAATAGATCGCTCCGTGGCGTAATGGGAGCGTGTTGCGATTTGTAACCTGGAGGGCTCGAGTTCGATTCCTGTCGCAGACGGAAAAATTGGGACTTAGAAAGATGCAAAGTAAATTTAAAAATTTGTGGTAAAGTTTTGACCCAATTATGGGGGCGGGGGGCAGAAAGCAAGTTGGCAGTTATAAACTGAAGTTTCCTATCCAGTCGTCAGACACGTCATGTATACAACAAGTGCTTACAAATTTTTTTTTTTTTTTCTATAAATGTTTGGATGAAAGCTAGTTATTCCTCTAAGTTTTGAAATAATTGTTTTTTAATGTTATATTATTATCTACCTAAGTATTCACAAAAAAATAAAAAATTGCGCTCGCCGCAGTGGGGGTTGAACCCGCCTACATCGGATTGTTACTGCTTGTGTAGAATACTACGAATTCCAGCAATTGGATTATTTTGTTCTCAGGATCATTGATTCATGCATGGTAGGGAAGATATGTTTCATGGGTTCTCAAGCATTAATCAAACAGTTTTTGTCTATGCATAAATTCCTATGACAAGCCTGTATAAAAAAGAAATGAAGAGGCATGGAAGGTTGGCATGCATGCAAAGCACCCTTAAGAAGCATAATGCATGCATCTTTCATGAACTTTTTTACAACTGGGATTTGATGAGAATTACTCATACGCAGAGGTGCCCCCAGTGACTAAGTGTAGCGGTTTGATTATTACATATTGAGCATTATTAGAAAATTTTATTCTGGCATAATTTCTTTCTAGGGGATTGATCGGGCGAAATAAATTTAGTTATAAATTTATATCTTTAGTTCAGCGAAGCCTTCAAATTAACCCAGTATTGATGTTTTTCCACACCGAAAAAAATCCGTAGGTAATATTGAAGAAATGGGCTGCGTTATTGAAGAAACGGGAGTAAAAATAGAGCTAACTAAAAAAGCGATCAATATGAATAAAGACGATATTCAAATGAAGAAATTTAAATCAGGAAAAAAATTTCGATATACTGAAGAAATATCTTCATATCTACGAAAATATTTTAGTCAAATTTCTTCAAGTATATTATCCTGCTTCGTTATATTGAAGAAATTTCTTCATATCTACGAAAATAATTATTAATATTGAATAAATTTCTTCAATATTACAAAAGATTTCAATATGAAGAATTTTATTGAAATACGCAACCCTGCTTCGTTATATTGAAGAAATTTCTTTATTTATACGAAATAAATTCGTTATATTTAAGATATAAATTAATTTTAAGACAATTTCTTCGTCATATTGAAAAAATTTCTTCATATTTACGAAATTAATTTCTTTATATTCACGAATACGTTTTGTTATATTAACGAAATTTCTTCATATCAACAAACAAATTACGTCATATTGAAGAAATTTCTTCATTTATACGAAAATTCTAAATTTTAAAATGTCCTACGAAAGCTTTTGTCATATGTAAGAAAATTTCTTCAGTATGAAGAAATGTTTTCGTACCTATGAAGAAATTTTATTATATTGATTAAACTATTTAGCTCATATTGAAGAATTTTTTTTCGTTCCATTCACAAAATTTCTGCAATATAACAAATATTTTCATCAGCATGAAGAAAATTCGTTATATTGACTAAAATTCGTATTCAAATATTTACGAAAATTTTTATTCAATATTACTGCCGATATTTCTTTCAGTGCATATACATTAATATTTTAGAAATTTTCCTTTAATTGTATATTACATTCTCTAGGACATGGCCGTGTTAAAAATAATGGATTGTGGTATTCATAAATAGTAAGCCCTTGGATTACCCTTTGCATTACCATCGGTTACAAATAACTGCTGGGATCTTTTGAGTTCATCGACAGGTTTGTTAGACACAAATTTCAAATCATTTTTTGAAAAATGTGATGACCTCTGTGCCGTAGTTGATTGGGATGCCAACTTACGAAGCAAGAGGCTCTGGGTTCGACTCCTTATTTTCGCAATATTCGTGTTATCACAACGGACCATTGTGAGACCTAAGTGTGTACACTAGGGTGGTCCAAAATTGTATGGGAAAACTATTTTGTGTCGTATTCTGCGACTTTTTGGGAGATCAATTCGCTCTCTTATGGAGAGTTACAGTGTTTTTTTATACCCAGCGTAAGCGGGGTATATTAGTTTTGTGCGAATCTTGTAACAGGGAGAACTAAGCTCCGGAGATATAGACATATATATATAGAAATGATCAGGATCAAAAACTGAAACGATTTAGACATGTCCGTCTGTCCGTCCGTCCGTCTGTCCGTCCGTCCGTCTGTCCGTCCGTCCGTTCGTCCGTGGTCGGATCTCCTCCGAAACGGCACACAGGTATATCGGGATCCGAGTATGATCCTAAGTAAAAATGGGAGACATCCGCCCACTGCCACGCCCAAAAATGAATATAATGTGTTTTCAGTAAAATGCTTGAAACCTGCGAACCACTCAACACATTCCATTGATATTTATTGTACTGGTAAACTACGAAAAGGGACATATCCTGGAAAAAAATGGACGCCGCCCTCCGTGAGCCACGTCCACAAATAAGCCCACAAATAAGGGCTTATCGTAACTTGTGAAGTAAAAGGCGTAGAAGCTTCAAATTCGCAGCATAGGTTCACCAAGGCGAATGAAAGGTGTAGGAAAATTTTTTATGAGGCGCGCCCACTGCCACGCCCACAAATGGAGATTTTTCGTAACTTCCGAGGTAAAAGGCGTAGAAGCTTCAAATTCGCAACATAGGTTCAGCAAGGCGAATGGCAGGTGTAGGGAAATAATTTATGTGGCCCTCCCACTGCCACGCCCATAAATAGAGAAGCAAAACATAGTGCGCTCATAACGTCGGGACGCTGGGTATTTCAAATTCGGGCTTGACCGACTTTAGCTTTCTTACTTGTTTTTAAGTAAAAAGCATAAGTCAGAATACGTTTGAAAAAAAAAAAAAAAAACTTTTAGAATTTTCTTGTTAGTTTTGTGAAAAAGTTTTTCTCGGTGTAAAAACATATTAAAAAACATATTTTTAGATTTCCTGTTGTATTAGGAATCAGCCAACGTTTGTTTCATCTTTTTATCTGAATTAATTTTGGAGATATTTAGAAAAATGTAAGTATTAAAAAAAAGCATGTTTCTCAACTTTGACCTCGTTGAGCACCCCTTAAATTATGTCCGATCGATCTAAATCTTTTCATTTCCCTTTTCTGTTGCCCTCTACTACATTTTGAGGGGGTGACTTGCAAAATTAAACGAACTTAGCAAATTTCGACCACCCCAGTGTACACCCTTCATGGTGGTAGTCACACTTACCTTAACCTAAACCTTGAAAAGTCAGACAGGGAACTAAGCATCGTACCTGGGCATGGCTATATCTCGTATAGTGATGAATATTTTATTTTCCTACGCATCACAGAATTGGAGAATACAATAATATAGTAGGTATCTAATACAAATTTCCCACAAATAGCCAAAATCTTAAAAATTTCTCAATTTTTTCAAATCCTTTTAACACTGGCTCATAGCAAGTCGTTGAATTTTTTTTTTTTTGGAAAATTTTTCGTTACCGTTACCACCTTTTTATGGCCATTCCAAGCAGAAATCATATTTTTTCACTTCCCAATTGTTATTGAAACCTTGCGGAAATTGGACATCCTTGAGAATCATTTCATTTTTCATTTTTTGTTTTTTTTTTGTTTTTGGAATTAAAAATTTTTCATACCTGGGTATCTGAAGTGAAGAGAAAAATATGACTGTAACCGGTGCAACATGCTGTGTGACTGTTTAAAGTAAAATTTCCCACATATGCCACTTTGCCTTCAAATTTTCGATTAAACATTGCATCAAATCATATGAAAATCGCAAAATCCGTCTAACAATTTGCTTGCTTCTAGCGAAACAGAATCGTGTCTGGATCGAATTAAAACCAAAAATTGAAAAAACCAAAAAAAAAGGCAACAAAACCCGTTAACCCAAACAACACACTCCTACGAGAATTGAAAATCCTTGCACGAATAATTCATGGCTTAAGGAAAGGTATAAAAAAACACAAAAAACAAAAAACGAAACAAAAACGAATGAACCGAAGAAAAAACTAACGTAAACGGAAAGCTTTAAAAAGGCAAAGGGAGCAAAAATTTCAAAAAACGAAAAGGAAAAAAAAGAAGAAAAAGAAAATAATAATAAAGCGCTTAGAACGTGCAGAGTGCTAATACTAGCTAGACATGAACACGTTTATTTATTATTCGTTTTTTTCTTTTTAAAAGAAATATGAATGGCGAATTCGAATTCGAATCGTAGAACATCGAATTTATAAGAAAACAAAATTCCACAACCGAAAATAAGCAAAGATTTCATTGCAGCAGACATTATTGCGAAATTTCTTACTTATGTTAATTCAGACAGGAACAAAACGTGAAGTTGGAAACGGAATCTCCTTAACGTTGATTATTTGTGTTTTGTTCTGTTTTATTTTGGTTTTGGTTTTGGTTTTTTTTGTTTTTTTTTTGCATTTATTTTCATTTGAGAAATTATGATTTAACCTCTCTCAAATGACCGGGAAAAATGATAATGACATTGTGAGGCCTTAACGCATGATTTGAAAATGTAGACGAGACGATAAAACAAAAAACTAAATTATATGACAGTTTTTGTTTTGTTTGTTTGTGTTTTTTGTCTGAACACTTTCGTGAGGGAAAATAAAGACCTACGCAAAATTTAATTCACACTCTTTCTCCAATGGAAAGGGACGGACTTGCGTTCGTTGCGTAATATTGTTTTCGTTCAAAATTTTGGTGCAGGATTTCTATTGTTTCATTGTACCCAATAGAAAGAAAAGAAAACAATAGAGAAAAAGGGCAAAAAAAGCGCAAAGAAAAATGAAAAGACACAAATATAAACGTAGCCTTCCTTCAGCCTTCCAAGAAAATCACGCAAGCCACTGCTGCATTGTTGTTGTGAGCGCAGCTCCACTTCGACCACCGCAAGTGAACTCTCATAATGCCCAAGGACAATCATTGCATGGCATGGAAATGCTACATTATTGCAATGTAGTTGTAGTTGCGTGTGTTTATTTGTGTGTGTGTGTGTGTGGGTTGTTTGTGTATGTATCTATCGTAATTGCTGCTGCTTTGCCCTTTTCATCATTTTAGTTTTGCGTAACGTAAAAATATCCTTGAACTGCACTTTAGCGCGCACAGAGTTGCAAATAAATCGCGTTATATTCTTTCGGTGCCGCACATACACAAACACAAACACACACACACACACACCACACACACCGCAGACGCATAAGAAGCACAAAGATTTCATTTTTTTTTTTGTCATTCAGAGCGATTATATTTTGTGAAGAGTATATAAATATAATTGTATTGCTTTTAATAATTGTTTGTACGGCGCGCTCTTATGGAGTTGCTATAAGATTTTGTTTGTTTTTCAACACTAGCCTTGATATTATGATCATAAGTGGTCAGGATCATTAAAGAGATTGTGTCATATTCAGCTTCCGAAAGCTCGCACGAAAATGGATAATGTTTTTAGAATGTATGTATGTATGTACAATGTACATTGTACATTGCAGGTTTCTAGTTCTTTGGCAGGCTCTGTAGCCTAATCCGTTTGACGGATCTATGTTATATTTGCAAGTTGTCGTTATCTAAATTGAGTCTTGTCAATGAACATTCAATGTATTTATATGCAGGAGACTTCCGATATAACGAGTATTTAAAACACCGAAATTCTGATTTAACGAGCATTCAATTTCTTTCCATGGAGTACCTCATACTTATAACGAGCAAAATGGCACAAAACTCACTTGAGCGTACACAGTTTAACGAGTGGCATCAGATATCAGAGTGTGCAAACAGAAAAGGCATAAATAGATATAAAGAAGAATACAAAACCAAGTTTTTGTCCACAGCTCTTTATCTACACCTATTAGCGCCATGATTCATAGCTGTGGGAACTTGGCGAAAAAAAATGTCCAAATCGATTAAAACTAATGGAGACAAATGACCATTTTTTGACCACTTTTGACCACCCAATAACTTATTTTGACCACCCCCCAAAGAGGGGAAAACCCCCTTTGAAAATTCTTGGGCCAACTTCACGCAGCCGCAAAATTTTTTTTTTTTCCAATTTTGAATACTTCTTCGAAATGACCATTCCGAGACCTCCAATGACCACCCAATAACTTTTTTTGACCACCCATAGAAATCGAGATCTTTCAACTTTTACCCCAGGTCACCCTTTGAAGTATGAAATTCTATAGTCGATCGATCAAAAAATCGAATATATTGCAAATTAATACTCCTTAGGGTATACTTCATAAATTTCAATAAATGTATTTGACAAACATAATGATCTCGTTTTTCTCCCTATTCGTTTTTTGTTATCATAATTCTTTAAATCAAATCTTTTGAAATCCCAATACTTAGATTTATTTACATAAGATGAAAGAAAGTTTCGTATATGATGGCATTCAATTTAACGAGAAGTCCTGGCAACATTGAGCTCATTAAATCGGAAGTCTCCTGTATGTAAAATTCTCGTGTCTTTTGAATTTTGTGTGGCTATCGGTCAGGTTAGACAATTGGCCAAAATTATTTTTCATGCCGCTACACCTCAATATTTAGTTCCATCGATCAAAATTTTAGTTTCACTACCCGACGTATGAGCAATGTTATTTGTACGGAAATATTTTAAGCCATAACATTACGTATACGTCGTATCTTCTACCTTCGATGTTGAAAATATTGTGTGCTCTTATATACGTGAATTTGGTGGTGGAGTCTTATTCCATTTCATGTCATATTTTTTTCCCCCAAATAAAAGTCATTTGAAGCTGTTGCTTCATCAGGCGTCAATTCACCATCATCGTCACTGACTGGTTCAGTTTCACAAACAGAGGCTTCTTCATTTATGGAAAGGTTGGATCAATTGTTTCATCATCACTGAATTCATTAGTTTCTTCATTTAGTATATCGGCTAAAATGAAATTCTCAACTTCACCAAGAATATTTTCAGACTTTTTTGTTCGCACAACTAAGCATATTTGCTCATTTCACTTCAAAAGTTAGCAGATAACTGTTGAATGCGATGCAAGCAACTGGTTTAAATACGTTTTTTTTTTCATGTTTGCCAATCATTCAGGTAGAAAACAGCTCATTATGAAACGGGATGAAATAGTATAAACGCAATGAACTTATGCATTTTTTTGTAATTTTAATAGAGCGTTTACATATGCCGTTTTAGCACTAAAACAACATGCATTTTGCCCGTTTTATGGTATCATACAAAACCAAAACGAGAAACTTTCTCTACCTTCTACTTATTATCAACTTTTGTAAGGGCTCAAATCACTGTGCGACGGTTTAGTTTTCATTCGTTGTCTTTTGATTACTCCAGACTGCTTTAACGCTCCGTACACTGTGAAACGAGACACTTTTAGTGGGCAAGTCGTGGCTATTTCATTGGCACTTGTCATTTTGTGACTGGTATTTGCCACAACACGCCGTTTTTTTCTAATAGTGTAAACTGTGGTTTTCTTCCACAGTTCTTGTTGTTTCCATTATCTTCCCCTTTGTTTAAGAAAATTTTGCAAATATGTTTTTCAACAGCCAATTTTCCTGGCTATTTCTCTAATTGGAAGTCCGGTCTAGTTTGAAGAAAAAAAATTCTCCTTTTACTACCTCTGTTAACAGTTTTTTCGCTCCCTTCTTTTTATTTTTCACAGATTTTATAAGAATATTCAAATTGCAAATTGTAAAATTAAAGATATCTGCAGCCTGAATAAAATATAAATAAGTGGTCCCATCGTTTTACTCACCCAAGAAACTAAAAAAAAAATTAACAAAAGGTAAACAAAACAAAATACAATATGGTTCTTGTTGGCAGATTAACTTTTGCTCTCCATAGTACTGTGAAATATAAAATTTGGGTGGTCTTATCATTTTGCTCACTAGTATACCTATATACACCTATATTTAGAAACAATTTTTACGAAAATCGATCAAGGTTTGCCCCGCATTGTTTGATTAAATTAAGAGAAAATCCCTCATTGCACGGAAAGCCATCTGGCAATGCTGATGTGTTAATAAATAAATTAAAAATAAATAAAAGGAAACCCATTAGGAAGGTCCTGCCAACCGAACTCAAGCTAAAAAAAAAAAAAAAAATTATTTACACGAGACATCTGCAAATGGCGGACTATTTTTGAAAATCTCGCTCACAAAATAAAGGAAAATGTAATGAAAAAAATCAAAACGGGGGTGTGCAACTGAATCGCACCGAATATATTTAATGGCATCTTAATGTAACCAACAATTTAGCTAAAGCTATTGGGTGTGCAAATAAATAAGAGATTGAAAACAGATGGCAACACTTGTGTCGAATTGAATCGGATATTTCTATAACGAGTTTCATGTCAAAGGGTCATCTTGAAGTCACATTTAACCATATGTGCCATTTCATCAAAGTGTAAAGAACAATTTTTTTTCGTGCGACGACTATGTCAGATTTTCTACCTACAAAACCTCATTCGCGGGAAGGATTTTAATTTTGCTTCCATCTAAGGAAAAGTGCAGCGGAAAGCATCGGATGCTGTGTGAGGTTTACGGAGATCTTGCTCGATCAATTTCAACCTCTGAATACTGGTTTCGACGATTTAAAAGTGGCGATTTTAACACAGCCGACAAGGAGCGCGAAGGAAGGCCACCAACTTTTGTGGACGCTGAATTAGCGGCGATTTTGGACGAAGACGCATGCCAAACCCAAGAAGAACTTGCGCAAATGTTAGGCGTGACTCGACAAGCCGGAATGGGTCATTGATATTCCACCATGACAATGCTCGGCCTCATATCAGAGAAACGGTGAAAAGCTATCTCGATTGGACCGGATGGGAAGTTCTAACCCACCCGCCATATAGCCAAGACCTTGCACCAGGCTTTCATTTCTTACGGCCGATGCAAAACGCCCTTACGGGAACACGCTTCATTTCAGTTGAAGGTATCTGAAATTCGCTTGATACGTTCTTCACCTCCAAAGATGAGCACTTCATTTGGGACGGAATCCATGCATTGCCAGACAAGTGGGAAAAAGTGAAAGTCCTGCGATTAAACTATCATTGGTTTAGTTTTAATAGATATAAAACAAATTTGATTCGCTTCAATTCTGAATAATTGGACGTGATTAACAGCTAATTATGTACACAGAGAAAAAAATAACTGTAAATTATACCAATTTCGCTCTTAACCCAACAATTTTCGCTCTTAAAATGATCTCAAGAGTTTTTAGCTTGTAAACCAACAATGTTATCACTGTTATTTTTTTTAAGAGCGAAATTGTTGCGTTAAGAAAGGTGGCTTTTAAAATTTCCGAGCGCGAAAACGGTGGATTTGAAATGCACAGCTTTTAAAATCTCCAAAACCGAAAATTTTGATTTAAAATTGAAAACTTTTAACAATTTCCAAAAGTGAGACTGTTGATTAAAAATGCACAGCTGTAGATAATTTTATTATCTATTCGCAAAAATAATTTCAGAAAAATGTGTTTCCTCCTCTTAACATAACACCAAAAATAGCCATCGGATGGACTTCATCCGATTTTGTCACTCCGTTTTTGTGACTGCTTTCGCAATGCTTAAAAAGTTCTAAGATGAATAAATGTCTTATATGTCCTATTTTATGAAACAAATGAGAATTATACCGAACGAAAAGAAATGTAATTAAGTGCTCAGTGCTCTTAACTTAAATAGTTTCGCTCTTAACAAATTCAATAAAATGTAGTTGGAATAACAGTTTAGCTGTAAAAATCCGAAATTTAAATGCGAAAGTATTTAAATCTACGGATTCACTATTAAAGTTACTAATTTCACTCTTAAATGATAGCCAAGAGCGTTTTCATTGTTGGGTTAAAAGCTAAATCCTTTAGATTCAAGAGCGTTTTCTCTAAGAGCGTCGCACTCTTGAATTTACTGCGTGTTTTTTTCTCTGTGTATGTACGTACAGTAAAATGAACGCATGTATAACAAAAGCTACAAAAAACATGGTATTTTTTATAATTTACAATTTAAATCTTTAGCACATTTAAAAAAAATTTTTCGACTTGGTAAATTTGAACATTTAAAACTGTTTAAAAACAAACTTGAAAACGATAAAAATTCAGTTATTCAATTATCTTCGTGATGCTTGACTAAAATTTTGCTGTTTTTGCTTATTTAAATCCAAATGACAAAATTTCGGGATGTGTAACGTTATTGAATTTTTTTTCATTTCATTTTATTTCACTTATGATTAATCCTAGTACAAAAAGAGAGTTCTTATAGGCTGTACTAATCAATACAAGAGTTATTAAGAGTCTTAAGGAGAGATATGTGCATATGTGTATGTACTTTTATAATAGTGTGGATATCAATAAATTGGAAATTGACAGTTTAAGGGAAGTTTTTAGTTTCAAAATTCGAAAAATTTTTTATTTTGTATTTTTGTATCTTTGAGTTCTAAAAAGTAGTGTGAGGTGCCTTCTGAAAATTTGAGTGTTGCTAATAGCTTTCATATTGTTAGGTAGGGCGTTCCAAAGGCGAATCGCATGTACAAGAAATTGCCCTTCAGAAGTCAATGTTTTATACTTGATCGGGACTATGTTGTTGTTTCTTATTGAACGAGTAAATTCGAGACGCTAATATACAGTTGGGCTTGATAAGATACCCTGTGCTAACAAAGATTAAAACACAATTTATTTGTCAAAATTCGTGGTTTTATTATTCAAATGCATAGATTTTCCCTTCAAGAGCGATACAACGATTCATAACGACCTTCGCAATTATTTTGATAACCATTTTGTAATACTCCTATCGGTTTTGCCTCAAAATAGGCCATCAGTTTCGGCGATCACCTCTTCATTGCAGCCAAATTTTTTCCATGCGAGCATCCTTTTGAGGTCTGAGAACAAAAAAAGTCGCTGGGCCAGATCTGGAGTAATACGGTGGGTGGGGAACATTACGAAGCTAATTCAGTGAACATTTTTGCCATACGAATTTCTCAATGAGTGGCAACGGTGCGTTGTCTTGGTGGAATAACATTAATTTCTTAATAAATTTCTTCAATATGGGATCCGTTTTGCTGACGAATCTTCGACCTTACAAAACGCTCCAATAACGACATATAATTGTCACTGTTGAATGGTTTTTCCCTTCTCAAGATAATCAGAATTTAAAAATTATTCCATGCCCATCCCAAAAAACAGAGGCCATTACTTTGTACCAGACGGACTATTTAGTCATATTCCACGAATTCTGGAGACGGTTCACCGATCGCTGTCCACTCATCCGACTAGTCGATTGGACTCAGGAGTTTAGTGATAGAGCCTTTTTATGCAAATCAGCGTCAAAAGAATAAGTTGTCCATGAAGTGAAAAAAACGTTTTTTTATAAAAGAGAGAATTTTGTAATAAATAATTAAAGAAATTATTGGCTTAAAAGAGAATTTGATATGTGTATTAATTATATATTTTGCGAATTTTAATAAATAAATTTTTAAAGTTCAAAATTGAAAAATTTGATTTGATTTGAGTTCTAAAATATGCTGGTGCCTTCGAAAATTTAATTTAATGCTTAATTTGTAATATTCCAAAAATATGTAAAGAAAAATTCCCTTTAAAAATGTTTTGAGGATTATGAAAGTTTCTAATTAAAAAAATTAAATTAATTCGATGATAATTCTTATACATTTGAAAGAATTTTTTTGGAAAATGTTTTATTATTAAAATTTCCTTCAAGGTCAACGTTATAAATTTAAATTTTTTTACCTTTTTAACCCTTCTTTTCCTAAAATTGGTTTTCCATCCTTTATTTAGCCAATTTTTTCCCTTGCAATTGAGAAGAAAAAAATGTTTGTGGATATTGGAGAATCTGGTTAAAAAAGCAATGTAGACAGATTTGCCACCGTTAATGACTTGTGGATTTGTTTTTTGAAAAACTTTTTTTAATGGGCCTTTTCAAAATTTCCCTATGAAAAATCTTCGTAATTTGAGAATTTTTCTTCATAATAATTTCGTAAAAATTAAGAAATCCAAAAACAAGCCATTACTTGAGGAATTTTAGTTTTCCAGTTGGAAGTTTTCTTCCGTATAACGAAATTTTTGGTTCAGGATGTTGATGGAATTTTTCATTTTACGAAAAATCGGGTTATTCAATTAAAGCTAAACACCCAATTAAGTGTTTTTTCAATTATATTTTACGGATTTTTCTTCCAAATAAGAGGTTAAACGTTTTTAACAAGGTTTATTGATAATTATTTTACGGCATTAAAACATTTTGTAATTTTTTGATTTTTCGCGGTAAACCCCTTTTGGGGTCCATTTTTCACCGTCCCCTCTCATTTCCCATTAATTTTGATAAATCAATTATTGGATTTTTCTGGGAGATCCAAATATTTGCCGATTTTCTTTTTTTTTTTTCCCCGAAAAAGATTTTATAAAAACCAAATTTTTTTTTCCAACCCACATTTTAAGGGTTTAACCAACCTGTTTTTTTCGGGGCTTTGAAAAATAATTTGTGCAACAAGAAGTTTAAAACTTAAATTTCAATTTGATGATTACTTATTTGTAAAATTTTTTTATTTGGGTTTGAAACTTTTCCTGCTAATGACAATGCAGTTAGATTAAATCTTGAATCTGTTAACTTGAATCCAGGGATCGGCAAAAAAAAAATTTTAATTTTTGATTTTTTGATTATTATCCACTCCACACTTCAAAATTCTTGATTCTGAAATAATAAAAAAATAAAAATTGAAAATTTAAAATTCTCAAATAATGAACAATCCGTATTTTAGATTCTAAAAATTTGGATTGATTCTATGAAAATATTTACAAAATTAAAAATGTGATTTTTTTAAAAATCCGAAATTTATATGTTAAAATTATGGATTGCTGGACATTTATTAATCACATTTTAAGAATTATGAATAATTAGATACTATAATTAGAATAATAAGATTGCAGATTTTTTGAATAATCATTAATCAAAATGGCAAGATTGCGGATTTTTTCTGTAATAGTTGATATAGGACATAGAAAATTATGTAAAAATTATCAGAGACACCAGAAGACTCTATTATGTTATGTTCGTCCATCTTTTGATCTGTCCGATTGTCTGCTTTAAAACCACAATATTTCATAATGCACTGAAAAATACACCTACTTAAAGAGCTATAACTCAGTAAAGCGGTACCTCTTAGAAAAGTTCAAAAAGAAAAACTTCAAAAAACTTTCTAACATTTTTTTTATTAATACAACCAACCAACAAAGATTGCCAATTTTTGAGATGATGAGAATAGTGAAGTTTTTCATCTACCCATTTAGTTTCATTCTTAGTTCCCCATTTCATAGATGTTTGTTTATTTTAATTTTTATTTTTATTTGATTTAGAATTTGAAATATTCTTGAGAAGAACTTCTTGTGTGGGGTTTGAGAACCTGGGAATTCCCGATTTCTAGTTATGTGCTCACCCGTGACACCATGTTTGCCAAACTGAAAACTGTGGATTTTTTTCATTTATAAAATTAAAGTCAAACAAAATTTTGGTTTTTAGGAATGAGAATTATTGTGCATATTTTCGTTTGAACTTAAATGAGATATTTTCTTCCCCTCTCTTAGAACTTGACGTGGCTTAGTGGTTAGCGTGCAAGGCTAGTAATCTGAAGGGCTTGGGTTCGAACCCTGCCGGATCGAAGTAGTTTATTTATTTTTTTTTTTTTATGAAGAAATTTTTATTCTAATTATAAGTATCTAATTATTCATAATTCTTAAAATGTGATTAATAAATGTCCAGCAATCCATAATTTTAACATATAAATTTCGGATTTTTAAAAAAATCACATTTTTAATTTTGTAAATATTTTCATAGAATCAATCCAAATTTTTAGAATCTAAAATACGGATTGTTCATTATTTGGGAATTTTAAATTTTCAATTTTTATTTTTTTTTATTCAGAAATCAAAAATAAAAAAATGATATTTCTTGATCAATCCATAATCAGTCATGATAATATTGATGAAAATATTATTAGTGCCGATCCCTGCTTGAATCCTTATATTATATTTTGCACACGAAAATTGCATTGAATTTAATTCATTGTTGGAATATTTGCAAAAAACAAAAAACCATATTTATTTGAAAATCCAACCCAACCTGTTTTTTTTTTTTTGCTTTTGCTTTTGTCCAACTCTTGCAAAAGATTGTGTCGAACATAATATCCAGAAAGGATTTACTCGAAAGCTTATTTTCATTTCAATTTTCGTTGGAATTGATTATTCTTCATCTTGTCAGATATTTTTCTTATATTTATTTAGAGCGATTTGCTTAAATTATTCATATCGTAATTGCTTTAAATGGATTTCGTAATACGATAGAGAATTTTATAAAAATGTTCAAACATGAACAGAGTTGTTGTATTCTAAATTCTTTGAATGCGCATACACCGCCGCATGCATCAATGTTTGCATATGCTATATGCACATACCTACGGCTGTCAATCTGCCCAGCGAAGGAACTTTTAACTTAGTCATCTGAGTCGGAATGCATGGCATTTTACAGGACACTGTGTGAGACAACGACACAAATTCCAAAAGGTGACATCACCAACGGAATATTCATTGTCGGCATTTAAGAGCAAACTAAAATTTGGTTTTTTCATTTTTTGAAAATTTCTATCAAGTAATTGATATCAAGTAACAGATTCGGGCTGATTTAAACAAATAAATAAAATAAAATCAAATTCGATTGACTGTTCAAATCAGCCCGAACTTTTCATCGATGACAGGGGTGATGATTTGATCATGAATAATAAGACAGCTTTTCCGTACTAGGTACGTCAATAGTAATCCAGTGGCATTTCTATAGAGTCGTAAGAAAGATAGAAAGAGAGAAAGAGAGAAAAAGAGAAAAAGAGAAAGAGAGAAAGAGAGAAAGAGGAAAAGAGAGAAAGAGAGAAAGAGAGAAAGAGAGAAAGAGAGAAAAGAGAGAAAGAGAGAAGAAAGAGAGAAAAGAGAAAGAAGAAAGAGAGAAAGAGAAGAGAAAGAGAGAAAGAGAGAAAGAGAGAAGAGAGAGAAAAGAGAGAAAGAGAGAAAGAGAGAAAGAGAGAAAGAGAGAAAGAGAGAGAAGAAGAGAAAGAGAGAAAGAGAGAAAGAGAGAAAGAGAGAGAGGAAAGAGAGAAAGAAGAGAGAAAGAGAGAAAGAGAGAAAGAGAGAAAGAGAGAAAGAGAGAAAGAGAGAAAGAGAGAAAGAGAGAAAGAGAGAAAGAGAGAAAGAGAGAAACAGAGAAACAGAGAAACAGAGAAAGAGAGAATGTCTAAAATTTTTTTTAAAATAAGATGAGAAAATTAAAAAAAAATTTGGTAGCTTCACTGTAATAGTAATTAAGGAATTTTAAAATAATGTCATTTATATAGTACAGCGGGCGCAAATGGGTTAAAGGACTATTATTTTCTAAAATATTTAACCTAAGAAATTCTTTTACATAAAATTTGAATGAAAGTTAGTCTCTAACGTTGATGACATAAGAAAATTTTATTGATTTAATACGAAACGAAGCCTAAAAAAAAACAAAAATACAATTTCATTCACTGGAGAATAGAAAGCAAAAACGAAAGGGATAAGACGAAAATAGCAAAAAGGTGAAATGCGAGTTGGTTCAAGGCTGTGCCGAAAATCTTCGACGATAACATATTTCGAAAGCTTCTGATTTGACCTTCAAAGCTCACAAAAGCAATTCTTCATTTGAAGAATTCTACGGAAAAGGTTCGAAAATTTTCGACAACTGCTTTGAGAGACCGGTGATTATAAAACCCGGAATGAAAGTTAAACGACCATTGTTCAGAATCATCATCTTCCAATGATTTTATTACTACTTACCGGGCAGCTCCCATGTAAAACTCTCTCTCTTTGCTTCTTCCTCTCTATCTTTCTGTTTTTCTGTCTCTCTCTCTCTGCCTCTCCCTCTCTGTCTCTGTCTCTGTATCTCTGTCTCTGTCTCTCTCTGTCTCTCAATGTCTCTCTCTGTCTCTGTCTCTCTCTGTCTCTGTCTCTCTCTGTCTCTGTCTCTCTCTGTCTCTGTCTCTCTCTGTCTCTATCTGTCTCTCTCTGTCTTTGTCTCTCTCTGTCTTTGTCTCTCTCTGTCTCTGTCTCTCTCTGTCTCTGTCTGTCTCTCTCTGTCTCTCTCTGTCTCTCTCTGTCTCTCTCTGTCTCTCTCTGTCTCTCTCTATCTCTCTCTGTCTCTCTCTGTCTCTCTCTGTCTCTCTCTCTGTCTCTCTCTGTCTCTCTCTGTCTCTCTCTGTCTCTCTCTGTCTCTCTCTGTCTCTCTCTGTCTCTCTCTGTCTCTCTCTGTCTCTCTCTGTCTCTCTCTGTCTCTCTCTGTCTCTCTCTGTCTCTCTCTGTCTCTCTCTGTCTCTCTCTCTGTCTCTCTCTGTCTCTCTCTGTCTCTCTCTGTCTCTCTCTGTCTCTCTCTGTCTCTCTCTGTCTCTCTCTGTCTCTCTCTGTCTCTCTCTTTTCCTTTCTGTCTCTCATTCTTTCTCTCCCTCTGTCTCCCTCTGTTTCCCTCTGTTTCCCTCTGTTTCCCTCTGTCACACTGTCTGCCTCTCTGTGTCTGTCACTCTCAGAAACTATTGCTAACCAATTCAGTTCAAATTACTTATGGACCTTTAACTGACCTGTAATGAACAGAGTGCGCTATTTAGGTCGAAGTTTGAGTGCTTATTAATCGTTTTAGCGTAAAAAAAAAAACAAAACAAAGCAAGAAATGTGGTAAAACCAACAATCATTAATTCTTTTGGAAAAGCGTAAGTAATTTTCATCATTAAAATGACTGATTGAATGACTGTGATCCTGACAAGAGTGACTAAACAAAAAACACAACAAAACACCCGCGCTCCCTCGCAGCGATTGGAATCATTTAAAATAGTATCCCATGGATTACGAAACTCAATGTTTTTCCATTTCATTAAAGTGCATGGATTGCGAATTAACATTTTTTGTTTTTGTTTGTTTAAAAGAAAGAGAAAAAAAGAAGAAAATCCTGTGACTTGTTAGGATTATCTAAAGTTAAGCGAAATTTAAGTTCCTCCCCGGATCTTCGTATCGCTCGTTTATTCGGTTTTTTTTTTTCCAAAAATGAAGAAAGTACTTTCTTCG
This sequence comes from Chlorops oryzae, assembly GCA_020466095.1. NCBI lineage: Eukaryota > Metazoa > Arthropoda > Insecta > Diptera > Chloropidae > Chlorops > Chlorops oryzae. The sequence goes on from CM035806.1 coordinate 47,082,229, forward strand.
GCATTAAGAGTGAAAGTAATCATGAAACTTTTAAGTTCCAAGTAATTTGACTTGCAAATTGACCTTCTTGAGCTTAAGTGTAATCCACTCTTTTGAGATATGTGCTGCATAAAATTTCCCTCAACATCTCGGAGTGACAATGCCGGGAAGAAAAGTTTTGTCTTTATTTTTGACTTATTTTATTTTATATTATTTTTTTTTTTTAACAAACGGCATACATTTCATATCGTCTTAAAGCATCTTCAGGCCTATTCTATTCCCTTTGTATGTAAGAGGGATATTTTTCCTTTTTTTTGTTTATTTGTTTGTTTGGTTTTTCTGTTGCTGTTTTGTTTCCATGTTTCCCCAGTTTTAGTGCTTTCTTGTTTCCTGCATATTCTTGTGTTTTATAGCAACACGTGCTGAGAAAATTCGTGGCATTCTTGTGTTCCAATTAGTAGTTCGCTACCCGAGTTGACTTACTGCCGCTCTTTTGCACTCTTCATTTGATTTCCTTTTTGTTGTTTTCCTTTTTTCTTTGTTTCTTCTTTCATTCTTATTCATGCTTGAGAAACTTTTCGAGCTTAACTTTGCTTTTCTTTGTGTCAGTAGCTTTTACTTTCGCAGGTCGTTGGATATGTCTATTTGTGTGTGTGTGTGTATGTATATATATATGTGTATATATATGTGTGTGTGTGTGTATGTGTGTGTATGTGTGTGTTTGTGTGTGTGTGCACGTGTGTGCGTGTAAAAATATATAAAGATATAAATGATGAAGTTTGCCAGCGAAAGCTTAGAGCTGAGGTGATGTTACTCCCAGTGATGGTTGTTGTGTTTGTATTCGTGTTGTGTCTGTGTGTTTATTTTCATGTCTGCTTCTTTGCTTGCTTAAGATTTGATAAATGGGCACGCTCATTACATGTAAGCGTTCGAAATTGCCAATATCCATAAACGAAAAGGGGGAGAATGCTGGCACGAATGTATGGACGGATCTTGCGATGGGGTTTTACGGCTATTACGGGGGGGATATATTTTGGGAAAATAAAAAAAAAATTAAATAATTTTATTAAAAATATGCCATCAAAAAAAAGTTCAAAACACGAAATTAATTTATAAGGATTCAGTTCGATTCAGATTTTGATGAGGGCGGACAAAAAATCAAGAAACTTTTATGATCAAAAGCACAAATGTTTTTGTCTGAATACAAAAAAAAAAAAAAAAAATTCTGTGCTGTATGAAGGATACAGAAGAAACATTTTTAGGAAGCAGCAGGATTTGAGTGTTCGAACTACAATAAGTTAAGCCAATTCGGAAGCATAATTCTCGGGAAATCTCAGTTATTCGGACACTTAATTCTCTCATTTGAAAATAATTCATCATTATTATTGATTAATTCCAATATTATTTTTTTAAGATATTAAATAACACGACGCAAAGATAATGCAATCCTTATTGAGTGGAAATTGGTTAACAGATTTATTCCGATTTCTTCTTCAATGGATTATCCGCTTTCTGTACTGTTGAACTTTGTGCTGCTTTGTTTTTTTTTTTTTTTTTTTTTTTTTGTGGTTTGGGAAGCCTTGTTAATTTCGCTGAAAGCATCCCAGTGTCAATCCATAAAGATTATATTTGAATAGAAGCTTATTTAAAAGAAAATCCCCTTCGCCGGGATGGCTCAAAGGCCTTGAGGGCTCAGAAGGCTTTCGATGACTCAAACTTACCCATCTCTAAACACAATCCTATTATGCCAATTTCAATTGGACTCACTCAACTTAAATTTAAAAGGGATCATACCAAACGCTTTTCTAGAAATTCATGATAATATAATTTCTGTTAATTATTCGGTCTTAAAGGCTTTAATTTTCGAGTTTATTTCAAAAAGGGAAATGCAAATGAAAAAGAAAATAAAAATAATAATAATTTTTGCATCCTTTTTCATATGAAGCTAGGTATTTTGCATTAACGCTCTGTTGGATAAATTAGTATCCTCTGTTCAGGTTATGCATAAACACTTAAACGAAAATGCCTGCACAGAACAAGTTATTAATAAAAAGTGAGGAAGCTAAAGTCGGTCGAGCCCGAAAGTATGCTTTGACTTTCCGCACAGGTAGTTAGTGAATAAAATGAATGTTTGCGGTCTTGATAGACGGCGGAACACGAACCTTTTTGCCAACATTTTTTAATCCAATATAGAGAGCCTTTGTTTCGAATTTGAAACTTCAACGGTTTTCCGTAACGAAGTTAGAAAACAATCAATTTGTTTGTGGGCGTATGTACCAGTGGGGGCAACGTATTGAATTTTCTCACACACCTTTAATTCCTCGGGGTCAAAGTATGCTTGGAATTTTGAAGATTCTACGCTTTTCACTTCGAATGCCATTATTATTAGATATTTGTCAGCATGACCCTGGGTGGGAATCACACGATTTGAAAGTTTCCAATGCGTAGTAAATTACTCCTTTTGCCAGCTCACCTCCTACCACTGTTGCCAGATTTTAGGGGAATATTCCCCTGACTGTCTCAAAACAAGGCCAAAATTGCCTAAAGTTCAATTTTGAAATCTTCTAAAAAGCAAAAACTTAGTCCCATAAGGTCCCATACAATTTTACCTGACCAGTTTTCTTCTCTAAGACTTCACTAAAGATGATCAATATCTTTTAATTTAGGGGAGAATTCCGTAAACTGGCAACAGTGCCTCCTAAAAGGAAACCTTCCAGCTTCGGAAGCTATAAACAATATCTATTTGTGGACTGGGCAGGGGGCGCCCATTTTCTCTTATATATATAATATATATATATATATATATATATATCTGAGGAGGTATCACAAGATCCGGAAAAAACTAATAGATATACCTTGCTTACGCTGGGTATACAAATGGGACCATACTTTAATGTTTATGCATTTGCGAAAACGACAAAAACTTCCAAATACTTATTAAAAAAACAATAAAGACTTCAAATAAGCAAAACAAAAACAACAAAAACAACAACAATAGCAACAACAACGACGAACGCATGAATGAAATTCGCATCGGAAAGCATGAAACTACAGCTTGACTGAGCATAGCAAACAGCATTTATGGTAGCATAGTCTCAGGCGCTTTTGTACATTAACGAATTTCCTAATGAGAAAGTTTTCACAAGCAACAACGCGATAAGTTGAAATATCGTAGTTAAAGTACATATTTTATAAAGTGTTTTAGTTTTATACAGGATGCTTATGCATTCATTTATGCGCATGGATTTCAAAGGCGGGTAAACGCTGAAGAATGAGGAACTGGAGCAGATGCACAAATATACATGCACGGTGAGCAGTGTGAAACTTTTGTGTGCTTCGCAAAGTGTTTTAACCGCATGAGAGTTGAGGAGAAACAACAACAAAAACAACAACAACAATAACCCATTTTCTTTTATTTGAACTTTTTTCTTTCCTTTCTGCTGAACCGTAATTGTTCCTGAGGAAATTTGAGAAAAATATAAGGCACGAGTGCGTAGGGTACTTCAAAATCTTCTAGAGAGTATTTTAACCTCTAACATGTCTCGCCTTCTATATACCAAACAAAAACAAGAAAACAATTTTACTTCAATTCGTACATGCGAGAAGCTGTTAAACGAACATTTTTCTTCTGCTCTCTGTCGTTTGTTTTCGCGGGTCATGGAAAAGTGATGAGAAATGAAAAAAAAAAAAAAAATGCCCGGCATTGTTGCGCCTATTTCCGTTGCGTAGAAAGCTGCTGCATTTCAGATTCATTTTTCTTTTCATGAAAAAAGGGGTCTCCATTTTTTCGTCGAGAACACTCGCATAGGCTATCAGGTTCTTTGTTCCTCTTTTTGTTTTTTTTTTTTACCGTTTCTTTGCTCTTATTGGATGGTTTTTGATTTTGAATACGTTTTTATACCCAGCGTAAGCAGGGTTGTATTAGTTTTGTGCGCATCTTGCAACAGCTACAATTAAGCTCATTAGGAATAGACAAAAATATACATATATTCTTGATCAGGATCGAACACTGAATCGATTTAGACATGTCCGTCTGTCCGTATACAATTTCCTTCTCGAAGGTGTTGAGCTATCTTGACGAACTTCGTTATGCGTATTTGCGGGGTTCGATAATGGACCCGATCGGACCATTTTTAGGTGTAACTCCAGTACTGGCGTCTATTATGAAAATCACAAAAACAGCTTTAAAACCTAAACTTTTCAAAATATTTTCGAATGTCGAATCAGAGAGTGTATCGGATATAAAAATCCTTATCATGCTTTCAAGGGTTAGTAAGAAAATTTCTAAGAAGCTGGAATGCTATGCCGTAGATTAAAAAGAAACCGAAACGAAGCCAAATTGAGCTGAATGGGGACTTATTTTTTTATACCCGACACACTCTGTGTCGAGGGTATATTGCGTTTGTGTGGTTGTGTGTAACACCAGAAACCAGTCGAGAAAGACCATACAAAATATATATAGAAATGATCAGTGTCACCAGGAGATTCGATTTAGACATGTCCGTCCGTCTGTCGTCTGTCCGTCTGTTTGTATACAGTTATCTTATCGAAGGAGTTGAGATATCTCGACAAAATTTGGATGCGTGCTCACAGGGACATGAGTAAGAACAAGTTGAGAATGGACCCGATCGGACCATTTTTAGGGGTACCTCAGTACTAGGGTCTGTTACGAAAATCACAAAAACTGCTCTAAAAGCGAAGTTTTTCAACATATTTTGATGAAATTGGATATTTGATCATATTAAAGGCCGTAATATTATTTCCAAAAATTGAAAAAGTGGCGTGGCAGAAGGGCGGTTTTCGAAAATTGTCTCCCACACCGAAATTCAAATGGGACTTGAACGAAATTTGGCACTTATGCTTCCTTTGTAGCCTTTAACATTCCCAAAAAATTTCCTTGATCGGGCCATTTTTAAGGGTACCTCCAGTACTAGGTCTGTCACAAAAATCCCAAAATTGCCTTAAAATCGGACTTTTTCGCAATATTTCAATGAAACTTAGAATTCGAGCGTATATTTAAGCCTCCGATAAGAGTTCAATAAAATTGGAAAAGTGGGCGTGACAAAGGGGCGGTTTTCATAAAGAAATCTAAGAAAAGTCGGTATATGGGACCCCTTATGGTCTTAAACACCTCTTGATATTAAAAGTTATTTGAACACGTGTGTCTGTGTCGGGTATTCTATTGTCAGGCTCGCCTGACTATAACACCCTTACTTGTTTTACATTCCAATAGTGAGGTCTGAGAACTAATTTAAACAGTTGTTGAAACTCATATGATTAAAAAAAGAAAAACCACAACAAAACCAAAGAAAAGCTCCCGCACTGTAAATGAGTAAAGAACTCGCGATTCAGGCGATAAGAGGACTTATAGATACAGAGGCAGAGAGAGAGAGAGAGAAAGAGAGAGAGGACAGACAGAAAGAGACAGATTGAGAGGGAGGGTGAACTGCGCGATGATGTTATGCTTTGATTTCTGAACAGCAAAGCATAGCGTAGATGACGTTGATATTCCTGTGACGTCTGTCTGTTTGCCTCCTGTCTGTACGCATATCCATGCTTATTTGCGAAGCAATAATGGCTCGTCTAACTGAGTCATTTAACGCAAGCAAACTGGATGAGCCACAAAGCGAATGCATATTTTGTGATGCTGCTTCAATTTATTGTGCTCATAGTCGATCTAACGATGCGAAACGTTGCACGAGAAACGTTTGCACGCCATAAAGGATACACAAAATACAACAAACCGAAGCAGCTTAAGTCAACAAAATCGTTCCGGCAGTTGGCAGACTAAATGACAGACTGACTAAATGAAAGGATGGAGAGAGAAACACAGAGAAAGAGAGACAGACGGCTGAACAAAATTACTGACAATTTCACTGACTCGACTGAGCCGAGCCGAGTCGAGTCGAGCTGCTGGATGTTACCAAATGAACTAATATCGCGCACCAGCTACGGAAAAGAAAGGATCTCCTAATAGTGCCTGATATCTTGCTGTGACAGCTGCATGATTTTTTTGGTCGGCTTCATGTTGCTGGAAGATGCTCAAAATAGCATATTCCGCAGGCATGAGAGCTTCTCTAGTTTATTCAACTTGGGGGTATTGAATGCATCTTGGCTGCTGAATTCGCTTTATTCGCAAGAAAATGCTACGCAAATATGCTCGAACAGCTTTTATCTTCTTCTTTTTCGCTCCATCAATTTTCTTTTTCATCCTTTTTTTTTTAACAACAATTTTATCCTCTGAATTTTGTAATTTGTTCATACTCAACTTGGAACAGTGTGTGTAAAGGCAACAATTCGTTTGAAAGTCGTTTCCTTTTTTTCTGGTACTGTTCTTGAAGAGAAGCGGACAAAGGATTTAAGCCAATGATAAATATATGTATGTACAGGAGGGTGCATTTTTTGTTCGAAAAAAAAAGATGATAATTCCAGTAGTAAATTAAGATTCTACGATATTATTTTGAGAAGGAGCGCCCAGGGAAACATAGGTCAAAAACGCCTAAAGTATGCTACAAATTATTGCAGGAAAAATGAATGAATATTTTCAAAAATATTTCAATCTTTTCCCTCGAATATTCAAAAATTTCATTCGTTTCGATACGCAGACATTTTGAATTCCCTGAATTAAGAACCTTGGATCCTTGGCATCATTTTTTTTTTCACCCCTTGATTGACAGGACTATCTGAAGTTTTTTCATTTGAAGGTGAATTTGATATTCGAAAAAAAGAAGCAAAACAAAAAATGTCAAAAGCTCCTCATGTTTATTTAGATAAATGAAACGGATAACAATCATAAAAATTTATAAGGAGCTGTTCGGCATATTTAAGCTTAACGTTTTACGATTTGAGGGACTATTCTTCCGCTGTTTGACATTGACTTGACGTGCCATGCCATGCCGTACTGCAACCCTTTTTCCATTTTCTTCAGCCAATCTAAAAATCTAAAGATTTAACAAAGTTTTCCAAATTAAGTACCTACATATGCACATATGTGTATAACGATAATGCTAGCATAAATTTTACATACTTTCTCTTATTGACTTCAAGTTAAGTAAGTCCTCCTGAACAGGTTTGGTTTTTATAAAATTCTGATCTTTTTATAGAAGAGCATCCGCGAGACTTGTCAGATATTTTGTTTTATTTGAAACCAAAAAATTATTTTTTTTAAAACTTTCTTCTTTCCAGGTTTGAAGTCATCTCAATCTGGAAATCGGTAAGTCTAAAAGTTCGTAATCTCCTTTTGCATCATGCGTACCAAAAGATGATGCTTATGAAAATTATTGAAGCTCCGTTGCCGATTTTCACCCGAGTTCGCTACGAATTTTCGGGATATAAGAGGGGAAACTTTCTGAGACAATCCATTGCCAAAGAATGTTGAGTCCTTCCAATAAGATATAATTTTACATTTTATAAAAATATTTTCTAAAATGAAGTTTCGAGGGCATTTGTTTAGTGATTTTAATAAAACAGGTCCTGCCACTGAAGGTACGTCCTGAAAGAAATCCAATCAAATACTTTCTAGAACTCATCTCTATTAATGTCTGTGCAAATGTTTATATGAAATTTTGTCCATATGACTGTACCTATATAGTCAGACGAATAGACCAATAGATAAATATATGGAAAGATATTGAATACATATACAGAACGCGAGGTACTGATCATTTTTGTATACTTACCCAGCAGCGAAAGCGAGTACTTCCAAAGTAAACATAGCGTACTCCCTTCTAATTTGCTTTTGCATGTGATGAACTGCATATTTTAACATTATTCTGGCATTGGAAGTACTTAAAGAGTAGGTACTCCCTTTATTTAAAAACTTTTTACTTCTTGTTTTAATTGTCTCGCTTCGGCCGAGCCTCGAACCGCCGACCGCTAAGTTGGTAAGCCAATGTATTAACCATTACGCTAAAGAAGCAAATTTTATGTGTTCGTCAAAACTCTAATTTGAGATTTTGGTTGTTCAAGTTTTTGTGAAACGCGCGTATGGAAATTATCACAACAAAAAATTTTTCAATTTAAAATTAAATATTTAAAAAAATGAAAACATAAAAAAATACTTAAAAATTTAGGAAAAAATTTTTTTTATTTCAAAATTAACTATTAAAAAATAAATGGAAATATGAACATAAAAAACCTTCAAAAAAAGAAAAAAAATTCTTCTCACCCGAGCCAGGGATCGAACGGCGACCCAAGCGGTTGCTAAGCGAGAGTCTTAAGCAGCAAGCGTGCATTAATGAGCGAACTGATCCACCTTCGATCTCAAAGGGAGTAAACTATTGTATGCTCGCCTTTCATATGTGAATCTATTTTATTGTGAGTACTCCCGTACGTAGTATTTCAAGACTCGCTTTTGAGCTAATTACTCGCATTTACGCTGCTGGGTATGCATTGTATGGAACTCGCTCTGAACGGTACACACGGACGTACAAATTTCTTTAACCCTTAGTGTGTTGGGTTTGAAAAAAAAAACAAGAAAACAAGTAAGGGTGTTATAGTCAGGCGAGCCTGATAATAGAATACCCGACACAGACAGACATGTTCAATCAATTTTTAATATCAAGAAGTGTTTAATGCCATTAGGGGCCCCATATACCGACTTTTGTTGAATTTCTTTATGAAAACCGCCCTTTTGCCACGCCCACTTTTCCAATTTTTTTGGAATTCTAATCGGAGGCCTTAATATACGCTCAAATTGAAAGTTTCAGTGGAATATCTAAAAAAAAATCCGATTTTGGGGCAGTTTTGAGATTTTTGTGACAGACCCTAGTGCTAGAGGTACCTTAATAATGGACCTATCAATGGAGAGGATGTTTATGGCTATAAAGGAAGCATAACTGCAGAATTTCGTTCAAGTCCCATTTGAATTTCGAGTGTAGGAAGCCATTTTCGAAAAAAGCCCTTCGGCCCCGCCCACTATTCCATTTTTTTGAAATTGAATAACAGGTTGGCTGATAAGTCCCCGGTCTGACACATAGATGGCGTCGCTAGTATTAAATGCATATTATTTTTATATAGTGGCAACCTTCAAATGATTCGTGTCAAAATTTGACGTCTGTAAGTCAATTAGTTTGTGAGATAGAGCGTCTTTTGTGAAGCAACTTTTGTTATTGTGAAAAAAATGGAAAAAAAAGGAATTTCGTGTTTTGATAAAATACTGTTTTCTGAAGGGAAAAAATACAGTGGAAGCAAAAACTTGGCTTGATAATGAGTTTCCGGACTCTGCCCCAGGAAAATCAATAATAATTGATTGGTATGCAAAATTCCAGCGTGGTGAAATGAGCACGGAGGACGGTGAACGCAGTGGACGCCCGAAAGAGGTGGTTACCGACGAAAACATCAAAAAAATTCACAAAATGATTTTGAATGACCGTAAAATGAAATTGATCGAGATAGCAGAGGCCTTAAAGATATCAAAGGAACGTGTTGGTCATATCATTCATCAATATTTGGATATGAAAAAGCTCTGTGCAAAATGGGTGCCGCGCGAGCTCACATTTGACCAAAAACAACAACGTGTTGATGATTCTGAGCGGTGTTTGCAGCTGTTAACTCGCAATACACCCGAGTTTTTGCGTCGATATGTGACAATGGATGAAACATGGCTCTATCACTACACTCCTGAGTCCAATCGACAGTCGGCTGAGTGGAGAGCGATTGGTGAACCGTCTCCGAAGCGTGGAAAGACTCAAAAGTCCGCTGACAAAGTAATGGCCTCTGTTTTTTGGGATGGGCATGGAATAATTTTTATCGATTATCTTGAGAAGGGAAAAACCATCAACAGTGACTATTATATGTCGTTATTGGAGCGTTTGAAGGTCGAAATCGCGGCAAAACGGCCCCATATGAAGAAGAAAAAAGTGTTGTTCCACCAAGACAACGCACCGTGCCACAAGTCATTGAGAACGATGGCAAAAATTCATGAATTAGGCTTCGAATTGCTTCCCCACTCACCGTATTCTCCAGATCTGGCCCCCAGCGACTTTTTCTTGTTCTCAGACCTCAAAAGGATGCTCGCAGGGAAAAAATTTGGCTGCAATGAAGAGATGATCGCCGAAACTGAGGCCTTTTTTGAGGCAAAACCGAAGGAGTACTACCAAAATGGTATCAAAAAATTCGAAGGTCGTTATAATCGTTGTATCGCTCTTGAAGGGAACTATGTTGAATAATAAAAACGAATTTTGACAAAAAAATGTGTTTTTCTTTGTTATACCGGGGACTTATCAGCCAACCTGTTAACTTGACTTCAAGTATGTTCAACTATCTAATTTCATCAAAATATCTTGAAAAAATCCGGTTTTGGAGCAGTTTTTGTGATTTTAATAACAGACCCTAGCACTAGAGGTACCCTTAAAAATGGTCCGATCGGGTCCATTCTCAAACTTGTTCTTACTCGCGTGCCTGTGAGTACGCTTACGAAATTTCATCAAGATAGCTTAACTCCTTCGATAAGAAAACTGTATACAAACAGACGGACAGACAGACGGACAGACAGACGGACATGGCTAAATCGAATCTCCTGGTGACGCTGATCATATCTATATATATTTTGTATGGTCTATCTCGACTGGTTCTGGGTGTTACACACAACCACACAAACGCAATATACCCTCGAAACAGAGTGTGTCGGGTATAAAAATGTGTATCCTGATTTCGTTGTCTTTGTCTATAATGTTAAAATTTAATTTAAGGTTCCCCACAGTAATATGGACTGAGCCAAGTACTAGTCCCATCATAATTCCACTTCTAATGTATTCTACTGACCTTTTTCACATTAGCCTCTCATTGGACAGGGACTAGTCCGCAAAACGGCTGACCGTAGGTCAGTTTTTTTGGGTCAATTATCGTAGTTTTGTCTGGTTTTAGCATAGTCAAATAAGGAAAATAAGAAACCAAGTTGATGAAAGTGTCATTTACAGACTGCCCTTAAACCAACTCGCTTATTACCGATCGCCGGCTAGCCGAGTTCGATGGAGCGAACTGCCATAATATAACCGGTAGGATTTGGAACGGTCAAAGGCCAGTCATTCTTAGGAAATTTACCAGCTCAATACTGCAGGGGTTATTTTAAAATATATGTATTCATACATGTGTGTTTTTTTGTATGAGTAGGTCACCAGCGTGAAAAGTGAATTTCGGTGACAAGGATTTAACATCGACCCCATTTCAATGCATTTAAATCAACTTTTTGTATTTGCTGTAAATTAACATTTAGTGTCCATTTCCCAAACATATCACAATATAAGATTCAGAGTAATCGAAAGAGCAATTGTTTCTTTTTTGTTGATATGTTCAAAAACGTTCCATTTCCATGAATTACTAATCATTAAAAAAACCTGCTCCCATTCGAAAAAAAATTGAAGTAATTTATGGCATGAAATGTGGTATTAAGACGGATCAGAAATAATCGTTTGTGACGTCAGTCCAGTTCAATTACTAAGTATACATAGGTACATACATACATATATTTTAATCAAACACAGGCGACCTTTATTGGCCCATCAATTGGTCGATATTATGAACGAAGTAATTGCGTGTTAAGTGAAGATGAAAGAGTATGACTGATCTGAAGAAGCTCAGTTCTGTGACGTCATATATGTGATGATTACAACAATTCGATTTTAATGAGCCTTTTGAACACGTGCTTGGACATGTTTATTGCCTGAAATCATTAAAGGAAATTGTTTTCATTCATTATTTGTTTTTCATATATAAATTATCCAATCTACAATGCCGAAGCAAAAATTCAATAAAAACGAATCACAATTATAATAAAATTGAGTACCCACATGGCAATGAAGAAAATCGAATCAACTCGATTTTATTGAAAATCGATTCGAAGTAATCACATTACTCGATTGAGAAACAAAATAACAAAGTAACTACCTGCAGGCGGGGAAAGGATTATGTGCTCCTAATCGAAAACATGCATACATAAGTGCAGAGAGTGTCTAAAATCTAATGGCCTGAATATAACTTGAAGAGGATTAAATTCATTTTAATAATGATTCTCTATCATAATAGGATATCCTAAAGCCTGAAATACACTACAGAGTTTTTTTCGTAGAGAAAAGAGTGCAGAGTCTAGAGAATCGAACTTTGTTGTGCGTACTTAAGACCGTCTCTAAAATTCAACAGCTCTACGTATAGCTGCCGTCGACATACCTATTTCGAGTAGAGCTCTACAATGTAGAGTATATGTATGTATAAAATATATGTATGTATAAAGTATATGTATGTACAAAGTACCGAAATGAAGGCATATAAAAACATTAGAAGGAAAAAAGATTGCAAGATAGATAGATAAAAGATTATTCAACAAACATTTAAACCGGAATTTCTTCGAGATAATCAAGTTTTGCTATTCCTGAAGAAAGGAAATTAAAAAGTTCGTTAAAAAAAAAAACCCATAAATATGAATTAGGTTCATTCTTATTCATAAAACGAATACGCTTAAGGCTAACTTCAAAATGAAACTATAATTTGCCGGGCTAATTTTGTGCTTCAACCTGTACAGATTGTGGTTTTCCGGAATGCGTAGATTTTTCTTTATCATTCCAAGGTTGCGGCTCAAATTGAGCAAACAGAAGGAATGCCAAATTACCAATAAAATAGGCAAACGAAGCGATGAAGAATACGATGTGCCATTGTTCGGCGCTTTTCTAAAAATATTGAAATTTCAATGAATTACATTATTTTAAGAATTTATATCAATGCAATTTATGCCTACCTCAACCGTGACAATAGCTCCGACCACCAATGGCGATATTATGCTCATGAGGCTTCCCATAAAATTTGTAATACCCATAAGGACACCGGCGAAATTTGGTGAGAGGTCAATATGGTTAATGTTGATACCGAAATTCAATGCTCCATTAATGCCCACTGTCAGCACAAGTAAAGTGACGGTCAAGGTCAGATCGTTTTCACCGACAAAACCAAGACAGAACAATGATATTGATGGCCCCCAAAAGGCGATCGTATTGAAAACTCTCCGGCCAACGCGCAGTGACATTCGGCCGGGTCTTTGTAATACTGACCAGAGCCATAAGAAAAATAGCGACATAATGAATCCTGATAAATATGGTGCTGCTGAAATTATGGCATTGCCCTCAATTCGCATATTTAAAACATTTTTAATGAATGTTGGTAGCTGGGATAGTAAGGTCAAGAAAGACCAGCTTTGCCCGCATACAGCGACAACAAGCGCTAAGAATGGTACTGACGTTAATATATCCAACCAAGGTATTTTCATATTCGCTTTCCGCTCTGCATCCTCCTCAGTTTGACCTTGAGAGATCTGGATATATTTGAATTCGTCCGATGTTATCGATTTGTATTTAATGGGTTCGCTTGCACCCCAAACAAACCATATAGCTGACCAAACCATGCCCACGGCACCAGGAATATAGAAAATACTAGGCCATCCCATTGAAGATGACGCAAGCATGCCACTAAAGCCCAACATAACAACAGTACCAAATGGAATGCCAATATAGACAAGAGTGCCCATGGAGCTTCGTTCCTCCAGTGGTGCCCATTTCGATAGGAGGGTATGCACTGATGGCAAAACAAAGCCTTGAACCATGCCCTGTAGGACCCGCATCGCAACAACAAGTTGCCATCCACCAAGTTCTGCTGCGTACGGGGTAAATATTGATCCGAGAGAACATGCAGATACACCAATAAGGATGGTAGCTTTTCCACCAAATTTCTTGGCAATTGCTCCGGCAGGAATTTGAGTGACGATATAGCCCCAATAGAAAGAGCTCAATATGATCGCTCGCGCCTGGGAATCCCAATCATAGTCCTAAAGGGCAAAACAGAAAATCCTTATTTATACCGCGATGATGCATTTAATTGTGCATAGAGATCAAAATGAGGATGCAATTTTATGGACTCACAACAAAGTCCGGATTCGCTGTAGTCCTGTCGGTCATTGCAACAACTGCGAAGCTCACGTTCGTTCGCATTGTGATAGATATACTGACGGCCAAAAACAGTAAGATCACTTGCAAATGACGTACTCCAAATTTGGGGCCTGAAAGATAATTGTTGCGTAAAACAAAACATATATATTTATATATATTTATATTTATTTATATAAATTTACATATATATACATATATGTACATATGTATATACATAAATTTTAAATTTCATAACATTATCAAGTAGTTTTCGGTTTGGGCTTCGGTTTCGTCATCCAATTACTTCTTATCACTGTTACACCAGACTGGGCACTGTGTAACGAGCCCATGAAAGTAATGGCAATTTTCCACCATCCCACCATCGACGTCCATGTAAAAGGAAGCTACAACTTCTGGATTTTGTAAGCCTACCAACTTCAACTTCAACACGTCCATTGATTACATTTACCCATTGATTACAATTATCTATTTCCAACTTCGAAATTTATTGCTTTTTTTCGCGGCTCGTTACACTGTGCGACCATCAGGCATGTGCTAGAATCCCAAAACTGACGGAATTGGAATTTTAGTCCACTGAAATTTAATATATATCTAAAAGGTAAGCGGATAAAATAGGGCTCTTTACAATTAAGAACCAATAGCAGTTCCCCGACCCAAAACCAAAACCAAAACCAACAAAATCTGTACATTCATTATGAAATTTTCGGCGATTTTAAATCCGATTCCGTCAGCTTTCGGATTCTATCACATGCCTGCATAAGTCTGTTTAATAGCTGTCTTTAAGGGGGATGAGGGAATTGAGTCTCACCTTTTGTTAAAGGATTCACTTGATTTTTATCTGCACTTGTCATTTCGTCGATTCTAAATATATGTATATTTAAAAAAAATATATATTTACATATATCAAGGCATGATTGTAGACTGCTAATTCAACTAATTCGCGCGTGTTCACGGTGAAGATTTCGCGTTGACTGAGAAATTTCTCAACACTCTTCAGACTACTTATACCAGAATTTAGTCAGGAGTTATCACAAAACAATTAAAAATATTTGGTGTATGTGAAATTAAATGCAAGTTGTGTATAATTCTCACTTGGTTTTTAGAGTAATCGTATTGGACATTGAACTCTTGATCATTTAAACTAAATAGCATGCCTCGCAATTACTTGAATCGAGGTATATGCATTTATTCTTGGTTTTCCAATTATAAAAGGGATCAAATACAAAATTCCGATACAGCATTATCGTATTCTGATTGCACTCTATCGAATTCAGACATAAAATTTTCACATAAATTCTCAATGAAATCAATTAGCGATGATATGATTAAGGATGATCTGTTTTCTTTATGAATTTCTTATATGGGTGACCTTGTGCGTGATGGAAAAAAAAATCAAGAATTCAGAGAAATCTCTGCGGAAAGCCACAATCATGACGCCTACACACCTGCAGCTCGATAAAGAACGAGATATCCCCAGTGCGTATTTGAATATGTGAAAAAAAACAGACCTAGAACACCACTCTGCCCCGTGGATCAAGTGTCGTATTTTGTTGAAGATTCAATAACCACCACGTTCTTTTAAAACCTAATTAAAAGATCATTTTTAACGAGTTAAGCTTCCCATCGGAAAATTATCTCCTGCATGACAATGTCATCAGTGATGTCATCGATGACATATAGGTGACATTGTCATGCATGACATCTTGGAGGACATGTCACCGTGAAGGGATGCTGTTCACATGCCTGAATCTCATTGGCTACTGAAATTTAAATAAGGTTTTAGCGTCAGTTGAACGTTCAAACGAAGTGGCGTAGACGATGAGTTCTCGACTCGAGAATCCGAAGATCGCGGGTTCGATGATCCCTGGCTGAGGCGAACAAAAATTGTTAAAAATAGATTTTTAAAAATTTTCGAAATATTCAAAGAGAGGGCAAAGAAGAGAGTTATCAAACTGGTTTCTCTATAAATTGACATTTAAAGAGATAAAGAGCAATGTGCTGCTCTCAAATGCTTTTTTCGCCATCGTACCCGCTACCATGACATTGTCACCGGTGAATTCACTGTCCAACTCCTGTACAAATGTCATATGAATTGTCATGAATGCCGGATCCAAAGTCACTCTTACTTCATCGATGATGTCAGCGGGACATTTGCCGCTGGGTTCTTGCATATGTCGTTCGGACGAACACACGCAGCTTATGTGAAATACAAGGAAAAAAGAATTATCAAGTCATTGAATTGTCATGAATTATTGATTTAGTTGTTAAATACAATTTTTGATGCTTTCCTTTATCTTTTGAAATAATTTTTGGAAGATTAGAAAATCCACAACAATAAGTTGAAGTATAAATAGCATTAGACGGGAAAAAACGTCCCAATCATGGCTATGACAAAAATTAACAATAACTTTTATCACGCTGGATTTCTGGGGTATTCCATTTTGTGCTATGCGATATGGGAACTTATGTTACGAGTACCCACTGTTAAAATCTCGATTAAAATGTCGGTATGCTCACGTTTTTGTATAGAATGCTATCTTGAAATTGAATTGAGTCAAAGTATTATCTTTGCTATAAAATCAGAACGGTCAACCTTACGACTTTTTGGGCGGTTAAGGCTCGATATGGGCAAACAAACTGATAGCACCATTAATTCGAAAACCAGTCAAAACAAGTAATTCCCGTTGTTCTCCTCTCCACAATCCCAAGAACAAGATAAAGATAGATCAATCTGAAAGAAAAATTGTAAAATATTATCAGCCCTAGGTTGATCGGAGAATTTCTGTGATTATTCTCAAAGACTAAGGCTGGTTGAGATGGTTGAGGTGGCAACTAACGAAGCAAGAGGATCTGGGTTCAACTCCCAGCGTAGGTCGTGGATGCTTGTGTCGTTTTTCTCGGTTTCTATTTTTCTTTGTTTTTTCATTATTCGTGGCATCACAACGGGCCCAAGTGTGAGGCCTAAGTGTGTCACCCTTAACCTAACCCACACTGAACTTCATTTCGAATTAGCATCATTACATAGATAATTACCGAAAGTGATGCTGAATGAATATTGCATCAATTCCTTGGTTTCCTCCATTTCATACAAAGTTTATTGTTGTTTCAAAAATGTTATAAAAGTGAAAAAATTTTGGACACACATTGAGCCTCTAATTCCTCTTTCATTCGCCCTTCATTTTGAGCCTGGTCGAAGTTTCTTGTGCGAAAAAAATTTTTCAACACTGAGCATAAAAAGACTGCGTACCACGTCCAAGTAGATAAACGCACACGCAGAGAAAAAATATCACATACCCAATTATATTTTGCAGGGATTACATATGTAATTGGGTATGATGCAATTATATTTTCATAATTGTGTCCAATTATATTTTTCATTGCCTCTAATTATATATGTAATTGTATCAATTGATAAAAAAAAATTATTTCAATTACATATATAATTCCGTCCAATTAAATATATAATCGGCTGGAATGATGTATGTAATTGAATCGAATTATATACATAATTGCGTCTAATTAAATTTGTGATCCCCTGCAATTTAAAATACATTCTATATAGCAATATAAAAAGGGGCATTCTCCACAATTGGGCGGAATATATTTCACCACGTCATATTCGTGGTCCACCTGCCCCTTGGAGTGCCTAAGGATTTTGAAAATTCAAACACCTTATATACGATCGAAATTATAAACCATTTGAGAAATATAAGAACTAACTGTAAAATAAATACAACCATATATATAATTGCATCAACGCTTTAAATTGTAAAAGTAATCAGATGTAATTACATATGTATTCAGAACGCAATTACATATATGATATATTTAAATGCAATTATATAAGTAATTGAGTAATTGAGTATTTTTCATTTTCTAATTATATTGTAATTGGCTCCAATTAATAATGAAATCGGGGCAAGGCTCCAATCACATATGTAATTGGTTCCAATTATATTTCGGGAACTTATTTCTCTCCTTGCAAGGAATTACTCGAAACCGTTTAATGTTGAATATAGCTTTGATTTATTTCTTTTAAAGCATAACATTAAATCCTTATGCTAACTAACTTAACTGAGCTATTCCCTAGATAGCACGGAGATCCACACTTCAACGTCCTGGCTCGTGAGTAGGTGCGTTAAAGTTGAGATCTACTGAATACTTCGGTTCACGGTTCTGATCGTAGTCCCCTTTCAGTGAACGATGCTTGATTTAAATAGAGCGATATTGCTAGTCTAGCAATATCGTTTGTTGCGACATTCTTCTGGGTCATCTTTGCTGTTGTTGCTGCATTTCCAATATCTTTCCCATCAGGTCAGCATACTCGTTGTTGTTGTAGACTGCTGTTGCTCAATACCGCTAGCCATAGCTCACTTGTTGTTGTTGCGTGTTCCATTTATTTTGTTATTGCTGTGCTGGCAGTATCGGCTATTGCGACACTCTCGGCTGATTTTCATTATTGTTGGTATAGGTCAGTCTTATAATGCGTTCTCGTGCCCAGCTTATGCTTGCTAAGCGTATTTCGGTTATTTCGCCAGCTTTTACGTTCACTTGATTATGAACGCCGATGCTTCTGTTGTTGCACTTTTTTTTTATCGCAATAGGGTATAAGATATGTTTGTGCGGTTGTGACACCCAACACGTGTGTGGACGAGTTCGTCACAGAGCAAGTTCGTCTGTGAAATGAAGAATCTTAATATCGATCTCATCTAGAACGGGCAATCTTTTACATATGATTCTGTTGAAAATCGCTTGTGCTAACTGTGCGAAAAAAGTTAGCGACCGATGGAAGGGTAAAAAAAACACAATTGCGACCAAAAAGAGGGGAATAAATCAAATGCATTTCATGAAATAGGAAAACTGCTGTTTCGCTTCGCTTTTGTGTAATTATGTGCCTACAAAATCCCTTCTCCCATTGAAATTTCATTTGTAGTCTGATATTTTCCCAGGTGCAACATTTGTCATTTCCGTTTTCGTTTTCATTTTCCTTTTCCACAATGATAATTTAAGCTACCCTCCAACGCATAAATTCGTCGAGAGTGACCATATACCGTATCGCAATCTCGGATTACGTACGCAATTTTCGAATGCGTTGCTCTAGGGAGTACGATTTTTTTTTTTTTTGGAAGCCATAGGCATGTCGATATGTTTGGATTTTCTAATCAAATGTTGTGACGCTCTTATTTCGTGACACAGAAATTTATTGTGGTCGTTGTGATTACTAATTTCATTTTTGGCTTTCTTTGATGTCGCCATAGTTGGCGCTTTGGGTCATTCCCTATGTAATTTATCATGGAGGGCAAACGTACATACTTACATATCTATTAGCTAAAAGGATTCTTCGGTGATGCGTGTGTTCCCCTAAACAAAGTGAAATGAGGATTTTTCGAAGATAAATAAATTTACTTAATTTTTAAATCACTCCCATAAATAAGGACTTTGCTTCTTTATTACCCGTTAAGGGCCAAGCTCTACTCAAAATCGCGAATCTTTGTTCCAATTTTCTTCACCCATTCATGGCACAATTGGCGAGGACATGAGTCGGAGTCAATGCAAAATAACTTATTTACTCGAATATTGAAAAGAGACGTAAATTTTTCTTCTCCTGTGGTCTTTTTCGAAAATGACTATTTATTGTCTAAGCGTATTGGGGGAAAAATTGGAATTCAGAATAAAATCATTTAATAATTCCCAAGTATTTAAGTGCAAGAGAAAATCATAGAAAGAGGAAAAAACTATTTTTAATGTTATATTCAATTATTAAAAATAATTCCAAGGAAACAAGAATCATGCAGTTTGCTTATAGCCGAAAGAATTACCTTAAAAACGAAAGGAAAGACAGAAGAGAAATGAAAAGAAAAATTTGGAAAATCGAGCGTTCCAATGCATAAAAAACAAATTTTTATTGTTAACTTCTTCGGAAAATAATTTATTTCCATTTCCACAGCAGCAACAGTAGAAACGATGAGGCATGAAATCAGTTTACAAATGACAGTTGTCGTTTGTCCTCGTTGTCAATGGCTGTTGCTTTTCGCATTGTCTGTCTCCGTTCGCTTTCGTCCTTTGCCGACTTTTCAATTCATTTGTATTCAGTTTAATGCCAACATAATGTTTTGCCAGCAACCTTATCTTCCCAGCAATTGGTAAGCGTCATTATGTTATTCATGGACGATGGAGGGTTAAAATCGAATGCTATTTAAGATGACCAATGGAAAAACATTTTTGCACTTTTGATTCCCAAGAAGTGATGAAAAGTTTTCCACGAAAAGAGGAAAGCATATCTGAAAAAAGGTAAAGAGTTCTGTTCTATTTTCTTTTGAGTGCCTCTATACTTGCGTGCGGGTGTGTGTGTGTGTGTGTGTGTGCGTTTCATGAATTTGCCATAAGAAAACCTTTAAAAGGAATCCTAAACAAACGTTAGCTTAGGACCATTTTGATGGGATTAGTTCATGCATTGGACATGGTGCCGCATTGAGAAAAAGGGGTTTTTTTTTTCTTAGAACTTTGTTTTCACTTCTTTATATCATAACTTTGCTTTTTACTTAATTAAATGAAGGTTAAGAATTATTCCCCTTTCACGTGGGGGTTTTCAGTTCGTTCAATCCGAATATTCAATCTCGATGTCAGTTGCTCTCTGCTGTGATTTTCATATATGTTAGCATGTTCAATTTATTCGCTTAATGTCAAGAGATGAGTTGCAAGCAACTGTAATTATTTCTAATTTCAAATTATACCCTCAAGGTCAGAAGGGTATATTTTAACTTTGTTGGAATCCTGTTCAAGCTTTGAAGTTTGAACAAAGCTTAGCCAAAAAATACTTTCATATAAATGTATGACTGTGGCCATACGGAAGAGAACCCAGCAGGAAAAGTCCCCCTGACAAAATCAGTGATGTCAGCCGGAATGCATGCCAAATCGTAGGAAACTTTGTATGACATTTGTACACGAACTGACAGGGACTTCCGGGGTGACTTTGTCTTGTCGTGGGATTAGAAAAAGTCACTAGTGACGCCCAACAGGACATTGTCCTCAACGCTCAACTGACGCTAAAGCCTTATTTAAATTTCTGCAGCCAATGAGATTTAAGAACATGAACAGCATCCCTCCACGATGACATGTCCCCCAATTTGGCATACATGACAATGTCACCTGTATGACCGAGTGAAATCACTAATGTTTTTGTCCTGCTGGGAAGCTTAAGTCGAAATAAGCGAGAATTGAGTTAATGTGAGGAACTATAAGGATACCAGGGCGCCGATGTGTGCTTAATCCGTTTTTATATAATATATCATGATTTTTTTACGTTGTTATTTGGACTTACTTTTTAGCTTATGTTTTTTGAAAAAGTTTTGCATTTGACAAAACACCTCCAATTCATTTTTTCTTACATTTTCCGAATTTTCATCCATCAATTGACAAAAAAAAAAAATCATTCAAGCCGCTCAATGTTTTGCTTCGAAAAATTCTTATTGGTTTTTGGAACAACTTATGTTTACTTAAAAATGTTTGTTTTTACCGAAATGAAGTGTAATGAACAGGGCTCGAATTTTGTTGCATTTTTAAATTTAAAGCATACTTTTCGGAGTAAAAATTTTGTTCAACTCACACAAAATTAAGATTCAAATCGATTTTTAATTTCACTATGAATGTTTTTGAAGGTAGAAAAGCGGTTTGAAGTTCAATTTATTCGCAAAATGTTGGTAAGGAATATTTTTACCCCATAAAGTATGCTTTAAATTTATAAATGGGCAATTCCACGAGAAAGTCTCCCACCCGTGACAGTCACTCTGAGCACAAATTGTGCGTTAACGTTTAAAAAATTTATAGATCCCTGAGAACCACGACCTTTTTTCAATTATTATGAGTTAAAACCCCCAAAAAAAATATTGTCACGGGTGGGTCCGTATTCATAGAATTTCCCAAATGCAACATAATCCGAGCCCTGACAATGAAAAATTTTAAAAATGAAAAAAAAAAAAAAAACCTATATCTCAAGACAACATATTTGGACGTAAGCTACTCTTCCATATTACCACGGATGTATTCATGAGGAAAATCGAAGGCGACTAAATCGATTGAGGTATATTAATCAGTCCGCTCGCACGTTTGTCAAACTAATCCTTAGTACAATTTAATAGCACGAGAGCCACAAGAAACCATTCAAAAGTGCTTTGAACGACAATGAAAGACCAGATGTGTCCATCATCCTTGCAAAAAAAATAAAAAGGTTGTTCTATTCCAAAAGCCAATAGCTCACATTCGCTCATATAGGACGAATTATTGTTTGCTTTATACGGAAAGGCATAGAAACTTCAAATTGGAAATTTTCAATCGGCCAAATGCATCCTCAAAGGCTCGAATGTGTGTAAAACGTTGATTCGTAGGATTGGTAAAAATAATGTAATTGCCCCGGACTCAAACCATCTTAATTGATTTATTCGGGGCTGTTATGGAAACTGACAACTGTCAGAATCAGATTTGAAATCAACACAATTTTCGTTTTGGGGTTATAGAATCAGACTTTCAGTTTTGAAACTGTTTTCATTTTCGAAATCAGGTTTGCATTATTTTTAGGTGTTACAGAAACAGATTTATTGATTTTATTGTCAGATTTAAACCGGGCAGCTTTTAGTTGACAGAATTGGTCGGCAGATTGTGTGAGGACTTTTTCCCGGCTGGTTTTTTTTTTAGTAGAAATAAAATAAAATACTTTATTTGAATATATTTTCTTAATTGTTTGGGTATTTAATGTTTTTGACTAAAGGGAACGCATAAAAATGCGACTCAGGCTTCTATACTAGTTGAGATTATGGAAAACCACCCGAGCATGGCCAAGGGGCTTACTTAGCGGGACAAACCGCTTGTGGACTTGTTATGGCAGCAACTCGTGGTGTCGTTAAATTCTGCAGAGCCACCCACAATAGACGTAATCATCCACCCGATTCTCTAGCTCATTTCATTTTGCAAGCTTCACAACAGTTTGGCTGCCACCAATAAAGGTGACCATTGAAATTTGACATCTCAGCAAACGAAGCCACGGGGGCCGCCAAGATTAACCTAGTTTTTAACACATATTGTAGTTTTTATTGTTTTTTTTTTTCTTTATAGCATTTTCAAGTGTCAGGTTCTCCCGTCTTCGAAAATCGATTTTGCTATCTTCGCAAAAAAGCAAAACTGTGTCTATTTCATAACACTATTTGAAACAGATATTGATTTCAATTCTGATTCCGATTCAATTCTGTGTCAGTTTTCATAACAGCCCGGATTATTTTGAAATGCAAAAATGCAAAAAATGAGAAGCATACTTTTAAGAAAAAAGTAAGAAGTAAACATTTTTATATGAATATATGGGCTAAAATTCTTTTTAATGCTTGAACTTCTGTCCAGTTTTCGTGAAGAATAAAATCAAAATAATATCAAATTAATTTTACCAAAAAAATTTTTTAATAACAAAAAAAAAAAAAATTTTAAAAAAAACTAGTCGAATTGAAAAATATCAAATGTTACCAAAACTCCATTTTGTTTACTCGCAAATTGCAGTAACATTGTTGTCTTATCTTGTCTTGTCTTGCTAAAGAAGATTCGACCAGAGTTTTTTTTTTTTTGTTATTAATAAATTTTTTTGGTAAAATTAATTTGATATTATTTTGATTTTATTCTTCATGAAAACATAATTTCGTTGACAGAGACAGACATTTAGGCATTAAAAAGAATTTTGGCCCATATACCTACAGAAATTTCAGTTCGAAGCCACTTGAAATATACGGCTATATGTGTGCACATATGTATGTATATATTTTAACGGTCGTCCCTAAAATCCTGCACACTGGAGTTCCATAGTCATGTGAGATTGAACGTTCAATGTCATTGCTAGCAAGAGACGACTAGCATTTTCAGATTAAGATCATAGAGCTGCGTGGAGTGCCCGCTCATCCGAACACCCGCACACGAAGGGGCATTAAAAGTAAAGCAAAACAGGCGGCGCGCCGCGGCGGGAGCATGGAGAAAGCAGTGGCGGCATCAATTGTCTCATGGTTATTATAAAGTCATGCAGTAAACGGTTCTGTTAGTGCATGCCAGAAAACACTTCTCCCCATCTAAGTTGTCGTCGTCGTTGTTGTTGTCGTTGTTGTTGCCGCTTTGACGGTCGTTAAGTCGGTCTGCTTGTGTTGTCTAATAAACGCAAAAATGTCTTAAAGTTTCATTATCACAATGCCAAGAACAGGAACACATTATATTGTACGATGGAGGCGAGTAAACGTTCCATGTTCCACGTCCCACGTCCAACTTCCATCTCTTCCTTTTCTGTCTTCCGTGTACGCCGAGCATATTCCTTTGTTAAATATGATGGCAGTAATAATAATGGTAGCCTAGAAGAAAATCCCATTATGAAATATATTTATATAAACATGTAAAAACGTAGGTATATATCGAAAATGAAAATCTCAAAATACTGTCGCTTCAACTGTCGGATGGGATCCAACGATGAAGGGAATAAACCCACTAAAGTATGACCACTTAAAAAAGAACCCAAACAAAAAAAAAAAAAACTAGTCTGGTTGGTTAAGAGATTTCCGTTAAACCATTAAATTGAGATAATATTATCTATGGAGAATTCTTTATGACCATAAACAATGGGAACTTGATGGGAGCATTTTTGTGGGACGCGAACTTTTCGATTGGTCCAGCCGTTTGATCCGAAGAAGACCCGACCACAGACCGACGGACATGTCTAAATCGATTCAGTTCTCGATCTTGATCAAGGATATCTAACATATTATCATAACTTAAAGAAGTAGTGAAGAAGGCTACAAAAGGTTTGCACTCCGTCTTTAAGACATATTAAAGTCCAAATTAAGTGCAAAAGGGCCCATGTGGGCGGTCCGATAGAAGAAATTGAGAAGCGTATTTCTATCTTAATTGCCACTTAAATAGGAGAGCGAAGTTTCAAGTTCTAGTTTTTATCTTCTTAAAGGCTTCTTAACTCCAGCACAGCTTATGAGTTTATAAAAACATTCTCTATCTCTTTTTATCCCATTGTTTTAAATACTAATGATAAAATGAAACAAAAACATATTTCGCAGAGGGTGTTGGTTCTGTCTAAAATTTTATTGACAAGATATTTGTGTTCATCAATGCTATGATAAGTAAAATAAGTGACTTTGGCTTTTGTTCGTTACGCCAAATTGAAGCGATTTTACAAACGCAACGACTTTTACGGTGAAATTACACCTGCTACCCCCTTCAAAATTCACGCGCCTTCATAATTGTTTGTATTGATGAAATATTTTTGTAAAACAATTACGCTGAAATCAATGCGCTGGTGCTTAAAAATGTGTTTTTATGTGGGGTTTTAGTATATACTTTTCTTAAGTCAAATAATTTGCAAAGATAAACTCGTAAGCATTTTAAATTTCGTACAATCATAAGTATTGCTGCAAATTAGAAGGAATACAAATATAATAATTTCATTAGGAAAAGTTTAACATCCGAGCGTACACCATTCCCTTCGGTGGTCGACACCGGACTGAAATGCAGGGTGGCCATAATATTTTTCCATTTTGACAGCACACGTTGATGAATAACACTTTACTAATTTAAGTACGATATTCGAAGTATTAAATACGTCCCATCATACCGATTTAATGCTTCGAATATGGCTACTAATTTCAGAACCATCTAAGACTGCTTTAAGAAGGATATTAAATACCAATTTAAAACCAAAGTGACAGCTCTACTTTAAAACCGATTCAAGTGACATTAAAGAAGGGAGGATTCAAATACCAAAAACTGATCATATTAAGTTTGAATAAAGAAATGAAATACCGAATGAATACCGCATTTTGCTACTTGGGAAATGCGTTTTTCTTTGTTAGACCGGGGACTTATCAGCCAACCTGTTAAATATATATAAATAGGCGAACAACAATCGGTTCAATGCCATTATCTCGAGTATTTCTTAACCGATTTTTATAATTCTTTTTTTAATTGAAAGATATTTGGCACGAGCAGTGCACAAACTTTTTTTTTTTTTTTTTTTTTGAAAATCGGAAGGTTAGACCCTTAAAAATATACCAAATCAAATCCCATATATGTAAGGGTATTCCCCATTAACATAACAATAACATTTCCAGTCAGATAAGAGAAAGCGATGGGTCGGATTTCGACCACTGGACGACCCTAGTATATATATATATATATATTTGTCTATATCCGCGCAGCTTAGTTCTTCCTGTTACAAGATCCGCACTAAAACAATACGAGTATATCCTGCTTACGCTAGGTATAATGATTCAAATTGATAGAGCCGTAGGAAATGTCATTAGCACGCGACCGAATAATTCTCCGTATTGTTCTTTGAACTAGTGATGATAAAATTTGGATACATATGGCACATGTACATCAAGAGTGTCACAACTCAAAATTTGTCTAATTGGGGTTAATGCAAGAAATGTCTTCAATGTATACCTAATCGCACACTCATAGTTGCGGTTTTGTTATTGCAAATTAGCGCAAAACCAGTTATATGAGTCTCTTCGTCATAGAGATGTAGTCTAGGTGCTTCTTACATCGGTTAAACTTCGTTTTCTGAAAAATAGTAAATTTTGAGTTGTGCCACTCTTGATGTACATGTGCGATATATTGCCAATGTACCTTTACTCCTAAGGACAATATTCACGGGAAAAATTTCTGGATATAAAAGAACATTATTCGAAGTCTTACTGTAAAAGTACGATTTTGTTTAAATTTTCCTAATAAAAGTCATCAAAATACCTCTATAAATAAGGACTTCAAGGCAGTTATTGTGATCAAGAAGATAACTTAAGGCTCAGTAATCTCCTCTTGATTGAACGTAACATAAGTTTACTTATTTAATCAGCTGATCTGATATGTTAAGTACATTTTGTATGGGAGCAGTTACAGAAAACTTAATTTGACCTAAGATTAGAATCTGTAAAAACATATTTCTATAAGTTAAGTTACGTTCGAGCAAGAGTAACTGAGCCTGTATACTGTAAATTCAACTGGAAGTACCTAATCTTAAATTTCGTGTAACCCAGTCCAATCATCGAATTCAGTTTTACCCCAGTTCCCCTCGAATCTTTATGCATACCATATTTCGTGCATACGAGTGTGTACACCCTTTTTGAGTTGTGTCTCTTTTAAGGAATACATCTCATCAGTTTAAAAATGGCAATTAGCAAATTTATATGAAAACCTCATAGATTGACTGACCTTTCGAAAATCCAAAAGCAATATCATTTTATTTAAGATATTGTATTGTCATGTTCGCCTGAGTATGACACGCTTATTTGTTTTCTGTTTTCTATTTTCTTACTGGCCCTAATATCTTTCATTTTCTGATTTATTATTATGGATCTATTTATTTAGTAGATTTTAAATTTTCATATGAACAAAAAGATAGAGACTAACATATGCACAACTGCAATTGAAAATGTCAATTTTCCGAAAAAAAAAATTGTTTTTTGTGTAATTGAATGATAAGAAAAGCTGACCATACAAACGAACATACATGCATACATGCATGCATGCATGCATCGGACGCTGTTCAATTGATTCGAGATCGAGCTTTCTAAGAATTAAATTGAAACTTTTCGAAAATGAATTTCCCAATATTTGTCTTTTGTTTAAAGAGAAAAAAAATTGCTCAGTATGCATTTTTCCGAAAAAGAACATCTAAGATTGAACCATCTTCAGGTTTTTAGTTTTATAATAAAATCTTATCTTAGCTTATTATTTATTGGTTGGTGAAATATTCGGAAAGTTTTCAATGACAATAAAGCCAATAAAACTGCCGAAATTGAAATCTTTTAAACGAAGAGATGCATTGATTTTGAAGAAGAATAAGAAGAAAAAACTAATTTTTTCGTATGGTCTTTGTCAAAATTTAATGATTATTGGACAGATATTTAAGGGGGTTGTCTCAGTGGCGAGGCTGATTTTGGACCTATTGAAAAAAAAGGCCTGACAGAAAACGAAAAGAGCTTTTTCAATTTAGTTTTTTTTTTTTTTTTTTGAATTTGGATTGAATGAATGAAAGTTAATAAATAAATTTGTTTTTTTGTGTGAGGGCGGTTCAAAAAGTTCTCGGCCGTCAAAGTGGATGCTTTAAAATAAAAGGTGTGTTGCTGGCTGCCACGATTCCAGGACTCCAAGTTTTCCGAAATGGAAAAGAAAAACTGGGTTATAACCAGTATAGATGTCATTATGGCGTGAACCTCCAAAATAAGTTCGGGATTTTTTTTTTTTTTTTGACAAGATGGCCGCCATTGAAAAATGACCCATCGATTTCGGGTATATTTGTTCGTAGTTCAGTGTAAAAAAAAAAATAGTAAAAAATTTGTTAAAATTATGATTGAGGTTCACGCCATAATGGTGACAATTCTGCACTTCGTTTCATTAAAATCGGTCCAGTTCAACTGGAGAAATCGTGGCAGCCAGTTCAAAAAAAGTGGTTCCGTGATTAATGCGTTTAAAGTTTGAAGCAATGCTAAATAAAATTACTCGTTTAAGCACAGTTCTTGCTCGACAAAGAAGGCTATATAAAAAACAAATGTCAAAAAAAGCTTTGCCCAATGAGACAAGCCCCTTAAGAATTTTGACTGGACCATCGAATCCGTTGAGTTTTGAGAATTCGAAAGTGTTTTCTGTTATTCCAATTCCAAGAGCTCTATTTGGGGCTAATACATATTACCAATCGTATTAAAAAATTTTTTTAATTAAAAAAACCTTAAAGAAAAAAAAATAATAATTTCATTTCAATATCGCAATGGCGCAGGACGGACATTTTACATTTTGTTGATTACATTGTCGATAAAATGAAGTCTATTATTATTGTCATTATAATGATGCTTTCGTGCTCCGAATCGCTGTCCTCCGACTCCAGAACTTCCAATCTTATCTACCTTTTTGTGTTATTTCCGTTACCGGATTTTTTTTCATGCGTCTTGATGATTATTCGAAGAAGCTGTTTTTCGAATTTCGAACACAATGGGTATATATGTACATATGTATAAGCATAATGATTTGGCCCCCCAAGCCTATGTTGACAAAAGTAGTATTACTATTTAGGTCAATGAAAAAAAATTTAATTTGCTCAGAGCTCTCTATCTCCTATAGTCCTTGGATATCCTTGAAAATAGAGTTTTTTTTAAAAGCAATTTAAAAAAATCATATTTCAGACATTAATTAAGATAGAATGACAACTCGAAAACCTCGATACAGTCGAAACTCTATAAAGAATTTCAAGGAGCCGAAAAGAAAATTCGTTTTAGAGAGAATTCGTTATGAGGAGAAAAGAAGGGCACTAAAAATGTAGCGAAAAAGCCTTCAGAAGATTCACTATAGAGAGAAATTTGTTATAGTAAATTTTTTAAAGAAAAAATTCTTTCCAGTGTAAGTAGAAGGATTGGCACTTCAAAAGAGAAAATTGAACAACATTTCTTTGCTGTAAATCGATTCTTCCAAACGAGTTATTCAATTTTTTCTCAATTTTTTAGTGCCAATTTTCTTTGGTATTTTATGATTTTTCATGTGTGAAAATACCAACCACTTTCTTCCATTTTTCATTTAAATATTTATGGGAACTTTTTAAATCCCATGAAAATCCCATTTTTATTATCGCTTGTTTCTTTTCTTGTTTGCTTGCGTTTGGAAAACCAAAACAGAAAGAAGGCAGATCAAAATTTGTGAATTTTTTCACCGGGTTCACTGTTCATGTGTTCATGTAGGGCCATAAAGTTTGTTTCTCATAAAATGAAATATATTTACTGCTCTGAATTTTCACAAATGCATTCAGCCGCAACACGTTTCACACAATTCTCTTCGCGTGTAATGGCTATCGGCATTCCAATTAAGGGTAACATCGCAAATAGTAGGTACAAATGTACAAGGTGACCAAAGATCAAGGGACAATAAACAAAAACCAGAGACATGTCCTTTCATGAGCTCTTATTCATGTGATTACCCGAGTACCTACATACATATATCTGTGGTCATATGGAAGAGAAGCTTAAGTCGAAATAAGCGAGAATTGAGTTAATGCGAGGAACGATAAGGATACCACGGCGCCGATGTGTGCTGAATCCGTTTTGATATATCATGATTTTTAACGTTGTCGTACGATGTCTACCTAGGCTCATTTTAAGAAGCGCCGGCTAACTGAGGTAGAGCATAGGGAAGTTCTAAGATTTACTAACGATATAGCTGTTTTACCGAAGCCGTCCGAGCACCATAATGAGTTCCTTTCGTCGTGATGCTCTTCGCTATGTCTATATTTCGCTCGTAAGCCATATTGAACAGCACATCCCGTGCCGCCCTTGAGTGCTTGAGATTGCAATTCTCAATTATGCAGTTTTCCCACCGCTTTTTTTATTTAAACACTGGACAACTCTGGCGCGCCTCTCCAACGCCGGTCTGCAGATGCCGCGGTGCTCGTGCCTAGATTGGTGCTTGCAGAGTGATCGGGCACGCTATGAGCATTTTTCTTCTCCGTTGTTGATGTTGTTGTTTGTGTGCTCATTTTGTTGGGTCCCAACTCGAGTTCGTTATTGTCCATTGATGTTCATGACACCATGGTTGTCTTTGTCCCATATTTAGGGCCATAACTCAATTACCGTATAAGATAGCTAAGCGCATAGACTAGCGCGATTTGGAAAGGTGGAGACCGTGCGCAAATTCTAAGTGCCTAAACGTCAGCCTACGATTATAATTGTGGCTTCTATGAGGTCAGAGGGACCATTTTTTGCTCATATTTTTCGCTACTTTCACTCACTTATCAAGCCATATCTTAGCAACCAGTGCAAATTATCCCAATATTAGTCATACCAGTTTTTGCGAGAATCGTAACGAACATTTAATTTGCACACGGTCTCCACCTTTCAAAATTAGGTCTATGCGTTAGCGGTAATTGAGTTATGGCCCGAAATATGGGGCAAAGTAGAGAAAATTGACTTTTTTCACATTTTGGACCATATCTCGGAAACGCAACTTAAATCCATCAAACCAATGACCTTTTTAGAATGAGGGAGCCCTAAGCTAACATAAAATAACCCTTCCCAATAAACACAAAAACGATAACGAGTTCTAATCGAATTCGTAGAGCGCGAATCGCATTAAACGAATTCGAATCGAATTCGATTCGAATTCGCGGATGGCATTTTTCGCGATATCGCGCTTTTAACGTATTTTGCGTTCGATTCGAATTCGATTCGAAGAGGAAATGCGATAAGAATTCGAACTGTTTGCAACGAGCTCGTTTTTTTTATCGTGGAATTTATTTGAGGCTTGCCGACCACGGCACCCTGAAAGGGATTTTGAAGTTTTGTTGATTTTTCGATAGGTGGCATCTAAAAACACTGTAGAGACGAATTTTTAGTTTTCTATTTTGAAAAGTCCTTGATGGCTCCATTTCCATGATGGCTTTGGGGCCATTTTGCATTGGGGCCATTTTTCAGGGAGCCTTCGAGGCTGAAAATATCAGCAAAACTTCAAAATCCCTTTCAGGGTGCAGTAGTCGGCAAGACTATTATGAATTCAACGAAAAAAAAAGCGAGCTCGAGGCGACCTCCTTGCAAGCGTTTCGAATTCTTATCGCATTTTCTCTTCGAATCGAATTCGAATCGAACGCAAAATACGATAAAAGCGCGATATCGCGAAAATTGCCTTCCGCGTTTCGAATTCAATTCGAATGCTTTAAAATATTTGTGTTTAGTGCGCACGAAACTTTAATTCTCGAAGGTAGTTTTGTTAATTTGTTTCCAAATCGCAAGGCATTCGAGGTAAATATAGAATCAAGCTAAACTTATAAACGAAAAAAGTCATTCATTTAAATTCGGCGAAGACGGCGTAATGGGTAAGCAGACTTGAAAAATGACTTGAATTCGAGAGATTCGGTGTGCAAATCCCACAGCCGGTGGATTCAAAAGCGTGGTTACCAGCATTAGACCGTTTTTTTTTTGTTTTTTTTTTTGTTTTTTTTTTTTACCGAAAATAGTCTTATAATAGGACTCTTAATTGAATTTTACATTAAAGATAAACATTAATGATTTTTTTTTTTTTGCTAATCGGATATGATAGAAAATTCGACAAAAAGGCGAATCGAATATGATAAAAAATTCGAATAAAGCGCGATAGCAAAACGATAGGAAAATACGAGTCGCGCGCGATGCGTAAACGATAAAAAATGCGATAAAAATATGAATCGCGTAAAAAGGTGACTCCCTCACGAATTCGAATTCGATTCGAGCTCGCCGCGAAGAGTTTGCACGTCAAAACGAATTCGATTCGACTTCGATTCGATTTCGTTGTGCTTATTCGGTTCGAAAAAAAGTGTATGAAAAACAAAATTTTTTTGTAGCATTGTGTAAATAATAGCCGTTCAATGTAAAAACTGCTGCGAGGATGCGTTCGTTTTTGGAAGACAACTCAAAGAATAGCAGATAAAAACAACTATCGCTACAATTTTTATAAACTTTAAATATGTATTTATACTAGGAAATAAATAATAAGGAGGGAATCGGAAGGGAACACGTTTGAAACCTTAATTAAACTTCTAAAATAACTGCAAAATCCCCGAAAACGGAACACGAAAATAAACAATTTTTTAAAAATAGTTCTCTTTAAGCAAATAATAACTTCTTACGTAAGAGTATAAACAATACCGTTATGTTCAATATACATTTTATTATATTGAATTTTGACACTTTGGACGGGGGGATTTTTTTTTCTCTCAAAACTTGCATCGCTTTCGAATTGCTTCGATTGAACTACCAAACGTGACACTTGCTCTCACTTCTGATGCATTTCTCAAAAAATGCCATTCGTTTTAATTCAAAATAAAAACACTGTAATGGAGCATGAATATATGCGCTACTTTTTGCATACTTGAAAGTCCTACATTTTAACTTTAATTTTTTATTTTTGGACTATGGCAGCAACCACTGTGCACTGGCAAAAACCCACTATCACCCTGTGTGTGTGTGTGTGTGTGTTTGTTTGTGTATGGCAACCACTAAGCATCTTTTGAGGTAAATGCAAAAAGAAACAAAAGGTTCACTATGGAGCTGATCCGTTCAAGTGTATTTGGGTGCCCACTTATCCGTGAGACCCTTGTTATTATTTATAAGAATTGAATTTTACTGTTTGTAGCGAGCACTTAGGCGTTTTTCTATGCTGCATGACTGGGGGATACATGTGCGCACATGTGTGCGTACCTGTTAGTAGATGCCATGAAAATTTCTTTTCCTTTTCATTTCTCTGTCCTGTTCTTTGTGTTTTTCTTTTATGGAACACATTTTCGGCTTTGATTTATTTATTTGTTCGTTGTGTGTGTGTGTGTGTGTTTTCTTTTTCTCGGTAAGAAAAATATTGTAATAAGTTCATGTTAGATATATTCAGCTGAAGAATGTTTTATGTATTTCAATAGTTTCTTATTTACCCATCTCGCTGACGAACTGCTGCCCATCACTCGAAGCTATTCATTTCGATTCCATTCGATTCAGTTCCAGACTTTGTCCATGATTTGCTGATGCTGATGCTGGCGCTGTTGATGTTGATGTAGATGTAAATAATAGTACCCCTTGTGTCTGAAAGTATGCAAAGATTTTTTTCCTCGCTTACACAAAAATAATTACTTGTGGAAATACGTGAGGAATTTTTGTGAACCAAATGAATTTGTTACATACAGTCCAGCCGATTCGACGAGAGCGTGTAAATATGCCTACTGCTTAATTCGTGTGTTACAAGTCAAATTTTGATAGGTAGCAAATTTAAATGGACTTCATGGTGGCTCACTGCTTTAATGTGCGTGCTTTTGACATTCTTCATATTTTCGGTGTTGTATGTTTCGATTTTTCGTGGCATGTTTGCTCTGTTATATCTATTTATTAAATTTTTTTTTTCTTGCTTTGTTATCTGGCAGCTTAATGACTTTCATGTCGCTGTTACAACGTGTCATTCTTTGATGCTCGACAAAAGAGAGCAGCTTCTCGCCATGCTTTCGTCAGCTGAATGTTCCTTAATGTCGTTGTCATCGTTGTTGTTGGAGTTTTTTTAGGTGGGAGTTTTTTTTTTTTTTTTTTTTTTTTTTTGGGGTGGGAGGTCGTTATAAATTTTGTTTCTCCTTCTTCATGTTTTGTGTTAATTTTCACTGTTGCTGCAAATAATTTTTCATCCGTATTTTTTTCTAGCATGCTTAAACGTTACCTTTGTTTGTTTAAACCGTGTTTTGTTTTGGTTTGTTTTTTAAACTTCCCTCAACTATTTTTCGCATGTTCTCCTTATTTCCGGGTTTTCCGGCTATGCTTTCCTCTTACCTTGTTTTGTAATTAAAAATGCAGACTATGTCACTGACTCCATGTCAGCGAGTAGGAATTTTCTTTCCGACTGCTCCCATTACTCCGTCACTCACTCACCCTAGGCACTTGAAAGCTGGGTAAATAAAGCATTTCAACAACAAAAAACTCAACTCTTTCTGACTTTCTCAAAATGCAACAACAACGTTCCGTACCTAAAGTGCGCTATATTAAAGTACGGTACGGTACGGTACAGTTCAGTACAATTAAGTAGAGTAGAATGGAGTAACCCGTGCAACAATTTATGCTTTTGTTTTCCTATATTTTTTTCATACATATCGTCGCCTTACTTCCAAAACCTCGTATCTGACATTTTTATGAATTTGGTTTTTTTAGCTTATAAAATAGAGAAACGCATTTTGCCCCACATGGCATTTCCAACTCAGTGACTTTGTATGAGAAAAAAGTAATTATCGCAAATTTTAAAACCTCGTATCTGCAAGCTTACCTTAAAATTCCTTCTAAAACCTCGTATATGTAAATTATTGTTCTATTAATAAACTTGAAGTGGCTCATATGACGTTTAAACGGCAAATTTGTTTTTGGTTAGAATAAAACATCTCTAAACAATAAAATGTAACCAAGTAGGAAATGTCTTTAGCAATAATTAAGTCAATAATTTATCAATATGAAACAGAATAAAAATAAATAAAAAAGAGGGCATTTCAACCGAAAGAGCTTATAGTTTCAATAACTCTCAATATCATTGCATGCCTTTGATGGTTTCAGTGCGATATTTTCTACTGGGGAATTATGCACTTATGTTGTCTCAATGTCCCGGTTTAAACAGAGACACAAAAGCGAAAAAGCAAATTTAGGCTGCAATTATAGTTAAGCTGAAACCAGTGGCGTATCTAGAGAAATACAGCTCTTGTAGTGCTCATATTTACCAAAGTGGCAGATTGGGAAATTATACGACAAATTTTTTTTACATATATTTTCACTGAAATAATTGAATTTAAGTTCAAATTGTTATTTTTATTCTTTTTATGTTCCAAATATTTGCTTTAAGTTACATTAAAAAGAAATGAAAACTTTAAGCCACGTCTTCTTTAGTTCGCACAAAACCTCGTAAGTAACAACATTTGTAATTTTCTAAAGGACCAAAAACACGTATGTAAGTGACAAAATCAGCCAGTGCTACTTCTTTAGTGAGCTTCGTACCGTAAACTCAGTTCAGAGTCTTCAGTAAATATCCTAGCTATGGTTTAAAAAAGTAAAATCGTTAATTAAGTGAAATTTACGTAAGATAATCAGTTTTTTTCGTTTTCTGAAAAACAGCATTTTTGTAGATACGAGGTTTTGGAAGTAAGGCGACGATATATTCTTATTTTAATCATTATTCTTATTATTATTTTTTCTTGCATAAAATGGTTATTCTTAAGGCAAATACCTTCTGTGTGTTAAAGTTGTCGCAGCTGGCCTAGTGTGGTATGTCAAAAAAAAAAATAATAATAATAAAAATTATTTTGCTAAAGGCCAAAGGCTTGCAAAACTCAAGAGAAAAACATTTTTGGTGAAAAGCATTTCGAGAGACTTTCCACTAGAAGAGAACGTAAATTTGAAATGGGATATTTAATAGCTTTTCCAATTATCTCTACTGAAAATATTTTGTAAATCCTTAGAATTTTGGAAAGCGTAATTAGAAAGTGGTGTTGTTTGTCAGGTTTTTGTTTTTTTTTTTTTTTTTTTGGTTTTTGGCATGAAAATAGTTTCTGTAACTTTTTGCTATTGTAAAAGAAGCGAAACTATTTTCTTGAATTGGTTTTTTTTTTACTCTTTCGAAGGATAAACTTTATCAAAGAGAATTTAGAGTGAAGACAAGTTATTTGTTAAATCCAATCCTTAATACTGTATAACAGGAATATGGATGGGCAACCTTTCGAAGAGAAAAGCTCAAAGCGAATTGATTTGAGCACACTGAAGAGTCATGGCTAGGGCTCGGGGAAAAATGCAATAAATATGGCAGTAAATACTGGTAAAGTCTCAAAACTAATTCCTCTGAAAAGAAATATCCTTAAGGTTTTTTGTTTAATGGCTTAAAATTAATAAAAAATATTTTCTTTTGAAGGGGTTTCTTCGTATTTATTGAGATCGAAAATTCAATTCATGAATTGATCAAAAATATTCACTGAAAACATTTTTTTTTTAAAATGATTTTTTGGGCATTTGTCAGAGATTTTGGGAACATTTTCCAGACACATTAATTTGGACAAGGTCCAAAATGGATGACGGCAGCGTTGGAGCTGGAGTTGTTGGGCCTAATTTTCAGAAAGCAGCTGCTATGGAGAAAACATCATCCATTTTTCAGGCGGAGGTCCAGGCCATAGAGCTGTGTGTCAGAGAATGTATACGAAGAAACACTTCAGGTTGCCACATATGTGTCTTCTCAGACAGTCAGGCGGCTCTGAGAGCCCTTTCAGCATTCACTATCAACTCAAAACAGGTATATGAATGCCATGGGCTTCTTCAAACCCTATCCAGGACTAATACTGTTACTCCATATTGGATACCGGGGCATGAAGGACATCCAGGCAATGAAAGAGCAGACTGCCTAGCCAAAAGAGGTGCGGCAAACCCTTTCATTGGACCAGAACCATTCTGTGGGGTTAACAATAGCTACAGAAACGACCTGATTGGGAAATGGGAGGAGAAAAGCCTAAATGAATGCTGGAGAGCCCACAAGGGCATGCGGCAGGCAAAAAGGCTCATAAGTCTCACGACCATCAGGGCGGAGGCTACACTTAACCTGAGCAGAAACAATATCAAGATCTATACTGAACTCTTAACGGGGCACTGTAGACTAAAATATCACCTGAAAAAGATGGGGGTGATAAACGAAGATCTCTGTAGACTTTGCAAGTCAGAGCAGGAAACAGCAGAGCATGTTTTATGTACTTGCCCTGCTGCGGCTAGGCGCAGACTCGCGTGTCTAGGGGCAAGAATAATGGTCCCTCAAGCAATTAGTCGTTTTAGTCCTTTAGAAATTCTAAGATTCTATTATAGTCTTAAATTATGCTAAAGGAACATAGGCTGCACAAAAGATCTTTTAGGTCTTGGTGCTTTACAGCCTACTTAATAATAATAATTTGGACAAAAATTTTTTTGCCATTTTTTTCTTTTGCATTTTTTTATTGCTTGCATATTTGACAATATCGTGGTAAAAAGATTTTTTGAAATTCGAAATAGTTTAGAAGATATAGTCTTCTTTGTCGAGCAAGATCTTCGCTTAAACGAGTAATTTTAGCGTTGCTTCAAACTTTAAACGCATTTATCTTGAAACCACTTTTTTTGAACTGGCTGTCACGATTTCTGAATATCAACTGGACCGAATTTAACGAATCATAATTTTAACAAATTTTTTATTATTTTTTTTTACATTGAACTACAAAAAAATATATCCGAAGTCGATGGGTCATTTTTCAATGGCGGCCATCTTGTCAAAAAAAAAAAAATCCCGAACTTATTTTGGAAGTTCACGCCATAAGGACATCTATACTGGTTATATCCCAGTTTTTCTTTTCCATTTCGGAAAAGTTGGAGTCCTGGAATCGTGGCAGCCAGCACTACACCTTTTTTTGGAGCATCCACTTTTACGGCCGAGAACATTTTGAACCGCCCTCACATAAAAAACAAACTTTACAGCCTCGCCACTGAGCCAACCCTCTTAAATCTGAAAGATTTTTCATCCGGGATGCATATCACGAAATTCATGTTACGCACTGTTACAGCGTGCGAATTATTTTAATTGGTTTAGCTAAGAAAAAATTTTTTCCGAAAACTGATTTGCAATTATTATTAATTAATTTTACCCTCTTTTCAAAACGTGTTAATGGTTTTTAAATCCATTTGTAAATTTCGATGATATTAAGCAAAATGTCCGTTACGCACGCGTTACAAAATTTTTCCTTTAGAAATTTTATGTCAGCTTCTATCTGAAATTTCTGTGAATTGACTTCAGATAGAATTTTCATATTTTTTTAGAGCTATAAGAGGTTATCCTAGATTACACTAGTAGCTATGTTATTTGAGAAAAAAAATTAAAAAACAACTTTTTTTAACTTTAAGCTCCGTTACGCACATGTAACATCCGTTACGCACTGTTACACCATATGTTCATATGTATAAAAACCTTAAATTCTTTACATTCTCTAATTTTTTTTATAATCTCTTTTATTGTAAATGAAAAAAAAATGTTTCGCACTTTCTTGCCATCCAATTTCAACAATTTTTGCACGTTTGTATTGAATATTAGTACTGGGAGCATCTATTTATGCGCACTTGCGTTTTTCTAATTATCTCAAAAAGTAACGATTCAATTTTAATAATTTTTGTTTTAAATAAAAGGTAATACAGTAGAATTCGCAAGTTAATCGATGTCAGGGGTAATCAACTTTTCAATTATTAACTTTAGCAATGTTTTTCAAAGTGCGAAAAAATTAAGTAATAGACTACATGAAAAAAATTTTGCAATCATAATTCTTTTCTATTTAAATCTTTTGTTGAAACATTTTATTCTCAGTGTAATTAATACACAAGATTATTTCGCAACTCCTAGTTCACAATTAAGGTATGCAGCAGCTTCGATCGATTTGTTCATCTTTCTAAGGCTATCGTTATGATTTACTGTTTCTTGAGTTATAAAATTCTTCGCTATTCCACGTAATACATTTTATCAAATAGGGATTGATTTCAAGAATATAAAAGGAAAAGAAATAAAAATTACGCTCAGAAAAGTTAACGCCAAAATTAACTTATGTTAAACGCTACGTGGGCGCTGAAATCGATTAACTAACCAAGCGTTTGAACAATTCGAGCGGTAACTTTTGCGAGATTCTACTGTACCTAGAGTATTTTTTTTAAGATAGCAAGAAAGTGGCGCAAAAACGGTAAAACACTGAAAAAAATTAATTAATTCTTTTTTTAATTTTTGTGGAAAATTTTTTCTCAGTGTAAAATTAATAAAAATAGTTTTTGCATTCTCGGTTAAATTAACTATCAGCAGCCATTTTGTTCATCTTTCTACCACAATTACTTTTTGAGTTATAAAATTTTGAAAAAAAGTTTTATCAAAAGGGATTTTTCAAGAATATCTCAAGCACACTCCGCAAAAGAAACTTAAAAATTGGTTCCTGGAGTGTTTGTAGGTTAAACCTATTGAAAAATTAACAAAACTTTGAAATCCCTTTCTGGGGGATGCAGTCGGAAATACCCTTTGTGTCAAAAAAACACGTACTGAAGAAAAAGTGTAACATGTGCGTAACGCGCGAAATTTTTTTCAATACAGATATACAAAAAAAAAAAATTGTCAATCAGCTTTACCATCTCAAAATCCACACATAACATCATTTTCGAAAAAAAATTTCTTATAAGTATTAGAGTCTGTATTGGAAAAAATATGAATTTCGTTACGCACGCGTTACACTTTTTTTTACTTTATTTTAATAGAGTTACCTCGGTATGTCGATGAAAATTGTTTTTATTTGCATATATATATTTATTAGCAATATATCAATAAGTTTGAATAAAGTGTTTTTTTTTTCAATTTATTTGAGCCATCAGCGCACGCAATCATCGAAAAGAGCGATATGAAACTGCAAAAATTGTTGCTCAAATGCGCTCGCTGCGCAAAATTAAAAGAAAACAAAGAAAAACTACCGTTAACTTGAAGAATTAAACTTAAAACGTGAAGTCGGAGTTCCATAGAATATATTCTGTACAATTTATCTTCTCTCTTTGCAATTTCATTTTTGACCCATGCGGTTGACTTTTTCGTGGATTTCGTGATATATTCATTTTACAATGTATGTATGTATTCATACACATTATATTAATATACCTATACTCAATTATAAATCATAATTAATTTTTAATCATAATAAAAGATCAACTGGAAGTTATTCCAGTCGGACGGGTATCTCCCTTCGGTATCAAAGTAAAACTATTTTCATTTAGTGAATCAATTTCCTTATTAAGCATTTCCTCCTAAATATGTAGACAGCCATCTCTCTTCGGCGGAGCAAATCACTTTTCCTAAAATTTGTCTCAAAACACAAATACCTATGTATGTACGTTTTATGATCCCGAAGATGTTAACATAATTTGAAACAGAATGTTACCGACAATTTAATAATTCAATCAATCGATATCGTACCTCTTAGTCGTCATTTTAGTCCTTTCGATTTCTTAGCTCATCTCGAAGAGATTATTGATGTGCTCGCATGTAGGTAAGCTTACACTTTATCAATATGCGTCATATATTCACACATTTCTCTATATCAATTAAAGTCAAGAAAGTGCCGAGAGCTCGAAATTTCTGAGTGCAAGAATATTGTCCAAATTGATGAGCAGATGGAAATCAATGCCTCAAGCTGCAAGCACGTTCCCGCTCTAGGAATTTACTTATTAAAAAGGTTGAACATCTTTGTAGGCAACACATGACTTCTCAGACTGAACCGAACTCAACTGAACTGAGCACTGCGAGACAAGAGCTTTTGGGAAAATTTTCTTCAAAGTTGGAAAGCTGCTGAAGTTCCATGTAGTTTTAATAAACATATCAAATTTATTTAGAAATGCTTGTCGTAATCCGAGGCAGGAGTCGCACGCACAGTCGACGTCGCTCTACCGTTCTCATTCCCTTCTTCACGCCGATCCTTGAAGACGCAGTATAATTGCAGTACGTGAGAAGTTGATAGAAAGATAAGACAAGCGAAAAAAGAGAGCTTTCAATTTTCGGTTCTAACTTTTACCAAGTCAAAAAGCAGAAAAGAAAAAAAAAACAAAAAACAAAAAAAAATAAAAATGGTTCAGTTTGTTCACAAACAAAGTTCCTACCGACCGGCTGATAAAATCTCTATTATTAGGGGTATTCACAAAGGCGTCGGAAAGTAGGAAAGTCGGAAAATCGGAAAATTTTAAATGCTTAAAAAGTTGTGCAAAATACAAAAAAAGTTTAAAAAGTTTTTAAGGAGTCGCAATTTTCCGATTTTCCGACTTTCCAACGTTTTTAACACGCCTTTGTGAATACCCCTATTGTGTACAGCAACATTGAAACTTTTTTTTTCTACGCCTTTCTACTCTTTTTGAGTTGCTCAATGTGTTCGCTTTGGTTTTACATTTTAATTAAAACGAAAATGTAGAGCAAAAAGTTAAAAGAAAAAGAAAAAAAATTATAATGGTGAAAAAATGATTTTTTTTTTTTTTTCAAAGCAGCAACAAAGTGAAAAGTATGTGAAAAGCTGGGTTGTTCTCTAACAGTTTGAGCTTGCTTTAGTTGTGTACCGGTTATTTACATTTTTTTTTTTCATCCATGCATTCAAGTTCTTGAAATTATACCTTCCAACAGCGCTTCGCTTTCATATTCTTTTTGATTTCCGTTGCATTTTGAATGTGCATAGGCTTTTATTTTGTTTTTCTGCTTTTGCCTTTTTGTTGTTTTTCCTACAAACGGGTTTAAGTCCCTTCGATGAAGTGAAGGAAGTTTTCTTCCTATTTCAAATTTGAGGTAGATTTCAATAGCTCGGGCTCAATAGGTAGGTACTTGAACGGGTTGCTTTCAAGCTCGGACTGAAAAGTTGAAAAAAAAAAAAAAATTAATCTCTCGATAATTGGGGCGAATCCAATGTAGAGCAAATATTGATGCTGGCATCAATATATTGAGCAATTGGAAGTTCGGCTGGCAAAATATCGATAGCTTGTACTATCGATAGTTGACAATAGTATTTAGGGCGATGGTTTCGCTCATATCGAATCTATCGATCAACTGTCAGCCCTAATTGAAATTCAAAATGATGATTTAGTTTTAATTCTTAATCGATAGTAACGAAAATATCTGGTATCATGAGCGCACAGTGGCGTAGTGAGCCATTTAGACGGTATGGGGGAATAATGAAGGAAACGCCGCCCTCTTCAACCGGACTCAATAAAAATAGCTTCATAAAAATTGAAATATTATTTGGCGCCCGGGGCGGCTGCCTACTTCGCCAACCTCGCTACGCTACTGCATGAGCACTCATAGTTTTGCAGCTCTACTCCGAAGAATGTACTTAAAGTCATTCCTTAAGATGCTTTCAGAAGAAATCCGTTAGAACCCAGTAGAAAATGTCTGGCGGACATCCGCAATGAAAATGGAGCCGCACCGACATCCTTTGTAAAGTAGACGCGCGGTGAAAATTCTACACCAATGTCATTACGCTTCACGTTGGACAAAGTCATCGGCACGGAGCAGGAAAGCCCTCTGGACACGATCTATGACTTTGTCACCCTAGAAGGTGCGATGGCGAAAAAGTATTTGAGAGCTCCGCGTGCTCTTTTTTCTTGAATTTTTTTTAATCATTTGTATTCTCTTTATAAGTATGTACCTACCATATGTTCCAACATTTTTTCGAAATATTTTTTTTACAATTATTGTTTACCTCAGCCATGAATCCTACTCCGATTTCGATGACCAACTCGTTACATGTAGGTACTCTTATGACGACCAATGCCGCTTGTGGGTAAATTTCAGTAGAAACTTGGTGTAGTTATAGTCAAGAGGAATTGCGGCTCTAATGTCATTCTGATTTCATTGATTTTTTCACCCGGACGTTTCCTGCTGGGATGTATCATCGAAGCTGGGTTCTATTTCAAAGCCCATAGTTGTTGTGGCCCAGTGATTTAATATCTTTGTTTGCAATTAATGGAAAAAGAAAAATATTCATTTCCTGCTAAATTGTGCCTGATACAAATATACATACATACATTCATTTACGCATCATAACATCTAATTGCTGTCAATTCGCTGCAATTGGTGGCCGCTATTCTCATGTACCTACTTTATCGTGCTAGCCTGATACTCTGATGAGGCTCACGAATGAATGAACGGGAAATTGTCAAATTGGATTAGGGGATTTTTTGCT
This sequence comes from Chlorops oryzae, assembly GCA_020466095.1. Lineage (NCBI taxonomy): Eukaryota > Metazoa > Arthropoda > Insecta > Diptera > Chloropidae > Chlorops > Chlorops oryzae. The sequence continues at coordinate 47,125,411 of CM035806.1, forward strand.
TGGCCCAGTTGTGGAAATATGCATAGGATTCTTTGGTCTTGAACCTTCACTAACGATATTCATACATACATTCATAAGAAAAAATGGTTCATGGCGCAAATGCTTTGGTCAGGAATAAAAAAAAACCCCACTTTTTCTTTAAACATTGCAGCACGCATTCCCATAAGCCACAGCCGCTGACTATTTATCTATTGACTTCTTCGCATGATGTTATCTATTAAATTTTGAACACTTACTTACATCCTTTTTACAACAGCATCCCTAGCGATGTATTGGAAAAACTTTTCAAAATAAATTTTTCTAATATACGTTTGAAATAAAATAGGTACTTATAAAATACAAAATAAGAAACTTTCATTATTCAGGTTTTTTTTTTCAAACGTATCAAAAACGAATATTTAAATAAATAAATAAGAATAGGAGGAAAACCCCCACAACTGAACGTAATTTGTTCGAAGTTGCAGAGCAATAAACACAAAAATATGTAAAGAAAAGTCATGAGAACGATTTTCTTAAAACCTTTTTCGAATTCTTTCCACTTTTTTTTTTGGTTTTTTTTTTTTTTTTTTTAAATTATAAAAAGGAAAAAGGGCAGGTACGAGTATGCCGTCGACTTTTCTTTGTCAAAAGAGACAAAAGCTCTTCATGCGAGCAAAAACACGAAAAGGAAACTAATTTGGAAATCTTACGACAACAAAAACATAAAAAAAATGTATAAAAAAAAAAAATAAATAAATAACGTTTCCTCTTTCAGTTTTCTCTCTATTTGTTAAGTTCCTTTTTAAATTCAAGGGACTTCTACGCAAACTGTAATAATAGGGCAGACAAAAATCAGGCAAAAGGCAAAGCAAGCAACATACTTTCGCTGCAAGTGTCCTTTCAAGGGTTTTCTTTCATTTATCCTTCTGATTCTCCTTCTCGTTCTCCTTCTCCTGCTCCTTAAATTTTTTTTTCTTTTTTGAATTTCATTTTATTTATTTATTTGTTGCCCTTTAATCTTATTTTTGAAGGATGGGAGTATTAGCATTAAATGGAATTTGAATAGAACAAACTTGCATATTGTGCTCATAATGAAAAGGACATTTCATTTGAATTTGTCGCTTCTTTTGAGACCTTTTTTTTCTGGGATGATAGGAATGAAATTTATTTTTGGAACGTATAATTTATTTTGAATTGTATAAACGAAAAGGAAATTTCAAAAGCGAAAGATTTCCAAATCATCTGGAAGGATATGCCTACATATTTTTTTTTTTTTTTTTTTGGTTTTTTGTCCTTTGTCGTAAAATTGTTTCCCCGGAAAATACTTCATAATGATGCTGAGGAGTAAATCTTTGAAATTATTCAATTTAAATTTGGATTGAGTTATAAAGAGCAGCAGGAAGAATGCGATCCATGGCCAAGCACAAAATCTTCTTCTCAGTCGGACGAAGCTGTGTGTGCGTTTCGAATCACGTCTCGTGCAAACAATTTTCATTCATTCATTTTCACGTTGAACTATGTATCTTATTCGACTTAAATAAGTTTTCTTCAACCATAACGGTCTCCCAGAGTCGGTGTGTGAGTGTAAATTCCACTGCTGCTGCTGCTGCCGCCGCCATAGGTACAAACGATCGAATACACGGTACGAGAAATGTGTGTACAAGATGTTTCAATAATGTTGATTATAGCGAGAGTGGGTGTCTAGAATAATAATTACAACAATATAGAAATGCATTCATAGTAACAGTCGAACCTTCTTAACTGGAACTGAGTCGAATGGAAATAGATATCTTAAATGTCTGAAGTTAATTGCCCAACTTGGGGCCTCCATTAGTCGAAAGAATCATTTCAATAATTTTTATTCCAACAATGGATGTGTGACTGTATGTACGTATGCTGGTATGTATGTGTGTTTGTTTGTTTGTTTTAATGTATGGGCAGCTGAAACCAGTGGCGTAGCAATATATTTCTACGCCCGGGGAACAGTGGAGGAAATGCCAGTACAGCCACCCGCCCTAAGTCAAAAGACCATTATAAAAATTAAAACATGATGTGGCACCCGGGGCGACTGATCCTTTTGACATCCGCGCTCCGCACCCCTCACTACGCTACTCGCTGAAGCAATGGTTTGGGTCTTTTGTTATTATTCCACAAAATACAACAACCTCTGTTGTCCGCCTCCCAGCATTTGCTCTCATTGAATGTGCTGATAAATTTTGTGAATACCTTGTATCTTATTTAGCTCGTACAGAGAGCAATTATGTCCTTGCGTTCGTGCGTCTAATCGAAAATCGTGACTAAACGCGAAAGCGGAAAGTGCTGGGAAAAAGTCGATTCAGACTTACAATTAGCCATTATCTTATCATATTCAACTGTTTTCACAATAGCGCTCAATGTAGTTTATACTCCTGCAGCTTCTATGTATGTGAGTCAGTGTGAGAGCACTTTCTCGTTTACTCTCGCTTCCCTGTAGCAATCAGTAGGTAAATTATCTTAAAAGAGCTGATCGTTTTACTAGAACAACCAAAAATACCAAAATTTAAAGGGTTTTTGCCTAAACCAAATCAATTGAGACAATAAAAATTCGTACAAACAAATTCTGCAGGATTTCATTTGAATTTACCTTGAAGCATGTTCAACTAAAGTTTTTCTAGTATTCTACTAGGCAATAAGGGAATAATTCAAATCATGCGCTCCTGTGAGCGTGAATGAAAGTGTGTAAGCGTGATGAAAGTTAATGAAAAGGTAGAAAAACCCTATAGGGAAGAAGAAAAACCACAAGAAGTAGTAATTTTTTGCTATGAAATCACTAGTATTTAACAAGTGCAAATATGTATATGCAATTGCCGCTCACCGAACTAGTACTATACTGGTGCAAACTGTACCAGTGCTTTCTTATATATATTTTATGCTGATTTTCTACAGGGTAATAAAAAATAACTACTAACGGTGTCTTTTGCACTAGTAAAGAACTAGTGAACCACTAGTTGCACTTCCCACAGGCTTTCGTTTTTTTCATTTTGTCTCTCTCTCTCTCTCTCTCTCTCTCTCTCTCTCTGTCTCTCTCTCTGTCTCTCTCTCTCTCTGTCTCTCTCTCTGTCTCTCTCTGTCTCTCTTTCTCTGTCTCTCTCTCTGTCACTCTCTCTCTGTCTCTCTCTCTCTGTCTCTCTCTCTCTCTCTCTCTGTCTCTGTCTCTCTTTCTCTCTCTGTCTCTGTCTCTTTCTCTCTCTCTCTCTCTCTCTCTCTCTCTCTCTGTCTCTCTCTCTCTCTCTGTATCTCTCTCTCTGTCTCTCTCTTTCTGTCTCTCTCTCTCTCTCTCTCTCTCTGTTTCTCTCTCTATCTCTCTTCCGTCCGGTAAATAAAGGACAATGGAGTCCGACTTGCCAATTTATGGTTCAAAAAGAAAGTATTCTATTAAAAAACACCTTTCCCTTTCTCTGCTTTCGTTTCTTGTTTTGTCGAAAAATGGTGAAAGTGTTGCTGGAACTTTTCAAATACTTAAGGTTTCTGTTTCCTTTTCCGTCTTTTCACCTTCCTGACCGTCTTCTATTTTTCATTCCTCGTTCCTAAACTTACAAATACAATGACAGACTCCTGCCACAAAAATTTGTTGTCGAACTTCTTTTGTTCTTGAGTGCAGAACTATTTACGTTATATTCTTACAGTCAGCTCACAGGCGTCGAAATCGCCAATCGTGCTCTTGCTTCTCCATTTTGCAAATATAAAATGCCTGGAAAACTTTTTGGGTTTCCCCCAACTTCGACAATAGAAATCCAAACAATGAGAGAAAAAAAAAACAAAAACAAACTGGTTTTGACACTCCTTAACTCCTTTACCACGAAATCCTTTGAAAATTTTCTGGAATTGATATTAAATGGGTTAAATAATTTCGCTTCATCTTGGAATCTTGTTCTTGTTTTCACGACACTTTTTTTTTCCTTTAGTTTTTTTTGTTCTTTTTTTTCCCGAGTTCCTTGTGGTCGTGTACTTTTGCATTCCAGTTGTCGGTTTTAAAGTTTTCCTCGGTTTTGCCGATTGTACCCTGCAGTAAGTGTCACCAGTGACGGATTCGATCTGTCACTAGTTCCTCCATCAGCAGTACTAGTGACCAACTGTACCCGTGCCATTGAAATCTCCTATTGGCACTTTGTTTGAGCATATGTTCGATCGGACACCAGCTGACGATTGAACTAGTGATGCAGGAGGATGTAGAGGTAGCACATTGGCTTTGATACGTAAATGGAAAGCGACACGCACAGGGCTGGGATAGCTCATTGTGAAGAGTCTGGGCTATTGACCCGAGGTACCCTAGTTCGAATCTCGCTCGGGCGAGCGTTAAAAAATGAAGTTATTGAAAGTAGAATTCATTGCCGTGAAAGCATTCACGAGAGTTCAGAACGGAATCTTTCCTGTCTATCTTCTCACCTATAAGTATCCATGAGAATAATCCCTCGAATTTTACAATCTTTCCACATCTTCTCGCCTGCTCTGGGATTCGCACACGAGCCTTGGGATTGATGATCGGACATGCTAACCATTACGCTACGGATTCTTCTGATTTTCGCGCAGCAAATTTAAAACATGAATGCTCGAGAAAATTAAACTGTAGACCTTCTCGTTGACCATGTCTATAGAACGACAGTGGTGACAAAGGGGTCAATTTTCCCCGCATTTCCTGCAGGGTATTTTAACAAAGTGTGTAAGTGGGTGTGAGAATGATTTTGAATGCGAACAAAATACAGAGAGAGAGAGAGAGATAGAGAGAGAGGGATAGAGATAGAGAGAGAGAGAGAGACCTAACGAGAGGTAGAGGGTAAGACAGACCGACAGAAAAGCAAACGGAAATTCCTTATTGAACATTTTATACTTGACAGCGATTGCGATTTTTTCACTCAGTGCGAAAAAAAAAATGATTATGTCGTTTTGCGATAATTGATCGCGTTCCAATTGACTTCGTGCTGTCGTAAATTTTAAGCAACGCTCTCGAAAGGTGGCAAAAGTTTCTATAAACTAAAAGTAAGAAGGGGAAATGTTGGGTATTTAAAGTCGCTCGTTAATTTTAATGGGCTATTTAAATTGCGGAAAGTTTAAAATTTTTCTTCAAATCCATTTGTGGAATCCTTCGATTTATTCCTTTTTTTATACATTCTGTGTCGAGGGTATATTGCGTTTGTGTGGTTGTGTGTAACACCAAGAACCAGTCGAGATAGACCATACAAAATATGTATAGAAATGATCAGCGTCACTAGGAGATTCCATTTAGCCATGTCCGCCTGTCTGTCTGTCTGTCTGTCCGTCTGTCTGTCTGTCTGTCTGTCTGTCTGTCTGTCTGTCCGTCTGTCTGTCTGTCCGTCTGTCTGTTTGTATACAGTTTTCTTATCGAAGGAGTCGAGCTATTTCGACGAAATTTGGTATGCGTTCTCACGGGGACATGAGTAAGAACAAGTTCGAGAATGGACCCTATCAGACCATTTTTAGGGGTACCTCCAGTACTAGGGTCTGTTATGAAAATCACAAAAACTGCTCTAAAACCGATGTTTTTCAAGATATTTTGATGAAATTTGGCATTTGAACATATTTTAGGCCAATTAATGTGATTTACAAAAATTAGAAAAATGGGCGTGGCAGAAGGGCGTTTTTCGAAAATTGTCTCCTACTCCCGAAACTCCTATGGGACTTGAAAATCGGCACTTATACTTCCTTTGTAGCCATAAACATCCTGCCCAAAAATTATTTTGATCGGTCCATTATTAAGGGTACCTCCAGTACTAGGGTCTTTCACAAAAATCTCAAAATTGCCCCAAAATCTGACTTTTTCCAAATAATTCAATGAAACTTAGAATTTGCGCGTATATTTAGGCCTCCGATTAGAATTCCGAAAAATTGGAAAAGTGGGCGTGGCAAAGCGGGGGTTTTCATAAAGAAATTAAACAAAAGTCGGTATATGGGGCCCCTATGGCCTTAAACAACTCCTGATATTAAAAATTATTTGAAGATTTGTGTCTGTGTCGGGTATTCTATTGTCAGGCTTGCCTGACTATAACACCCTTACTTGTTTTTTGTGCATTCTCCGGTGGACTAAGTTACTTATTTCAGATTCCGGGAATCTGTTTTCTTTCTCCTGGTGCTTTAATTTGATGTGCTTCATGAATTTGAAAAGCTTCATTTGCGGTTCACTTGAAAGGGATTGTAGAGCAGGATATCTAAATCTTATACATATAGCTCAAGACAAAAACCCCTCTTGTCGATGCCATTAAGTTGCATTTTAAAATTTCTTCAATCGAGAAATTATCGGTCTTTTTGTTGTTTCAGTCAAAATTTCGTAAATCGAATGTGTAAAGAATTAATTTTGGACAGAGAAAACTTACATGAAAATATACAGGGTGTTCCATACTCAATGGATCAAAAAAAAGGAGGTGATAGGGGGAACCCATACAAGCAAAAAATTGTATGGAAAGGGGGCTTCATCTTGCATTCGTAAGGAGCTAGAGGCGCGGAAAGAAATTGACTAAATTGGTGAGCATACTTTTAGGCGGATATATAAAACTAAAACACTATTCAGAAATTTTTAACTTTCTTAGATTTTTCTTTTTCTCATGCTGCCTTAAAGTGTGCTCAATAAATTTGATTAAAATAACTTTTCTGGGAGTCAAAATACAAAATAATTATTTTCAAAACTTAGTTTTGCATTGATTGTGAAACTTTTTTTTAGCAACCATTGTATCAAATTGAAGAGAAAAACTCAAAGTTTTCGAAAAGAGAAAAAAAAGAGGCTCGATCGTATTTCTTTTGAATAAAATCACTTTAAAAGCCAAAATTACACTATTTTAGGCTTAGATGGCAGTACCAGAGAAAACGGAGTTGAATTATTTAAAATCGTGATATGCAGTGTTAACGGAAAACCGCCAAGCTTTTCATATCATATGTGATTTTGAATTTACGGCCTGTAAGTGAGGAGGACCAGTGAAAAAACCAAAATATTGTTTTTTTTTGCATGTAACTCCTCAGGGGTGCTTTTGCAACCCCCCCTTGCCATACGATTTTTGGTCCGTCTGGACCCCCCCCCCCCCCCTATCACCTCCTTTTTTTTGAGCTATTGAGTATGGAACACCCTGTATAGATTTAAATGTTAAAGTGGGGCAAATTCGCTATAGAAGAGTGCGTTGCGCGTGAAAATGAGAACATTTTAGGCCAAAAATGCATACAGCATGATAGAGTCAACAGTTTCGTCCATATTGATTTTGATATTGAGCGTCATTGAGAGGTTCTCTTCAAGACTGTCCATCTGTTTGTGTTGAAGAATACTTTCCAGCAAAAAAGTGTGTTTTTTTTCCCAACATTTAGAAAGCATTTGAATGTCAGCAAAACGGATTGGGAATGACAAGAGACCCATGCAAAGAAAGAACCATCAACATAAATAGCACTCACCTACCAAGGACTGAAAAATTGAAATACTTTGGGTCGACACATTCTGCTGACGGGACAGCTGCTGGTGATGTTACTGAGAGTGTAAACGCTTCTTGGCTAAAGTGGCGTTCAACGACTGGAGTTATGTTAGATAAAAATATAAGCGTCAGCTTATCAGGGAGGCGGGTGAGGGGCATCCCAACGGATTGAGCAATTACAATGAATTTAATTTATAACTGAATTAGCAATTAAGATCGATTTTCAATATTCGAATAATATCGTAATTAAAAAAATTCGAATTAAACCATATAAATTATATTTTTTCATAATGATAGGGCCACTCTTTCGATTCTTTCCCGCAAAATGTATGGAGCGATTCCACAGTGCCGTGTACTTTCGTTAGAAATAACATTGCTCATACGTCGCGACGCGTCGGGGAGATAAAAAAAAAATCAAACCAAATTAAAATAAAAACAAGTAAGGGTGTTATAGTCAGGCGAGCCTGACAATAGAATACCCGACACAGACACACGTGTTCAAATAATTTTTAATATCAAGAGGTGTTTAAGACCATAAGGGGCCCCCCATACACCGACTTTTGTTATATTTCTTTATGAAAACTGCCCCTCTGCCACGCCCACTTTTCCAATTTTTTGGAATTCTAATCGGAGGCTTAGATATACCCTCAAATCCTAAGTTTCATTGAAATATTTGGAAAAAGTCCGATTTTGAGGCAGTTTTGAGATTTTTGTGACAGACCCTAGTACTGGAGGTACCCTTAATAATGGACCGCTCTAGGAAATTTTTTGGGAGAATGTTTATGGCTACAAAAGAAGCATAAGTGCCAACTTTCGTTCAAGTCTCATTTGAAGTTCGGGTGTAGGGGACAATTTTCGAAAAACGCCTTTCTGCCACGCCCACTTTTAAAATTTTTGGAAATCGTATTACTTGCCTTGAAACATGTTCAAATATCAAATTTCATCAAAATATGTTGAAAAACTTCGAGTTTAGAGCAGTTTTTGTGATTTTCGTAACAGACCCTAGTACTAGAGGTACCCCTAAAAATGGTCCGATCGGGTCCATTCTCGAACTTGTTCTTACTCATGTCCCCTTGAGCACGCATACCAAATTTTGTGAAGATAGCTCAACTCCTTCGATAAGATAACTGTATACAAACAGACGGACAGACGGACAGACGGACGGACATGTCTAAATCGAATCTCCTGGTGACGCTGATCATTTCTATATACATTTTGTATGGTCTATCTCGACTGGTTCTGGGTGTTACACACAACCACACAAACGCAATATACCCTCGACACAGAGTGTGTCGGGTATAACAAGTAAGGGTGTTATAGTCCGGCAAGCCTAACAATAGAATACCCGACACAGACACACATCTTGAAATAATTTTTAATATCAGGAGTTGTTTAACGCCATAGGGGCCCCATATACCGACTTTTGTTTAATTTCTTTATGAAAACCGTCCCTTTGCCACGCCCACTTTTCAAATTTTTCGGAATTCTAATTGGAGGCTTAAATATACGCGCAAATTCTAAGTTTCATTGAAATATTTGGAAAAAGTCAGATTTTTGGGCAGTTTTGAGATTTTTCTGACAGACCCTAGTACTGTAGGTACCAGTGTTGGAAAATGGAAATTTCAGTGTGTACCTAAAATGGTCCATAAATTGTACCTAAATATAGTTAAGTGTACCTAATATACCCAGCCGCAATTTTCCTCATAAATGGCAAATTCATTAATGTTTTCACCGAAGATATAGATAAAAGCGAAAATTTGAGTACTTCTCAAATCTGATTCATTTCATTTACATGGTCTTACTTATCCATTGCATCCAACCTCTAGTTTGACTGCGATATTTAAACAAAATGCGACAAACGACTTCACAAACACGTTTCACATTTGAAATTTTCTTATTTTTGAGGAGGCACTGCCAAGTCCAGAGTCAGACTCACAAATGTGTTTCGGAACGAATCCATTTGATTGCATGAGAAAGAAAGACAAGCACAGAGCATTTAACAAACACACGTCTCTTGCCTTCGCACGTCATTCTCTACTTAATTTATTGTTTCAGAACATTTGTTCGTGTGTCTGACTCTAGACTTACATAAAATACAAAAAGGTGAAACATCAAAACATCTAACGCCTAGTCTGCATTATGCTACCTTTTTTGGGAAATGTATAAAACAATTTCTGCAAACACTACTCAGATAACCTCAGAAGACCTTTCACCATTTAATCCACTAACAAAATTTCTTCATCTTGAAATTGTACCTAAAATGGACTAATTGTACCTAATGTACCTTTGAAGTAAAAAAGGGCCAAAAAAGGTACAATTACACCTACTTTTCCAACACTGGTAGGTACCCTTAATAATGGACCGATCAAGACAATTTTTGGGCAGGATGTGTATGGCTACAAAGGAAGTATAAGTGCCTATTTTCGTTCAAGTCCAATAGGGGTTTCGGGAGTAGGAGACAATTTTCGAAAAACGCCCTTCTGCCACGCCCATTTTTCAAATTTTTGTAAATCACATTAATTGGCCTAAAATATGTTCAAATTTCATCAAAATATTTTGGAAAACATCGGTTTTAGAGCAGTTTTTGTGATTTTCATAACAGACCCTAGTACTGGAGGTACCCCTAAAACTGGCTCATGTCCCCGTGAGCACGCATACCGAATTTCGTCAAGATAGCTCAACTCCTTCCATAAGAAAACTGTATACAAACAGACAGACGGACAGCCAGACAGACAGACGGACATGGCTAAATGGAATCTCCTAGTGACGCTGATCATTTCTATATATATTTTGTATGGTCTATCTCGACTGGTTCTGGGTATTACACACAACCTCACAAACGCAATATACCCTCGACACAGAGTGTGTCGGGTATAAAAAATATATTTATTCCGAGTTCACCCTTATCACTTTAGAGTATGAGAAATAGATTACGACCGATTCTCAGACTCATCGATCTCCCTTCTACCACGTCGACTTTTACTAAAATTATACATATGTACGTTTTGAGATTTGCAGACAGGCCCTAGAACTGAGGATATATGTAGATCACAATCATCCGATCAAGCTCATTTTCAAAATTGTTCATGCTTTTGTCTTGCCAATACTTTGGATTGAATCTCTTCAATATAGGTTAATTATTCGATTGGGAACCTGAAACCGTGTATTCTTTCTCAAGCGGACACCTATGCGACCGAAAAATGTGTCCGCTTAAGAGGAAACTTTTTGAAAAGTAGGAACACTAGAGCATTGCCAAATAGTGTCCGCTTAAGAGGAGTGTCCGCAAGGAGAGAGTTCCTTGTATAAAACACGCAGGAACACATGCACACATAAGCATAATAAATCCTACTCGAAAGGATTAAATAAACATTTGAAACATTTGTCAACTAACACAACTCGCAACTCATGCCAATTGTTGGAATTGAAATTGGAATTTTTTCCAAAATCAAAATGAAAAGTCCTCCAAAAAAAAAATAAAGGGAGAAAATCATAGTAAAAACTATTTGAATTGTAATAATTCTATGCTTTTAGCTTAGACCCAACACGACTTTGCTTTGATATGACAATTTCAAATGCGAGAATCGGCTGGGATAAAGCCAGACAGAAATTTTTTTTCGGCACACTGGTTTCAATGACACGGGTCAATGAAATGGAATTGGATATATGTACATATGTAGGTATGTATGTACATGCATACATATATAACAATAAAACTGACAAAAACAGGCGTCTATAAATTTTTATAGTCAGTTAATGACAATGCGGGCCATCGAAGAGAGGTAGAGCGGGACAGTGGCAAAGTGACAGGGACAGAGACAGTATGTAAGAGAGACCATTAAGGTTAAGCGAATCCTTTTGAATAAACAATAGCAGACGCAAGTGTCTGTGTCAGTGAACAACAATCGCTGGCTGTCAATTCAACGAAACGTAGTTTGTGCATTTAATTAAATATCGATGATCTTAGATTTGCTTGTTTCGTGGAATTGTGCATGTTTCTCAAGCCATTGATTTGCAAATTTCAATCCATTAAACTTGGGCTTAATTTGGTAGCCGTCATGTCTGCCTTCAGCAGGCATATTATTTTTGCGATTGCATGTAAATTGTCAATCAACAAACGGGATCGCATTTCTCAATTATAATTTCGATGTTCGACGCACTAAACGGGGTTTCAAGTAGGTGCTTTTGCATTCAAAAAATTATTTCTTCGATTAGTTCTTTACATCGAAACTTCATTTAGGGGCATTTATTTACACATTTGACGCTTCGATTTTGTCACAATTCGCCCAACATGCCCAATTGGCATCACTGAAAGGGTTCGTTTTCTGCCATCCCTTTACCTGAACAAGTTCATATTTCATTTTATTTTTTATATTTATTTTTGTTTCATTCAGGCGCTACCGGGCTAAAATTTCAAATCAATTTTGTTTCATGCTAACTGTATTGTATGGTAAGCAGTGAAATGTGTAAATGCCCCATTAGATCTCTCATAAGAATAATCGGGTATGTGATTGTTTTCCCTTTCCCGGGGAAATGAATTCCACTCCCGAATTGATGTGATTATTTTCCCTCCACCATGACTGAGGGGAAATTTTAATTACTCAATTCAGAAAATTCATTTCCCAAGCGTAATGTCGAGGCAATTTAAATTATCCATCTATCGTGGTAAAGGCAAATAAATCACATCAATTTGGAAGTGGAATTCATTTCCACGGGAATTGGAAAAACAATCACATACCCGTATCTTAAAAGCCAAATTATAAAAAAATCATCCCGCATTTTTCTATGTGCCCTCATTTTCAATTTAAAGTTTCTTTATTACAAAGTAAAACTTTTCCTCTTAAAGTTCGGAGCGTATTTGCATATACATATAAAAACTTGAAAAAAATTTAATGAAGATATGAACAAAATACAAACTGAACTTAGAATGTCTATTGAGTTAGTTAATAGTTTGCAGGTGAAAGTTTTTCAAAACTTAAGACGGGGGAAAAATAAAAATCTTACCTAATTGTAAGAACGAAGAGAAAAAAAAAACACGAAGAAATTATTAAGAAAACGCAAAATTCAAAGAAAATAACGAGTGACTAACCCGTTCAATGTCGAAATAAAATAAGTCATTAAAAAGCATTTTGCTTTCTTTATGGTTCCACGCAACCAAACTGGAGTCTCGAAGTCACGAGCAGCCTGCTGACCTATCCATAGAATTAAAGTACTTATGGCAACACGAAACCATAAATACAAAATAAACAAGTAAGGATGTTATAGTCAGGCGAGCCTGACAATAGAATACCCGACACAGACACACGTGTTCAAATAATTTTTAATATCAAGAGGTGTTTAAGGCCATAAGGAACCCCATATACCGACTTTCGTTAAATTTCCTTATGAAAACCAACCTTTTGCCACGCCCACTTTTCCAATTTTTTTAAAATTATATTCGGAGGCTTAAATATACGCTCAAATTCTAAGTTTCACTGAAATATTGCGAAAAAGTCCGACTTTGAGGTAGTTTTGGGATTTTTGTGACAGACCCTAGTACTGGAGGTACCCTTAAGAATGTTCCGAACGGGTCCATTCTCGAACTTGTTCTTACTCATGTCCCTGTGAGTACGCTTACCAAATTTCGTCAATATAGCTCAACTCCTTCGATAAGATAACTGTATACAGACGGACATGGCTAAATCGAATCTCCTGGTGACGCTGATCATTTCTGTATACATATATTTTGTATGGCCTATCTCGACTGGTTATGGGTGTTACACACAACCACATAAACGCAATATACCCTCGACACAGAGTGTGTCGGGTATAAAAATGATAAAAAATAAAAAATAAAAATAAACAAGTAAGAAAGGTCGGTCAAGCCCGACTTTGAAATACCCAGCGTCCCGACATTATGAGCGCACAATGTTTTGCTTCTCTATTTGTGGGCGTGGCAGTGGGCGGGCCCCATAAATTATTTCCCTACACCTTTCATTCGCCTTGGTCAACCTATGTTGCGAATTTGAAGCTTCTACGCCTTTTACTTCGGAAGTTACGAAAATTCTCCATTTGTGGGCGTGGCAGTGGGCGGGCTACATAAATTTTTGTTACCACACCATTCATTTCCCTTGGTCAACCTATGTTGCGAATTTGAAGCTTCTACGCATTTTACTTCACAAGTTACGATAAGCCCTTATTTTTGGGCTTATTTGTGGGCATGGCTTGAGGAGGACGGCGTCCATTTTTTCCAGGATTTGTCCCTTTTCGTAGTTTACCAGTACACCAAATATCAATAGAATGTGTTGAGTGGTTCGCAAGTTACAAGCATTTTACTGAAAACACAATAAATTCATTTGTGGGCGTGGCAGTGGGCGGGTGTCTCCCATTTTTACTTAGGATCATACTCGGACCCCGATATAAATGTGTGCCAAATTTCGACTTGATTGGTCCAGCCGTTTCGGAGGAGATCCGACCACGGACGGACGGACAGACGGACAGACGGACAGACGGACGGACGGACGGGCGGACGGACGGACAGACGGACAGACGGACGGACGGACGGACGGACGGACAGACAGACGGACAGACGGACATGTCTAAATCGATTCAGTTTTTGATCGTGATCATTTCTATATAAGTATACTAGCTGGCACCAAGGCTCGCTCCGCGAGCCTTCGCGCCAGCTTCGTATGACCCGCGCTCGTTTCCTCTCCCGGTACAGGTTGATATTGGGCAAAAGTAATAAAAGTGGTAAAGTAGTATGTTTTTAAATACTCTAGGTTTTTATTCATTCTTTGTGTGAAATTTAAACATTATGCTATAAATTTTTACTTAAACTACTATCGACCAATATTTCCCCCTCGCCCACGGAAACGTGGCATTGTTTTATGTACTTAACTGTGAATATAATACACTTAATATTCACTGAAATGCGCTTACTCCCGATTTAAATAAAAATAAATTTTTTTTTATGATTTGAAAGTTTGTTACATTAAAATTTTAAATAGCTTGGTGAATTCGTATTTTTTGCTCAAGCCTACTTTGCTGCTTTTTCATTTTAAATAACCTAGATACCGACTGCAGTGCAATCTCGGTAAAATTATTCCCCCATTTAATTTAGGGAATAGGTGTTATCTATCTATCCATCTCTCTATTCATCTATCCATCTATCTATCCATCTATCATCAATCTTTCAACCTATCAATCTGTCAATCAATCAATCTTTCAATACATCTATCCATCAATCTATCAATCTGACATTCTATCAATATGTCAATCTATCAATCTTTCAATATATTTATCCATCAATCTATCAATCTGTCATTCTATCAATCTATCAATCTGTCAATCTGTCAATTTATCAACCTTTCAATCTATCAACCTATCAATATGTCAATCTATCAATCTTTCAATCTATCGATCTATCAATCTATCAATCAGTAAATCTATCAATTTCTCAATCTATCAATTTTTCAATATATTTATCCATCAATCTTTCATTCTGTCAATCTGTTTATTTATCAATCTTTCAATCTATCAACCTATCAATCTGTCAATCCTTCTATCTATCAATCTGTTAATATATCAATCAATCAATCTATCAATCTGTCAATCAATCAATCTATCAATCTTTCTATCTATCAATTCTTACAACTCACAAAAATGCTGATATCTCACGACACACGCACCAATGTCGCACACGCACCAATGTCGCATATAGCTTAAAACATTCAGGCAGACTTCACCTTTCAAACAAAAAAAACTGCATGCAAATCGGTTCAGCCAGTGCCGAGAAAGTTCAACACAAACACATTTCGCAACATTATTTTATATATATAGATTTGTCTATATCTCCCTGTTAATTCTCCCTGTTACAAGATTCGCACAAAACTAATATACCCCGCTTACGCTGGGTATAAAAATAAAATGCAGCAAAAAAGTTCAAAAATAAAAATACAAATAAAATCAACTGAAATGAAATGACCAATGTTACACTCCATTATACTTCCTGTCGAGGGCTTTGGAAGTTTAGCCAACCTGTGGGTATGCAAAATAAAA
>CM035806.1:47145871-47193371 GCA_020466095.1 Chlorops oryzae
ATTCTTTGAAATAAATTTGTTTTTTTTTTTTAATTTTAAATTTTAAATTTGTGGCTTAGACTATGCACGCGTGATTTCGTGTGTATATGTGCGATTAGGCTTGAGTGGAAACGCTGAAGCTAAATTTAGCAATTGCATCATTAAAACGTTAAAAGTTTGAGAGAGCATCATTTAATTAAATTACTTTTCGTAATTCTGAGAATTATGCGGCTTAATGCTTAAGAAACTCATTTAAATTTTGTTGCCTGTAAATGTCCTGATTTAGAAGGATTTTGGATCGTTAAAGGCTCGAAGGCTTTTGCTTTCATAAGCCATTGTTTTGTGCATGTATCCTGCAAAAAAATTAAACTAGTCCAGAAGTACTGTCCGACTACTCCCCAAATCATAAATACTACTCGCTCATAATTTCCCCGGTAATGCTTTGAACTGTCACACTTTAGCACAGACGTGTCCTTCGAAAATCGATAATCGCGTTTGAGCCAGTGCAGAAGTAAGCAGAGATAACGAAGCCAATTCAGTAAATTTGATACGCTATGTTTTGCGTTTTTGAATTTTACTTTTCTTCCATATTTTTTTCTTCGGCGCGGGGAATCGAACTCGAACCTTCGGATTTCTAATCGCACACGTTATCCACTGCGCTACGGAGCAAATATATGATTTAGGCGCAGCAAATACACTACCATACTATAGACGCCTAGTTGGGCATGCTACTAGTTAGTCTACTAGTTTGCCAAGAGGGTATTCAAGAAAAAAGCTATCGGCATATCTCTTGTTTTTGGATGTAGACAATTTTATTTAAGTAATTTATTTGTTAAATTAAATAATTGGTTATTTTTATGGGTTCAGATTGATAATTCGATAAAGGCACTTTTTTAAACCTTTTAATTCTAAAAAGCGGGACAAAAAAATAGGAAAATCAAAATATCTAAGTACATAAATAAAAAGGTAAGAAAAAAAAATACAAAAAAAAAAAAAATTTAAATAAAAATAAAATACTAATTAAGGCCCGTTTGGCTACTGTTCTGCTTAAAGTTTTCTTTCCGAAAAACACAAAAGTTTGTATGAAAATGTTGACAATTTGAGAGGATATCGTGACGATTAACTTAAGCGGGAACAGTAGCAAATGGGCCTTCGTGGAATATAGAAAAGCATAAAATGATGAAAAACTTAAATAAATAAGAATAATACAGAATGAGCCCAGGTAAGGTTAGGCTAATGTGGCTACCACCATGAATGTTGACACACTTAGGCCTCATGGACCCTTTGGTATACCACGAAAATTAATGATAAACCAAGGAAGAAACAGATAAACAAAACAACATCCACGACCTGAGCTGGGAGTCGAACCCAGGGCCTCTAACTTCGTGAATTGGCATCTCAGCAAACGACGGCAACGAGGCTGTCGATTTGATCCAGAGTCCTCAACAATTCGTATAGCCCTTTTGAAAGTCCTGGCCCTAAGAAAATCACTTCGAACCTTGCTTACTTAAAAAATATCTTAGAACCTTTGGGAGTTTTTGCAATCTGCTGGCTGGACTGACAGGTGGTATATTGGTTATGGAAATATGTATAATTCATAGCGTTTCTACTGCCATTCACTTAAGCTTGGAATTCCAATTATGCGTGAGCTGCGGAACGTGCATTCACGCAAATACTCAACACATGCAAACATATGAGACCTGTTCCATTCAACTGCTTGCGTGCTCACGCAGCGTGAAATTTTCGAAAAATTGAATATTTCACGGTGCGAGAAATTATGACAGCTGCGTATAACAGTTTAAAAAAGGAATATAACAGTGTTGTAAAAACTATTGTGTACTTTTTTTTTTTAGGTATATATTTATAGGCATACTTTTCCTGCTTAATCACGTTCGATGGCTTGGTAGCCCGACAACTTTTCGAAATTTCGGCATCCTAATGCTCACGCACACGCTCAATTGGAAGTTGAAAGCGTGAAACACTCCGTAGCTCAAACATAATTGGAATTCCAGCTTTAATTATCGTCGAAAAATATAAATAAAATATAGTATCGATAGTATAATTCCGAGTACAGTGTACTCTCTCCTTGCGAACACCCCTCTTAAGCGGGCACCCCTTTTCAATAGACACTTTTTGGTATTTCTGCTTCTCAAATACTATAGTTTCTCCTTAAGTCCGCGGACACCTCTGTTAAGCGGACACGTTTTTCGGTCCCGTAGGTGTCCGCTTAAGAGAGAGACATTGCAATCGTAATATTTTCCCATCTTTGATGTACCCTTAAATATTTGGGTATAAAAATGATTTCAAACGACCCACTGGTTAAGGGGGAGTATTCATATATCCGTATATATATGTGCTTTTAAATTCCTGCTATCTCATCTAGGAGAGTCGATAATATTTATGAAATGCGACAAAGTGCATTCAGTGTTCCACCTTTGAAAGATGCCATCATTTCTGTTTTGCGTTAACCGCAACGAAACTCAACGCAAAATTGTTAGAGAGACGCGGTTGGCAAACGGAAACGCAGCCATTAGCAACCCTGCAGTAATTGAGACTCACCCCCTACTCAGCTATGGTGCACCTCAAAAAGACTACAGCTAGTCCCCACATAATTTACTCTTACATGCATTCAACTCACCTCTTTAACATGGGGCCTACATTAGAAAGAGAGTAGTGCATGTAAGACTCACGCATGGTGAGATGTTTTGGGTGAGTTGGAGGTCAATTGACGATTTTGTTAATTTATGGGAAAAAAAAAATTTTAATTTTTGTTTTATTTATTTTTATTTTTTGTTTTAAATCTTTTTGTTTAAAACATTATTAATGTTTTTTTTTAATTTTCTCGTCTCGAACGAACCTCGAACCGCTGATCTCTGGGTTGGTAAGTCGGCGTCTTAACCATTACGCTAAACAAGGAAATTTAATATATTGAACAAACTGCTGACTTGAGTTTTCGGTTGCTCAAGTTTTTGTGAAATAAAATAGAAATTTTCATAGCAAAAGTTTTTCAAATGAAAAATAAATTGTACTTAAAAAAAAATTTTAACATGAAAAAATACTTACATATTAAAGAAAAATTTTTTATGCAATTCGACATCATAATAGGCCTATTATGGTACTCGTGGTATTGTAAAACTCGTCTGCGTCTCGTTTTACAACATTTACCACTCGTGCAAAAAAAAGCTTCATTTCGACACTTGTATCGAAAATATCTATTATTTTTCAAAATTAACGAATAAAAAAAATAAATTAAAATATGAACATAAACAAAACCTTAGGCAATAGAGAAGAAAAAAAAAATGCAAAACCGAGCCAAGGATCGAACCTCAACCTACGTGGTTGCTGAGCGAGAGTCTTACCCTTCACGCTAATCAACTGTTAACGGGACGTCGATCAGCATGCGAACTTAAAGCAGACAACAACAAACGCATAGCAAGAGTACAAAAAAAAATGAACTCACCGCCCCTCGATTTCCTACGGAACAGTCAGCGGTGAGACCTATAGAGGTCGACCTTAGGTTAGACGTGCTCCATAGTTTTTATGGTCTAGTTGCTAACAGTCTCACCTAAGGTGGGTCCTATTTTGCAAACTGACCGCTCGTTTACTACAGGGTTACTACAGGGAACATAGACACAACAACGACAGCAACATCACACAACAAACACATGCATGGACAAAAACAAAACAACAACAAAAAAAAGAAAACTCTCACATCCATTCAAAACACATCCATTCACACCCAAGCCGAGAAAAAACCCGAAACTATGAAAACTTTTGTTGGGTGAACTTGCGGCGACATTGCAGGGCTTCATTGGGCTTGTTGCGTGGCGGACCTTTAATTGGTTGTCATGAAAAAACGCCTTTGGCACCATATTCATTGTGTTTATTTGGCAATTCGGTGCTTTGCTTGTCTTGCCTTGTCTTTTGTCTTGTTGTCTTGAGTTGAGTTGTCCCTTCTCTAGGCTTCTGTCGATGATTCGTTTTCTTTTTCTTCCCTTTTTACCCTCTTAGTTTTTTTAACTTTTGTATGACTTTCTGTCGTCATACCATGCGAGTGTGTGTGTGCAGAGCTTATAATATATATTATCATATGACACCATAAGTTGACAGCTGGATACTGTCTACTTAACAAACAGTCAGACGACACGTATTCATACAATTATTCTAATGCGCATATAAATATAAATATACAAATAGTTATATATATATATATGTACATATTTATATAAGTATGTCTATACATATATTGTGGATAGAGACGTGTGTCTGTTTGAAAACATAGGCGCTTGAAGATTGCACTCATGAAATTGTATTTTCCAACGTCTTAAATGAGCTTAATATGTCGCGTTGTTTTTATACCCGACACACTCTGTGTCGAGGGTATATTGCGTTTGTGTGGTTGTGTGTAACACCCACAACCAGTCGAGATGGACCATACAAAATATATATAGAAATGATCAGCGTCGCCAGCAGATTCGATTTAGACATGTCTGTCTGTCCGTCTGTCTGTCTGTATACAGTTATCTTATCGAAGGAGTTGAGCTATCCTGACAAATGCGTGCTCACGGCGACATGAGTAAGAACAAGTTCGAGAATGGACCCGATCGGACCATTTTTAGGGGTACCTCCAGTACTAGGGTCTGTTATGAAAATCACAAAAACTTCTCTAAAACCGATGTTTTTCAAGATATTTTGATGAAATTAGGCATTTGAACATATTTTAAGCCAATAAATGTGATTTAGAAAAATTGGAAAAATGGGCGTGGCAGAAGGGCGTTTTTCGAAAATTGTCTCCTATTCCCGAAATGCCTATGGGACTTGAAAATTGGCACTTATACTTCCTTTGTAGCCATAAACATCCTGCCCAAAAATTATCTTGATCGGTCCATTATTAAGGGTACCTCCAGTACTAGGGTCTGTCAGAAAAATCTCAAAACTGCCCCAAAATCTGACTTTTTCCAAATATTTCAATGAAACTTCGAATTTGCGCGTATATTTAAGCCTCCCAAAAGAATTCCAAAAAATTGGAAAAGTGGGCGTGGCAAAGCGGCGGTTTTCATAAAGAAATTAAACAAAAGTCGGTATATGGGGCCCCTATGGCCTTAAACAACTCCTGATATTAAAAATTATTTGAAGATGTGTGTCTGTGTCGGGTATTCTATTGTCAGGCTTGCCTGACTATAACACCCTTACCTGTCACTTTTTGGTTAGGATACAGACGCACGGGCGGACGGACGCGAAGCAGACAAGCAGGGCAATGCCATGCTTCAAATCGCACATACCCATAATTAGTCTTAGAAATAAGTAAAAGAACTGTCAACATTTTCGAGTGGTTTTCTATCTCTCTCTTTCTCTATTTGTTGTTGTTGTTGTTGCTGTAGCGTTCTAGTGTCGTCTGGTCGCAAAATTGTTACATTGAACTCAGAAGACGTTCGTCTGCAAACTCAAAATTGGCTTCATGCCAGATGGTTTAATGGCAGATTTGACCGCACGCTTACCAAAGTCAAAATGATATTTATGTAGGTATGTGCATGAGACAGATATTTTTAGGTAAAATTATTTATGTCCCTCACGAAAGTCAAATTTCGTTGAAATTATTCGAACGATTAATTTTGGATTTCCAGCAAAAAAAAAAAAAAAAAAACAAAGGTTTATGACATTTTAGAATAGTTTTAAAATATTGAAATTCTTGGCATCCCAGTGGGAATATCGTTTGGAATAAAAAGGTATTCGGACTCCATTCAGAGGTAGGCTGAAAGTAGGTAGGTAGGGTGATTTAGGGCTGTGTGCAGACCTACAGACCATTTTTGTCGTTTCATAATGACCCAACGGGAAAATGCGTAATACATGAACTTTGTAATTTAACCCAGTTGCGCTTAGCGATTCCATATCGTCGTTCACAAGTCGCTAAAGTTTAAAGTTTGGTCGTCAGTTACAAAAAACTGAACCGAAAAAGTTGTCGACAGCTTTTTACCAATGAAAGCTATTGTGTTCGTGAAACTTTCTGTTAAAAAAAAATTATGTTTTTAGATATCTACGATTTTACGACCAGGTAGCGTTTAAAAAAAAATTGCTTTGTTCTATATGCACTCTTTTGAGAAGCTCTCCTTTTTTTATAGCATAAAGAACAAACTGCTAGGAAGTATTGTGAGATAAGAAATGAAAATGAAGGTGTTTTACGCAACAAAAACTTTATTCAAATCATTTAATAATTAAACTCAATCTTATAAATATATTTCAATAAGATCATTTAACCCTTGAACGGTAAATTTGTATTTACTCTTATAATTGTTTTTGGTTTATTCTAATTAGAAAAAAATAAATAAAAAATTTGCTTCAAAATCAGTATTAAGAACGAAATAAAAAGTGTTTTCGGGTCTTATATAAAAATTTCCGTTCCAGGGTTAAAGTAAGAATAGTTGAGTAAGATAAGTTTCTGCCATAAAATAAAAATATATAAAAAATTAATCAAATTCATTAAATGATGAAATTTTGACTGCGATTCAACGGAGATAAATTTGATTTAACAAAAAATTTATAAAAAGTTGTTATAGTACGCCACTGCCTTTAAGAGTATTCGCCTTCTTTCCACGCCCACTTGGTCTTACTAATGTCTCCGTGCGTTTCCATACCCAAATTCAATACCATAACTTAACTCCTTCGATAACAAAAGTGTATACAGACAGACAGACATGGCTTACCTAATCTTCTGCGACATTGATCATTTCTGAACATATTTTCTATCGTGAGAAAAATCGACGCAGAATGTTTCAGGTATAGAAACTAACGGGAAAGACTTAAAATTTAATTCGAAATTTATTTAGCCTTGCATATAGAACAAAATAAAATAATGTTTTTTTATTTCGTATTTTTAGTCCGTTTTTGTTCTATATGCACAAAGTTTTTTTCATATGGAACACAATGGTGACCAAAGTGTTTATAGCACAAAGTTGACGTCTCATATTTCAAAAACTATAAAAGATAGGAGTAAACTTTTGACACAGATCGAAAGTGCTCGAAAAGTTAGCCTAATATGCTTTCCAGACGTACAACGAAATCTCGGGATTTCAGAACAAAATTTAAATCGCCTGGATTTCAAATGTCAAATTTGTTCTAAAATTCTCTGAAATCTCGAGATTTCGTGGTACGTCTGGAAAACATATAAGACTGGGTCTTATCTCAATTTTTTTTTCCAATTTTTGGTATAGACCACAATAACTTACGAACGACGATATGGCATCACTAAAAGGGTTCGTTTTCTGTCATCGCCATATCTCAACTGGTTCATATTTTATTTTATTTCTTATATTTATTTTTTTTTTAATTCAGGCGCTACCGGGTTAATGATTCATTTTTAAATTCAAAGAAGTGGAACTATGCATTACCAGGTTTCTTAATTGTAAGGAGTAGAAGATTTCTGTTATATTTTCTATCAACAAAAAACAAATTGACATGTGCTTACAGTTTCAATTACAATGGTAATGCACTATTTTCCTAGGTCATCGCTATACAAAAATTCATTGCTAACGTAATGGGCAGTTGTGTTGAATGTTTAACTTTCGTTGCTTACCTTTTCCCGTTGGGGAGGAATTCTTTTGTCTTTGCTGGAATACAAATGCAAATCTAGGTAATGCCCAACAGAAGAAAAGTCGGCAGTCCTAATCAAGAGATAGACCGCCTAAAAGGGAAATAAAATTCATAGGCTGCATTCGTAGAAAACGCCGCACAGTGGGCCCCAAAACGAGGCTTAATTCTGCCGAACGTTTTAGCGGAATTTTAAGATTTTAGGATTTTCCCCCGGGCCCGGGCTTACTGAAGGGGCCCACAATTGGCAAGGGAATTTTTTTTTTTTTTTTTTTGGTCGCACATTTCTGTGAGGACCCCGGGAAAAATCCTCCAGGCCCCAAAATTTCTCTCTACGGGCCTGTACACAAACATAAAACACAAAATTTTTTTTCCCCAAACAAAGGTAGTTACCTGAAGCTGAAAGTTTCATGCCGAAATATTTATAAAAATTTTGCATTCCTTTTCAAATTTTCAAATGAAAATAACAAAAAACAAGTAAGGAAGCTAAAGTCGGTCAAGCCCGACTTTGAAATACCCAGCGTCCCGACATTATGAGCGCACTATGTTTTGCTTCTCTATTTGTGGGCGTGGCAGTGGGAGGGCAACATAAATTATTTTCCTACACGTTTCATTCGCCTTGGTGAACCTATGTTGCGAATTTTAAGCTTCCACGCCTTTTACTTCGGAAGTTATGCAAATTCTCTATTTGTGGGCGTGGCAGTGGGCGGGCTACATAAATTTTTGTTCCTACACCTTTCATTTGCCTTGGTCAACCTATGCTGCGAATTTGAAGCTTCTACGTCTTTTACTTCACAAGTTACCATAAGCCCTTATTTTTGGGCTTATTTGTGGGCGTGGCTCGAGGAGGGCGGCGTCCATTTTTGGCCAGGAAATGTCCCTTTTCGTAGTTTACCAGCACACCAAATATCAATGGAATGTGTTGTGTGGTTCGCAAGTTACAAGCATTTTACTGAAAATACAATAAATTCATTTGTGGGCGTAGCAGTGGGCGGATGTCTCCCATTTTTACTTAGGATCATACTCGGACCCCGATATACATGTGTGCCAAATTTCGACTTCATTGGTTCAGCCGTTTCGGAGGAGATCCGACCACGGACGGACGGACAGACGGACAGACGGTCAGACGGTCAGACGGACAGACGGTCAGACGGACATGTCTAAATCGATTCAGTTTTTGATCCTGATCATTTCTATATATATATTTTATATTTTTTATATAATATATTTCCGGAGCTTAATTCTCCCTGTTACAAGATTTGCACAAAACTAATATACCCCGCTTACGCTGGGTATAATTACCTGTTTCCAATTCGCGGGAAACGCTTACCAAAACGTGACTTTTGACAGAGCAGTGTTGCGTTAATAAACTATTAATCAAATAAAGAGTACTGTTTTGTGATGCAGCCGTCTCAAAATCATTTTGAATTAATCCTCGTTTTGGGGCCCATTCAACCCACTGTGCCGTCGTCCGAAAGACCAGGTGTCATTCGAGTAGTAAAGTGCTGTTCGAGCAGTTTTTGAAAAGAATCTAAACGAATTTTTATGCTAAAGAGAATTCTTCTCAGAGCCCGAGAGTTCTGCCTCATCATATTGATGCCGTAGGCTCTTGAGATGTGAATTTGATCCCAGGGCCGGATACATCAACCTCCATTTCAGTATCAAAATCATTTCAATAAAATAAATATATGTTTTCTTTTCCAAAGTCCATTATGTGACATGTGTTTAGTCACACAACAATGTGATTTTCATGTCGCTGCAAAATATCGCATAATCCGGATGTAATTTATAAGCTGTATGGGTTGTATTCGCCAAGCGACTTGCAACTATCGTAAAGGAGCTGACTAACCACAATGATGTAAAATTGACGTCAGAATCACATAAGACTACTTGAGGTTATTGCCATATCGGGCACCATAGCCTTTAAATGTTGTTATTCAAGCGAATTTCAAAAGCACATAGCACATCGACGATCACGGAGCCCTTCAATTTGAGAAAAAAAAAGAAAGAAGAAAAGAAAAGAAAAGAAAATGTGGCCTAATTCCTAAGTATTTCGTACAGAAAAGAAATTACACGCATATAAGTTCGTTCATATTTTATTAGTTTATTTGCCAATAAATTGTAAAAACCGATTTGAATATGCAAACTTTTTATGACCATTTTCTTTTCTTCTGCCAACTTAAACTTATTTCGTTCGCTATTTCGTTCGTTTATAAAATGCCCTACAATAAAGCGAGAAACGAAAAAAAAAGCACAACCAAATTTTTTCCACTTCATCCACAATGTTGCTTAGCAATAAAAAGCAGCACAAAAAAGAAATATGTAAATAAAAATAAAAATAAACATTGTACACAAGTTATAACGCATTCGACATTTTCAGATTCAGATTTATGATGCTGCACTTAACTCCAAGAGTTGTGTGCGTGCTCTTGCCCCCTTCGTTTCGGCTTCGGCTTCAGCCTCCTTTGAGCCGCTTCGTATCTTGGTATGATATCGTGTGCTGGGGTGTGGTACGGGCTGCCGCATACTTGAAGGATTTGTACGAGTATTTTACGTATATTTGCATAAGTGCTTGAGACAGTCGCCATTTTGTCATAATGCTGTAGCGGGGGCAGTTGAGGTCGTATTACAATAGCCCGAAGCTGAATTATGAACATTGAGTAGAACAACTGATATAACAATATAAAACAAAACACAACAAGACCAAAGCCACCAGCAGCGCCAACTCAACTCGGCATCCATAAAATACGTGCGGGGGTGTTGCCATTTCCGTTCATCGTTCTTGTACATACCTTCTGAAGCGAAATTCAAGCAGTCCAAGGAAGAAGGCAGATCTTCATATTCCGAATTTAGTTGAATTTTAAATTTGATGGATTTCTATACGTTCAGTATAGGTACCATACTTATCATACAGAAATGCTAAGGGCTAAGGACGGTCAAAGAAGTTCAACCCTTTTCGATGATCTACCTACGTACACACAAACCTTGCACAACCGTACTGTGTGCCTCTTCGTAACTTTCGTTCATATAATTTTTATTATAAAAATATGTGGGTATTTATATAATTTTGAGCTCGATTTCCACCCTTTGAAGTAGCCATCTACAATGAGAGTTTTCTCGGTTAATGTTATTCAACAATTTTACTACTAGATAAGTATTATCTGGAGACTCATTAGACTTCGAATGTATCCTTACCTTTTATTTGCCTTTGGCTAGTAACCAACTAACAGAAAAAGTAATTCCATGAAAATTTTGAGCATTGCCGGCTCTTGAATGCTTTATGCAATAGTGCTGTGTGTTTACGTACTGTACCTACACAAACACATATGTATCATCAACATGATCATGAGAAAACTGGACGAGCGAAGGAAAGTAGCTTATAATGACTTTTCCCTACACCGAGCTTACTTGTGTATGTACGAACGTTATTTCCGTGAGCTGATATAGCTACAGGAAAATTCAAGTTTTTCCATTTTCTGTAACTTTTTTTTTTTTTTTTTTTTTATAATTTTTTCTTCTACTCTTGATGCCGCGCTTAGCTTAGCGCACATTAAGAAGATGCAGATGAATCGAGCTTTTTTATAGCTTCTTTTACAAATCGCATTTAAGAAAGTGGCTGGCGCATTTCTTTCTGTTGCATCTTCACGATAAATGGGCCTAGGCGATTGCAGAAAGCGTTTTACTAGTGCTTGAGAGATGCTTTGAAAGCGTGATTGTGAGACGCCTTTTGATGGGGAGTTTTTTTTTACAAAATATATATAAGTATAAGTAACATAGCAACACACATTTTCTTTTTTCTAATTTATTTTCTTTCACTTTGTCAAATTGATCAAAGTGACATTGGGAATG
Organism: Chlorops oryzae; assembly: GCA_020466095.1. Lineage (NCBI taxonomy): Eukaryota > Metazoa > Arthropoda > Insecta > Diptera > Chloropidae > Chlorops > Chlorops oryzae. Next base: position 47,157,284 of record CM035806.1, read on the forward strand.
AAAAATGAAAGAAAATAAATTGATAAGCTTAGAAATATTTTTATAAAAATTATTATTAAGTTTTCTTTAAACAAAAAACTTGTAAATAAAAACCTTATTATTGTTCAATAAAAACGAATTTATTAATAACAAAAAAGGTTTTGTTACTGGCGCAGTCGGTCCTTCAGGATAAAAGAACATTATCCTTTAAACGAGCCTACATTCAAACAAGGACAAAGATATCTTTTGAATCGGATTCAAGAGTTGTGATTCCAGGAGTCTAACAAAAGGATTTCTGCGTATTGCGACTTATAAGAGGAATTAAAATCCTGCAACAACTTCAAACGTTTACTCCGAAATTCTTCCAAATAAAGCTGGTGCAAAGTGGATCGTTTCGAATATTTATGAACAGTGATCAACTGGACGTTATTTGTCAGAAATTGAAAATCCTGGAAATAAACACCGATACCATGCTGGCCAAGGAGAAAAGAGAAATGTTTTTGCAAACTATCAAACTGATTTTACCATTCAATGGCAATAGAAACTATCTGGCTTTATTTATCGACAACATAGACACCATAGTTCCTGATTTCACTTCACTCGCTAACGAGGAAAAACCATTTTATTTTCAATGTATAACAAGTACTCTTCGCGACGCAGCCCTAGACGTTATAAGGAAAGAACAACCGAAAGATTGGCCAACACTCAAAGGACTGTTAATTAATGAATTTGCTGACCATACACCAATTACAACTCTTATTCTGTCAATCAACAACATAAAATTTAAAGGTAACGTAAAAACACTCTGCGAAGAAATTAACACCGAAATTTGCAAAATTAAGGATAACATAAAATTAAGCAAAGCCGATTTATCTACACAGTCATTTTTAAGTAACGAATTACAACAAATTAGTATTAGAACACTTAAAAGAGAATTACCTTACCATCTTACTGCTTTGATTAATGCTAACCTAGCAACGGATATTAACTCCGCAATAAAAATTTTGAAAGAAAATGACGTATATGACGCAAAACCATTAAAGAGGAACAACTATAGAAAGAATCAAATGACATTTCAAAATAATTTACGACCATCTTATACACCACAAAACATTTTACCTAATTCAGGATCTACCCAAAATTACAATTACCCACAACATTCATTACCTCAACCACCACTAAACTTTCAAAGGCATAATTCAAATCAATCTCGGATAAGACGTTTCGGACCCCCAGAACCAATGGACCAAGATACTGAAAATTTTCACTTAGTTGCCTCGGAACCTTACCTGAAATTGAATTAAAGATTGCCAACCAACCAGTAAAATTTCTAGTAGATACAGGGTCATCAGTGAGTCTTATTAGACCCAACATACTAAAAAAAGAAAGTTCCCATACAAGACCAATTAAATTATCAACAATAACAGGAGAGATTATATTACAAGATGTAATAGAAATTTTTAGCTACAATTCAAAACGCACACTCAAGTTTTACGTTCATGACTTTTCAAAAACACATGATGGGTTACTAGGATGCGATATACTCAAGCTACTTGGCGCTAAAATAGATATAAAAGATGAAAATATAATTTTAAATGGTATTAAATACAAATTTTTGAATAATTTAAAAAATCACCCAATACAAAAAAAATTAAATTTAGTAAGTAGTATTGAGGAAACCAAATTTAGACTAGATCATTTAAATAAAGAAGAATCATCTCAAATTAAGAAATTATTATCTAAATACAGAAATATATTCTATAAAGAAGGGGATACCTTAACATTTACAAATAGTATAAAACACCAGATAAAAACTATTCATGAGGATCCTATATATGTCAAATCATACAGATACCCCGAAGTCCATAAAGCCGAAGTTAACAAACAAATTAAATCAATGTTAGATCAAGGTATAATTTGCCATAGTACATCACCATACTCTGCTCCTATATGGGTCGTTCCCAAGAAATTGGATTCCTCAGGAACCCAAAAATGGCGAATTGTTGTAGACTATCGTAAGTTAAACGATATTACTATAAACGACAAATTTCCTATTCCAATTATAGATGAAATTCTTGATAAGCTTGGTCGGTGTATATACTTCAGTACCATCGATCTAGCGCAAGGCTTCCATCAAATAGAAACAGACCCAAAAGATAGAATAAAGACAGCTTTTTCCACACAAAATGGACATTATGAGTTTTTGAGGATGCCATTTGGTCTCAAAAACGCCCCATCCACTTTCCAACGGTTGATGAATACGATCTTGGATGGACTTGTTGGAAAAGACTGCCTTGTATATTTAGACGATATAATCGTTTTTAGTACTTCTTTGCAGGAACATATTGAATCCCTTGAAAGAGTATTTAACAGACTTAGCAAAGCTAATCTTAAAATTCAAATAAGTAAAAGCGAATTCCTAAAAAAAGAAACTGAATTTCTAGGACACATCATTACTCCAAAAGGAATAAAACCTAACCCTAATAAAGTTGAAGCTATCTTAAAATATCCAATTCCTAAAACAGAAAAAGAGATAAAACAGTTCCTTGGTTTAGCCGGATTTTATAGGAAATTCATAAAAAACTTTTCAAAAATAACAAAACCACTAACATATTGTCTTAAAAAAGGCAATAAAATTGATATATCTAATGACGAATATAAAAACGCAGTAGACACCATAAAGCTTTTAATAACCAAAGATCCTATATTAGCCTATCCAGACTATGAAAAACTATTTACTTTAACAACAGATGCTTCTAATGTAGCACTTGGGGCAGTCCTAAGCCAACAAGGACGTCCCATCTGCTTTGCCAGTCGCACACTTAACGAACATGAATTACATTACTCTACAACAGAAAAAGAACTACTCGCTTTAGTTTGGGCTACAAAATATTTTAGACCTTATTTATATGGTAGGAAATTCATTATCAATAGCGATCATCGACCACTTCAATGGCTTCATAATTTAAAAGAACCCAACTCCAAACTACAGAGATGGAAACTACGATTAAATGAATTTGATTTCGATATAAAATATATTCCAGGCAAAGAAAATCATGTAGCTGACGCTTTATCACGAAACTGCGTTCAAAAATGCAACTTGGGTGAGGCAATTTCAAATGTTGCTACTATTCACTCAGCAGATGAAGACAACGAAAATTTTATTCCAATCTCTGAGAGACCTCTCAATATTTATAAAAATCAGTTGAAATTAATTAAGAGTACCCAAGACAGCGTCCATACTGAAAAAATTTTTAAAAACAACATAACTACAATATATTATACAGAACTTACAAAAGAAAAGATAAAAGAAATAATTAAATCATATCTCCTAAACCATCAAGTAACGATCTTCATGCCAAATAATAAAGATTTTTTAGAATTTCAGAATATTTACAAAACGTTAGTTAACAATAGACGAAATAAAATACTACGAGCTACTATCGAACTTCAAAATATCTTTAATTACCCTGATTTTAAAACAAAAGTGATCGAAACCCATCTAGAAGGATTGCACCAAGGCATAGAAAAAGTAGCGAGCTGTTTAAAAAAAAAATATTACTATCCTAATTATTTAAAAGAAATCACCAAGATCATTAACGAATGTGAATTGTGTAATCGTTGCAAATATGATCACATTACGCACAAAATCCCTTTCAAAATCACCCCTCCCGTTTATGAAAGAAGAGAAAAATTTGTCATTGATTTTTGGGAATGGGAAAAATCTTATTTTTTGACATGTATTGATATTTATTCTAAATTCGCTACTGTAGAAAAAGTAAATGCATTAAATTGGTTAGAAACAAAAAAAGCATTACTCAAAATTTTTAATACAATGGGCCCACCAAAAATCTTAAAGATAGATCAAGATCAAGGTATTAACAACGTTAACATAAAAGATTGGTGTACCCAATTAGACATAAAAATCGAAGTTACAACAGGAAAAACTGGAATATCAGATATAGAGCGTTTACACAAAACTCTCAATGAAAAATTACGAATAATAAACACATCAGGCAACAAAGAACTTCAATATTTTCAAATTGAGCAAACATTGTTCACTTATAACCACAATATAGTACATTCCACAACAGGCGAAACTCCATACAATATTTTTTTTAATCAATTACCACCGAAATTTAATCCACAATTGATTAAAGAAAATCGAATACGTAATTCAAATAAAGCACGAAACGAAAATCAGATTGATACAAATTACGTAAATGCAGAAAACGTCAGAAAACGTCTCAATAAAAATCAAAATCCCTTTAAAGAAGTAAAATTGGTCAAAGCAGAAGATGATAAGGAACACTTTGTAGTAAAGTTTAAAACCAGAAATGTACGAAAATATAAGAATCATTTTAAAAGGAAAAAGAAAAATAATTATTCTATCAATGAATTGTAAATATCTATTGTAACACTGCACACTTTAAAGTAAGAATGTCCTAAACTCACCAGATACGCAATGAGGACATTGCACTATTTTGGGGTGGGAGGAGTAACATAGCAACACACATTTTCTTTTTTCTAATTTATTTTCTTTCACTTTGTCAAATTGATCAAAGTGACATTGGGAATGAAAAATGAAAGAAAATAAATTGATAAGCTTAGAAATATTTTTATAAAAATTATTATTAAGTTTTCTTTAAACAAAAAACTTGTAAATAAAAACCTTATTATTGTTCAATAAAAACGAATTTATTAATAACAAAAAAGGTTTTGTTACTTATATATATGTATACAAGGTGTTCCATACTCAATGGAACAAAAAAAAGGTGGTGATAGGGGGGTTCCAGACGGACCAAAAATCGTATGGCAGGGGGGGAGGGGTCGCAAATGCACCCCTGAGGAGTTACATGCAAAAAACAATATTTTGGTTTTTTCACTGTTGCTCCTCACTTACAGGCCGTAAATTCAAAATCACATATGATATGAAAAGCTTGGCGGTTTTCCGTTAACACTGCATATCACGATTTTAAATAATTCAACTCCGTTTTCTCTGGTACTACCATCTAAGCCTAAAATAGTGTAATTTTGGCTTTTAAAGTGATTTAATTCAAAAGAAATACGATCGAGCCTCTTTTTTTTCTCTTTTCGAAAACTTTGAGTTTTTCTCTTCAATTTGATACCATGGTTGCTAAAAAAAAGTTTCACAATCAATGCAAAACTAAGTTTTGAAACTAATTATTTTGTATTTGTCCGTTTTTCGCCGTAGCCGCTATGGGGGCGAGCCCTTAATCGAAACGATTTAACGAAGCCCTTTGCTCTCTCACGTTCAACAGTTCGACCTCCAGCGACGACGGCACAGTCTATGCTATGATCGCAACCGCTAAGACGCGCCTCGCCGTTCCGCATGTATTCGACAAAAATCTCTGATCAGAGCGCGCGATAGAAAAACTAATATCGCAGTAGTGAATTTATCACAAGTCAAAAGTGAAGTTATCTGTGTATCGCCAAGAAGGCAAGTGTTTATTTATGTTTTCATTCGCGCCGCGTAATCGACAGATTAAATCTCCGCTCTCCAAATCTACCAGCACAGTCTTCTCAGCAGCCAGCGCAGCCCGGAAAACAAAGGTACGTCCCCCTCTTACTCTCCCTAACCTCAACAGTATTTTTGACTCCCAGAAAAGTTATTTTAATCAAATTTATTGAGCACACTTTTAGGCAGCATGAGAAAAAGAAAAATCTAAGAAATTTAAAAATTTCTGAATAGTGTTTTAGTTTGACATATCCGCCTAAAAGTATGCTCACCAATTTAGTCGAATTCTTTCCGCTCCTCTAACTCCTTACGAGTGCAAGATGGACCCCCCTTTCCATACAATTTTTTTCTTGTATGGGTTCCCCCTATCACCTGCTTTTTTTGATCCATTGAGTATGGAATACCCTGTATATTAAGGCGGCCCTTTGTTGTATGGGGGAATGGGGCGTTTCACATGTGAAAAAAAGTGTTTAATTTAGAAGATGGCCCCCTTTCAAACGAAAGTGAATGTAAATCGAAAAAATTGGGCAACACTTTCAATTTTTCAAATTGATGCTTAGAGGTCTCTCAAATAAAAAGCCAAAATACGAATTTTTTGTCAATAAAACAAAGTTTCAATCAATTACGAACACAATATTATTTGTAAATAAATCGTTTCGAATCGGGTATACATATTATGAAAGAATGAATCAGTAAAACATTGATCTCTTCCCGCAAAAACCATCAATTGCAATCAATTTTTGTGTTTTCTGCCCCTAAAAGTATGCAGAAAAAGTCGAAAAACTGTCAAATTGGAAAATCTAAATTTACAAAACTTTAATAAAATTTTTTTAGCTCTCTTTAAGGCGTTTTTGACAAAACTTCAAGTCTTTTGAGAGACCCCTACACATCAATTTGAAAAATTGAAAATGGTGCCCAAATTTTTCGATTTACATTAACTTTCGTTTGCAAGGGGGCCATCTTCTAAATTCAACACTTTTTTTCACATGTGAAACGCCCTAATGGGGATTTTAAAACTACTTACTTTTATTTAGGGGGTGCATCGTCCTTGAAGTCCTGTAAAAATTGAAAAAATACATGAAAACCTTTATAACTGTCTCAGATTCGCTCGTAGAGGGGTAAAATGTAACACCAGCCCCCATTAATTTTTCCCCCCAAAAATTTTTCGGAACATACCAACCCACTATAAGCCCTTCTTAAGGGGGCTCCCATGCAAAGATAATATTCTTATAACTTTTCCGCCCCATCATCCTACTAGCCACAGAGTGCCTCTAGAGGAGTTAAATGTATGACCGACCCCCATTAACTTGGTCCCCCCTAACATTTTTTCCCAACATACTAAACCCCTATCTCCCCTCCCTAGGGGGGCACCCATACAAAATTGCCTTAAATTTATCCCAATTTCATACAAAATGATCGTAACTACAGGCAAACCTCTCCTAGAGGGATAATATACATATATGACAGACCCTCATTTTTTTTTACCCCAAACATACCTACTCTATCTCCCTTCCTTGGGGGTGTCAACATACAAAATTAGGCTTAAATTAAAGAAAAATACCTCACGAACTTCAGTCTATAATACAATAGATGCCGTAGGAACAAGAACGAGCATGTTCGGTATGCATATTCGAAAAATGTTCAAAATTACCTTTTAAAGGAGCCTTGTATGAAGAATATTGGATTAGTTTTTGGTATGTTTAAATAATATTTTATAATAATTACCTTTCTTTTAAAACTGAATTTTGGCCAGAGCCAGGCCCAGCAATCTGGGAGAGACCTTTGCAAACGCAGTGGTGACGTTTCTTTGGCTTTCGCAAGGGCCTCGGCTGCCGAAAGGCCCCTTATGGCGTATTTAAGGCAATCATTAGGATTATAGCGATGTATGGTCAACTGTCTTGCTCAATTCAAAGCGGGAGCTCGATAACACAGTCATCTCAGTCTGAGATATTCTTGTTAAAAATGTAAATATTTTTCGATATTTTTTTACTGTTCATTGAACTTTACTTATATATATATATAAATATATATATATGTATGTATTCATACAAAAACGCTTTAATATAGAGTGTACTCTCTATTGAGCGGTCACTTGTGGGACCGAAAAATATGTCCGCTTAAGAGGAATCTTTTTGAGAAGCAGGAAAACTAGAGCATTCCCAAAAAGTGTCCGTTTAAGAGGAGTGTCCGCAAAGAGAGAGCACACTGCCCGTATGTATGTACAATGTACATTCACCAATTAAACGTTCAGCAGATGATTAAACAAAGCTACAGCGCATCTGTTTTGAGTGGCATGCGTGGAATACCATCAAAAAACTTCCCTTTTCGTTAAACTATTATATTGAAGAGTATAATGAGCCAGGGTGCACCCCATTATGGCAAAAGGTATGCAGTAGTGTTGCATCGAATACTCGCATATTCATTCGCATCCCCAAAAGTTGTCGGATATTTTGCGAATGTGATCGGGAGAAAAATCAACTGAGCTTAATCAGTCTTTAACAATGATATTAAGGAAAATTAAAAGGGAAACTCTGGAAAACACCATTTAGTGCTCTCAATCCTACGCCAGAATCAACGGAAGGAAAGATTGCATTAAGTTGCCTCGAGAGCCTGTATATGTTTACAATCATAAATGTATTTATTAAGAGGCTTAAACAATGTCGGTATTTGGATGTTTTGAGCAAACGTTTCAAAACTGAGAAGTTAAATTATTTTCGACAAGATAGGTAATTGCACTAGAAATATTTCCGAAGAAGAAAAAGCCCCCTCGGCTTCAACTTGGCACATGAAGGTGGTACTCAAACAATTTAATTTTGTGTAGCGATTAAAAATCAGTGTCTAAGCACCGTTATAAAGAAAAAAACTCCATATTCGTATTCGCGAATATTAAAGTAAATTCGCATGCCAACAATTGACATTCGTTGCAGCGCTAGTATTCAGCAATCCAATTGACTGGAGTAATGACAAATTGGCAGTTACACGAATAAAATAAAATAAAATAAAATAAAGGAGAAAATAATGAATGAAATTCAATTTCGTTGATAAATTGAATTCTTACCATATATCTTCACTGAATATGCAAGTTTGGGCTCCAAATTATTTTTATAAAAAATTTAAAAAAAGAACTGAATGAAATAGAAGCCTCTAACACCTGCGTCATTAGCTTACATCATAGCTGAAATGACCATAACGTCTTGTCTCTTTAAAATCGAGTCCATCTGTCACGTGGCCGCCTATAAATCTATCATTCTGAAATGTAAAGCACAGGTATATATAGTGCCCAAAGGGTGATCATACCTATACCACGGTCATGTTGCCAAGAGAAGAATGATGCTTAAAATTTCTGAACGGAGGAATGAGGAAAATGAAAACGACTTCATGGTAGAAAAACACTGTATACCAATCTAAAGCATTGACTTACCAAAAAAAAAAAAAAAAAATAGAAAAATAAAAAAAGCGAAAATAGAAGGGAACAAGAACAAAACAAAAATGGAATGATTCTATTTGTCAAGTAAAAATAATAAAGAGCAGAAGGACCCAAAAGGAAAACGTCATGCAGCAATCAAGTTGATTGAAACCATGGCAATAGACAAACTTGCAAAAAAAGCCAGCAATTAGTCAATCAAATAGAATGGAGACAAGAACAAACGGAGCGATGCAAGACGATAGCATTATTCGATATTTTCAAAACCAAAACTGTACAGTAGTGTTCTGTATAATAGATTTGCTTCGCTATCCTGCCAATATTGTTCTTTATCAATCGTTAGATTTGATTGATCGACAAACCGATGGCGTGTCACCAGTCGACAATACTAGCTTTTACACGTACGCACACCTGGGACTAGGTGATTCAATTATACATTGCAATGGGGCTTTTGCCATTTTAAAGTCCACAATGCATAGCAATAAAAGCGAGAACAGGTGATTCATTAACTGGGGATTTTTTTTGGTTTTGTTTTGTTTTTTTTTTTTTTTTGTTCCATGTATTCTACTTGACATTATTCTGGAAGTTCCCATTTATTCGTTTTGTAAAAACCATCAAACAAAACCCTGATTCATTAAAAGCAAGTTTTAATTATTGTTTGCACAAAAAAAAAAAAGGGGAAAAAGTCTATTCATATCAGTATTTGCTCAGCTGCTTCACCTCTGCTCGCAATCTATTTAAATTGTCCATTAAATTTTGCTGTCTTAAGTTCTACAGAATCAGTTCCGTATCGTCCCACTGATCGAAAGCTTCGTTTTTCAAGAGCAAAATGAAAAAAGCTACAGTATTTTTCATTTTGTCTATAAGTGTTTTTGCGTATGCCAACACACAAAGCCACAATGTAACTTGGGGTACACGAGGCCCGCAAGATCTTCATATTCAACGTGTTGTAGTCTATAAGAAATCGAGTTTTTTGCAAAAAGTCACCGAAGATTATGAGTTCGACTTGAAGGCAAGTACTGCTGTGCATTTGTGTATGAGAGTGAGTATGAGAAAGAGAGAGAAAGAGAGAGAAAGGAGAAGAGCAAAGAGATAGAAAGAGAGAGAAAGGAGACAAAGAGAGAGAAAGAGAGAGAAAGAGAGAGAAAAAGATGATTTTTCTGCGCATAGTAATGAGTTTATTTAATTACAGCAAACTCCCTACATACGAATGATTACTCAAATTGTCGTCACCGATCAGTACAAGAATGGAAAAGGCGGCTATGCAACATTGGCATCAGGTGGTCCCATGAGCACGTCCGTCAAAATTCATTTCACTAGTCAACGTGGCCACGGCTTCAACTTTATTGTCGAAATTTACGGCCGGTGAACCAATACAATGTTTTTTTTTTTTTCAATTTATTTTAGTTGAATCAAAAACTCCCACAATAAATTACATTAATTTAAATCCAGTGTGCCCTCAATATAACTAAATGTTAACACGTTCAATTTTTCGTGAGAATATTATTGCTGCCTTTACCGCCCATCCAGTTTAATCACCAAGTTCTCTTACCTTAACGAATCGAAGTCCATTATCATAATTATATAGCGAGCTTCTTCATTATAAAAATTATGGGTATATGTACCCCAAATTATATTTCATCCTTTTGAGATTTTGTTTTATTGAGGTTACACTGTAACACAGACGAAATTTAAATGCGAAAATAAATAATAGATCGCAGCCGAAGATTAGTCAAACCAAAGGTGATAAGAAAATTTTTGATTGTTCATGACTTAGAATCATGTTGCTGAGTCTTTATATACAGACTAATATGCAAGTCTTACGTTATAGGAGTGCCATCGATTATAATTTCTAAGGAAAAGATTTTTGAAATATTTGGCGAAAATTATTTGCACAACTATTGTGTTGAACACAGCTGTACGTGCGAATAATCATGCAATGGTGCTGTCAACGTTTAAAAAACATAGCGCTTGTATGACCGATCAATTCTTAATGAACTAACTCTTTTCAATCGCTTCAAGCCCAAGCTGGGGAAATACAAATATATATATAGGTATGTATAGGTGTATGTATAGGTGTATATATAAAATAAAAGAATTGTTGGAAAATGTCTGTTTTACATATTTAACCACATTCAACATGCATCCAAAATGACTAATTGCTGACAATAATTGACAGCACGACGTATAGCATAAAATTTCCAATATGCTATGCGGTTGCATGAGCACGTCACCAAACAATTCGCTGCACTAATTTCCTACAAGTTCTGCTTCTAATTGAGCTCATAAGCTGAAATTGACCACACTTTTCAAATAATGGCACGGACGGGGGGTTTTTTTCTTATTTGAATTTTAAATTAAATTTTTTTTTCTTTTTTAATAACCTTTGGCAAGTAGGATCGTAGTTGTCGTCCTTCGTTTAACACATTGGTCTGCTGCGATGTCATTCTAATTGAATAACATCGTCACGTCGAAGTTCTTCGCATTATAAACAAAAAAAAAAAAAAAAACACTCAAAATTAAATTAATAAAAAATAAACATTTCCATTGGAGTGTGTAATTCAATATTATTTTTCAAAATTATTCGTTGTTGATATTGCACTCGAATTAGATTGCGTTTCCTATTTCAAAATACACTTCGTATTGCTCGTATTGCTCGTATTGCTTTTTTTGGGGGCAATCCATTTTCCGAGCACTCGAAGCGTAATGTTTGCTTCTGCTGCATTTGGGGTTCGATTCCATGAATGCGGCAAATTTGATATCGATTCGAAGTTTTCGTTCGAGTTCGCGGGGCTCTCAGCTCAAAGAGTTTTTGCGATGTCATTTTTTCACATTGAACGCCCAAGGGGTGGCATATTGTACCTACCTACTTATGTAGTATGAAAAAGTAAATTAAATTTCCCGTTTATATTTATATGAGCATGTCATCATAGTTCTTAATTGATTTTTATTCGTTTAACATCAATAGGATTCGAAGATAAAAACGTATCTATTTATTTTCATCTATGTTATTCCCTTCAATTAACTTTGAATCTGCATGCGTATTATTAATGCGTATAAGCATATTACGTATACGCCACCTATGACCTCTTCTATGGACGCATATGTTCGTATGGTATTTGCGAGCGATTCTCATTCTCGTCGACTGATGTTGATTCGTGTAGAAACCGCAAACATGCTTAGAATTTCAACACCAGTTCATCGGTTTGAATGTATCTACACCTGTAGATGACACCCATAGCAATGCTTTGAAGCAGGGGTGCCCAGCCCCTATACTCAAAGTGCTCAATTGTTTTTTGTAAAACTCTCAGCATATGCCAGGAGCATAGGACAAGCACTTCACATGCTCTTCGTATACAGTCAGAGCGCTTTGCGTTTTGAAATACGGAATAGACTAACAAACTTGGTTATTGTTTTTTTTTTCGTTGTCACTGGACTAGGACTAACGTGACCGTTTATTCTGTTTTTAGCAGTACTGTTTTTTTTTTTTTCAATCGATGGTTCTATATACCTTTTTTGAATCAACAATTTGAATTATGGGTACCTATTTTGCCCTCCAATAAAATGTGTTTAATTACACGGGTCTGCAAAAATAAATTTTTTTCGCCTCCTTTTGAGTTTGAGTAGTGGCTCTAGTAGATTTTGGTCTGCAGAATAATTGAAAAATATCAAAAAAATTCCATCACGTAAGGATTTCGAGAAAATCGCGTTTGAATTTTTTAGCACCATTGTTTCATTTAAACTCATTTTTCTCCAATGTGGCTTAAACTTTTTTAAAATTTTAAAAACTTTTGTATTTTTTAAACATCATTCTTCAATATTCTATCAAAAATAATTATAAAATCTTTAAATGAATCGTGTAAAATTATGCTCAAAGTCAAAAAATTGATAATTTTATATAAAATTTTCATTATTTTTTGAGTTTAAATGAAAATAACACAACCATTAACAGCGTCTTTTTCTATATCGATATCTTAAATGGCAGGCCAATCAATTCTGTGCAGAACATATCAAATCTCAGAACTGTAGCACAAACCTCTTTCACGATATAGAGGCTTTTCTAAAACAACTCAATTCGGATTTTCGAATACACAACAAAACATAACTTTGAATTGAAAAATCCACTTGTTTTTCGTTTCGAAAAGCAATTATGACTAGATTGATTTGAAATATTGGGTCAGGAAAAAATAAAGTTGAGCATCATTTTACACGATTCATTTAAAGAATTTATAATTATTTTTGATAGAATACTGAACTAAAAAATACAAAAGTTTTTAAAATTTTAAAAAAGCTTAATCCACATAGGAGAAATTTGAGTTTAAATGAAACAATGGTGCTAAAAAATTCAAACACGATTTTATCGAAATCCTTACGTGATGGAATTTTTTTTGATATTTTTCAAATATTCAGCAGTCCAAAATCTACTAGAGCCACTATTCAAACTGAAAAGGAGGATTTCATTGCCGACCAGTGTTATTGAATAAAAGTGCATGTGATTTCTGTTTTTCCGTGTCTTAAATGTTTTCCATGGTTGACGAAAAATTTTATATCCTTTCCTTACAAAAATATGGTCGCCTTGACAAGATATGATAAGACACTTAATTGATAATGAATTTTTTTTTTTGTTTTTTTTTGTTTTTTACATTTTCAATAAACCTTTAATGACAATGAGACTTCATGAGCATTATCACTAAATTGAAAGTAGTGATGCAAAATTAATGGTAATGCAAAGTGCCCAACGTTGGAGCTTAAATTATGTATGCGTTGCTTTCACAACAACAATTCAAAAGCATAAACTTTTGAAATCATTTGTTGAAAATAAACATTTGCGTATTTGTAAAATTTAGAATTTCCTCGCTTTGAGGGGATAATTTTTTATTTATTTTGTGAGTTCTACAAAGTGAAACGAAATTAAATAATTTTAACGTTAGGTTTTATTTAAATTTAGGCCCGTTGTCTAATGTTCTGATTATATTTTTTGAAAATATTAAAAAATATTGAAAATATTGAAAAATATATGTATATGGCCCCTATTATGAATGGCGACTGTCAACAAAGTTGATAGTTGATACTTTTTGTACGGGCCATAAGGTCGTTCGTCGCAGGTGGACGAAGTTGATACTTTTGAAATAAGTAAAGACAAGCTAGACCATGCAATGTAAATAAGTTTCAATTGTGTTCACCTGCGACGAACGAATTCTTGATCAGGATTGACAATGAATCGATTTAGATATTTTCATCATTCGGGCTGTCCGTCCGTCGGTCCATCTGTAGTCGGATCTCCTTCCAAATAGCTGGATCAATCAGCCCAATCAGCCCAATCAGCCCAATCTGAACCAATCAGAATCAGAATGGTTCTAAGATGAGAGATAACCGTACACTGTCACGCCCACAAATATAAATATTTTGCCCCATTTTGATAAGTTTTTCAAACTTCATCGGAAACTGCAATATAAGTAGGTCAAATTTCAAATTTAATTCAAAAATCTCGAAAAATTCGGATTTTGGGGATGTTTTTGGGATTTACCTTAGCACTGGAGGTCTCCGTCCAGTCCATTCTCGAACTTCTTCTTACTCATGTTCCCGTGAACACTAATAACAAATTTCGTGAACTCCTTCGATAAGAAAACTGTATACAAACAGACAAAGAGACAGAATGGCAGACGCAGCTAAATCGAATCTCTTGCTGCCACTGATCATTTCTAAATATATTTCGTATATAATATCCCGAATGGTTTTGGGTGTTACTCAAAACCACACAGACGCAATATACCCTCAACACAGAGTGTATCGGGTATGAAAAAAAAAAAAAAAAAAATAAAAAAACTGCCACTAATTAATGAACAATGCTGATGTAAAATCAATAATTGAAAAATTTGATACCATTTTTTATTTTTTTTTGGGAACGCAAGCAAAATTATTCAATTGTGCAAGTTTTGCCGCTCGATATAGCTGGAAAAAGCCAAAAAAAAAATATTGGTTTTATTTTCCTCGCCGGGCAGTAATTGACCGCAATAGACATAAGCATTGCAATACTTAAACAGTTATTTCATTTAAATTATTGCGTGCTTCATAGCAATTTGCAGCTTTTCATTGTTTTCGCGGTCACTTTGTGGGCCATGCCACTGGGTCTATTGGACATAATGATGGGTAAAAAACAAAAACTTCAATCAGTATTCAACTAATCAAAGAGAATGTTTTTTTTTTTTTGACGAGTGAATGAAAAATTCGTATATTTATTGCTGTGACTGAAAATAATGAGAGCGGTGTATGCAGACACATCAAATACTTGTCAAGCATGTGAGAGTGTGTAAGTGATAATGGCACACGTATACGTTGTGTGAACATAATTCACTAATACGCTCTCACATGCTTGACAAGCATTTGATGTGTCTATCCCCAGAATTGATTTGCGAGCTTTCGAAGTTTTCGAGGAAAAAACACCTTTAAGGGAAGACCCCTATAGTTTGAACATTTTAAAATAATCACTTGATAATTTTTGTTTTTATTTTTTGCTTTTATAAGCTATAACAATTTCGTTCTAAATTAAATATTAATGTGCGTGTTTTGTTTCTCTCTCTCTCTCTCTCTCTCTCTCTCTCTCTCTCTTTCTCTTTATACTTCAGCTGTATTTCTTGCGGCTCAGCCAATTGCGTGACTTCGCTGTGTTAATGGGTAAGAAAAGAATATAAAAATAAAAATAAAAATAGAAATATCAAAAATAATTAATAAAAACGCACATTATATTGTGTTGATTCATAATTTAGTGTAGTTTATTAAGAAGATCAAAGATTTTGGATTTCTTATGAGAAAAAAGATATGCACAATCATTGGATACATTGATAAGCTAGGTAAACATTACCCTGCAATAAATTCGACTACTCTGCAGCGCACTCCTCAACTACTTAATCACTAAAATACCAGGGCTACTCCCTTTTCACTTGCCAACCAATGCTTTGGCTTGTCATTGAAAAATAACCATTCCATAAACTCATATTTACACGTTAAGACATTTCGATAATAAAGCGAAAATAACTGTTGGCAGGGGACCCAGGGGAAAGAGAGAAAAACGCTCCCATACATACACCCCCGCGCGTTTCTAGACAACAAAAAATGTGTTTAATTATCGAAGTGTCTTAATGTGTAAATACTAAGCGTTATGGATGGGCATACTGCACCAAATGAGTGAATCAACTATCTTGAGAAACCCTAGCTTTGAGCAATTTTTTGGCATTTTTGTGACAGACCCTAGCACTGAAGTGAACCTTAAAAATTGACCGATCACTAAAACCAGACTAGTTCTCAAGGTACCCTTAATTATAGACCGATACAGACATTTTTTTTTGAGGATGTTAAACCATAAAGGAAGCATAAATGTCATTTTTCGTTCAAATCACATTTCAGTTTTATGTGTAGGAGACAATAATCCAAAAACGCCTTTTGACACGCCCACTTTCATAATTTTTGGAAATTACATTAATGGACCCAAAATATGCTCACATGTTAAATATCATTCAAATACTTCAAAAAATTCAGGTTTCAGAGCAGTTTTAGTGATTTTCATTTTTGTGACAGACACCAATCCTGGAGGTACCCTTAAAAATAGTGCAATTGGGTGCTTACTCATGTCCCCGTGAACACGAATAACAAAAGGTATAGCACTATAAGCATAGTGATTTGGCCCCCGAAGGCTATTTCGATGAAAGTTGTTTTGCTTTTAAGGTCAATGCAAAACATTTAATTTGCGCCGAGTCTTGGCTCTCTGTCTCCTAAAGTCCTTGAATATCCTTGAAAAAATAGTTTATTTTTAGAACAATTTAAAAAAAATCTTTTCCAAGACAATAATAAAGATATAATGTTCATTCAATTGCCCACATATAGAAAATTGCTCAAAAAATATTACAAAAATTTTTTTCAAGCAATTTTGCTAAAACGTGGAAGGATATTTTTTCACTACAATTTTTTTTGTTATTCCAGAAGTGGTACAACTTACAAAAAATACACGAAAATGGAGTTCTACGCCAAGATTAAGCATGTTAAGTTTCAATACGCTCAGCGGGGTGCAAAATCCTTAAAAATAGCAAATTAAAAAAATTTTTGCATACTTCTCGGGTATACCTGTGATATGTGATATGCATCAATATGATTTTTCCGTATATTCATATCAGGTGAATTTGTGTAACAAACAAGAGTAAAAACTTGCCTAATCCTACAGAAAAATCTAACCTAAAGCTTAACTCCTTCGATAAGAAAACTGTATACGGACAGACAGGCAGTCAGACAGACAGAATGTGCGGACGCAGGTAAATCGATTCTTTTGGCGCCGTTGATCATTTCTAAACATATGGGGCATTTCACGTGAAGCGGGCAGCAAAAAAAGGGTCATGCTCTGAAAATCGTTCATATTTAGATCAGTTGCACCTCTAGAGAGTTTAAATTAATGGGCAAAAGTTTTTTGATATATCACCGTTAGTTTTCGAGATATAGGCTCGGGCTCGGGCTTTTAAATATTGATGAAATGAAAAATAAGCGTTTTTTGCATGCAATGTTTCGAATAAAAAATAATTTGTTCAAAAAATAAATAGTAACGGTTTCAAAAGAAAACTTATTGAGCTATTCAAGGATGCAAAAAATTCAAAAAAAAAATTTTTTTTTCAGTGTAGCACTGGTGGTGAAATGGTTAAAGCACAATTACAACAACGTGGACCTTTTTGATTTTTGTTTTATTTTTTTCGAATTTCAGCTGCAGGTGTTAAGAATATATCATGTAGGTTTGAAAATGGGATCTCTATTAGCTTAGGAGGTACAAAGCATTGAACATCTGTACCCAACAATTTTCCCTCAGTGACAACGAAACGAGAGCATTATATGCAAGGTTCAAAATGGAACGAAAAAGTTGTGCTTGTCAAAAAGGCGCTTTCTTTTGAAACCGTTTTTATTAATTTTTTGAACAAATTATTTTTTATTCGAAACATTGCAAGCAAAAAAAGCTTATTTTTCATTTCATCAATATTTAAAAGCCCGAGCCCGAGCCTATATCTCGAAAACTAACGGTGATATATCAAAAAACTTTTGCCCATTAATTTAAACTCTCTAGAGGTGCAACTGATCTAAATATGAACGATTTTCAGAGCATGACCCTTTTTTTGCTGCCCGCTTCACGTGAAATGCCCCATATCTTTTAAAGTCTATCTCGACTGCTTCTGGATGTCACACACAACCACACAAACGCAATTATTCTCGACAGAGAGTGTGTCGGGTATAAAAAAAAAAAACGACAAAGTTTACTCTACTAATTCACAACAGCCAAGCTTTTGTGACTGCGCTATGAAGACACATTTAGGCTTCTCTAGATAAATAAAGTGAGATCTTTCAAACTGTTTGAAACAAAATATCCGTTAAATATAGGTATCTATATAAAAATTATAAAAGTTTTCATGAAATGAAAATGCCTCGACACTTTTCTTTTTGCGTACTTCAAGTGCAAAAATTTTCATCAACGACTCATTGTAGATGCACTCAAAGAAATTGATGCGAAACAACGTTTTGTCATTAGATTATTTCAGCAAACTTTTCTTTTCTATTCCTTTTTTTTTTTTTTTGTATGCCTCGCTAATTAATGCTAAAAAAAACTCATCGAAGTTGGAAAGAAAGAGCAGCTTGGTTAGTTAAGCTGCGAATTGCAACAATAGCAATTGACAGTGTGATAAGCTTTTTTTATAAATAATTAATTTCTTAAGTGCATAATTGGAAAAGACCATTAGCGATATCGTTGATGTCATATTATCCGTTACGTTTTTTTCACCATTTCCCCACCAACGAGTGTGGGAAAGTTTTCACAATAGCATATTGGCCGATAGCGATGGTGCACTTGTGTGCACACATTCTGCGGTGATGCGTTTGTTCGTCCGTGAGTGACGTCCAGAACTATGTGAGATAGACCAAACAAGAGTTGTTCGGCCGTTCATAGTTTTGTCTGTCTGTCTGTCTGTATGCAGTTGTCTTATCAAAGGAGTTCTGAGAGCTGGCAATTTGAAAGGACCTCTCCAGTATAAGGATTTCATATGGAAATCTTAAAGACTTTCCCAAAGTCAAGATGTTGCCAGAAATTTCGATGAAATTTTCTGTTTTAGATAGTGGTTCTAAGTGTTGGTTATCATAGATGGGCACATTGCACTATCACTAAAACTTTCACTACCACTAAAAAAATAAGTGGTAGTGAAAATTTTAGTGCAAAAAAATATTTAGTGCGTTCTGCCCATCTTTGTTGGTTATGGAGATTCTAAAAGTTGGCTAAGAAAATTGTACTCCTGCATTTATTGTTTTTAATGGATGAAGCCAATGTTTTAAACATGAAGTCAAGAAATATTTTTAATAGCCCGACGTATGAGCAATGCTATTTCAAAAATTTTTGTTTGGCACAACATTACGTATACGTCCCATTTTTAAAATTAATGAACTCTGTTCTTTAAAATTAATAGGAAAACGCGTTTCTATTTATCGAAAATAAAAAAAATCATGTGTCTTTGAACCTCGAGGGAAAGAGGGCGTGAGAAACGGATTTAAAGGGAGAGAGAGGGTGACATAGGAAGGGAGACAGAAGTACAAAAATTGTTCATCAGAATTCCTTAAAGCTCTACAAAATCACTCCATTCCATTTTTTTTTTTTTTGCAAATTTTTGAGTTTTGATAATTATTGTTACCTCAATTTCTTATAAGGCAAATCAGCTAGTGTAAATATGGACCCCTTTCGCGAATTCATCATATCGCACACTAATCACTAAACCGGCACAATTCAAAAAATTTTTAATCGCTTTTTTCATGTTTGCCAACATTTTACTGCAGCAGGCGGAGCAAGTGGAAAATTAACATTTATATTTATCGATTTTCCAATTATTTAAGAATAATAAAAATTTAGAAAAGAAATTGTTTTTACAGGCGTCGAGAGTTGTAGGCTGTTGGCCCGAGAAATGCAAAATTTTGAGTTGTGCCGATTTAGTGATTAGTGTGCGATATGTTACAATAACTAAATTTTACAGGAGAGCGATTTTTTCTACTATGTATTCTTTCCATGTGCGACTGTGTAATACACAGTGTGTATCAGACCTGGGCAGTCCAATTACAAAATTTTTTCAATTACAATTACTTTCATCTATGCATCTAACGGTATAATTTAATGGATTGTTGACCAGGTGCCAATCTGTCTCGCACGGCTCTGCTTTGAGACAAATAGCTCATTTTGCCTTTGATAGTAAAAAAAGCTCTTACTTTGTGGGGAATCGAACCCTCATCCGTCGGATTACAAATCAAGGACACTACTCCTTACACTACCGACGGCCTTGTATTGTCAACTTCATAATATTATAATAAAATCAACTGTGCTGAATTTGAAAAGTTAAAAAAAAAAAACCGCATCTGCCAGGAATCGAACCCGGATCCAATCGCGTATCAGTTAAGCATTCTAACTCTAAGCCACTGACTCATTTTATTACTTGTAATTGTAATTAGGAAAATTCAATTACAAGTACAATTGTAATTCAAAATTTTCCAATTACAATTACAATTACAAGTAATTGTAAATAAGTGTGTAATCAATTACAATTTTGTAATTGGACTGCCCAGGTCTGGTGTGTATAAGCTAAAACTAATTCCACATTATCTCCATAACTACAATGCTTAGGGTTATAATATTTTTCCAGGAGATAAAATTAAGGCTTTAGAACAAATTTGCATCAAAAAATCAATTTCGTAAAAAATTTAACAAACTACGATTTCGCGAAAAGGGGTCGATATATAAAATAAATGAAAATTTTTTTCCAAAATAAGAATTCATGCAATAAGAGACACAAAAATAGAAATATTATGATAAATGTTTCCATTTATAGATTTTAAAAATTACTACACTTACCTTATGTTACGATTTTTGAGCTATCCTCTTTTGCCCCGCATTCAAACAGTTTTCGATCTTCATTAAAAAGAATTTTGAGTAATTACAGTAAAAACCGACATCAGTTGTAAATTGATACCGAAAGCGTATCAACCTTCAGGCCGTCAACAAATTCTTATTTTACCAATTTTCGAATCATTAATTGACATGAATCGGAAAACCAACGGGAAATATGAATTTTGGTGAATTCAAAATTCACAAAAAGCATAGAGTAGCTGATCACCGGCATTGCTAAAAGATAGCATACGCTCTTGCTCCCATTTATGCTTAGTCGAAATCCATTCGAGTTAGTGTCGACGAAAATGAAATTTCGCTGTTGGTTAGCGATTATGGTGGCCGCAGAGCAGTATTGCTGTACTCCATTTAATGTTTCAGCAAGAGCACACCTGTTCGTTCATATATTATAGGAACTCAAGTAGAATATTTAACTGAAATGATCTGAATTGAGCCAACGCACAAAAAAAGGCTTCAAGGGAAATCGAAACAAATCCCAGTACAAATAGCAATATGGCATTCAACAAAAGGCTTTCGCTCTGCACTCATACACAAAAACAAGCAAACAAACAAACAAACGTACATTCATGCTCGTATGCTATTCATGTCTACATAGAAATAAGTGCGCACATGCATACGAAAAGGTTGCAGCAGCGGCATCATCGCACGACGATGCTTTTGCCGTCACAGCACGATTTAGCATATTTATTAAAGTGCTTTCGGTTAACGCTGCGCTGCGCCAGAATTTATGCAGTAAAACGTGTATTATAAATCAATTGAAAACAATTTTGGCATTATATACATGCACACATATACATAATAGATGTTTCGTGGTACCATGGCACGGCATGGTGCGGTGTAGTTCGGATAATGCACACCTATGGCAAAGCGTTCACAGTGGATTTGAAGCATAATAAATCTTTCAATATCTCGATTACAGGAAGCTCGATCAAAATATATATATATATATATATATATATATATATATATATATATATGGGCATATGTATGGATCTATGCAGCGCCTGAGAACCAGCTGCTCAAGATTTCACAAATAAATACGAAAACTCCCAGGACGTTTCAATTAAAGTTCTAGCAATCGATACAAGAATCAACTAAAAACAAAAAGAAAAACCTTCGCTAATATGCAAAATGGCAGCCAATTTGCAATGAATGAAAAGAGTTTTAACCTCTGTGAAATGTGTCGCGCACGTCTTTTTCTATCCTTTATTTCATTTGCTGCAGCAACCGGAAAGCGAAACCCGAACGTAAGGAGCGAAAGAACAAAATCCACGCAAATCCCAATGGAACGATAAAAGGAGTTTTCACAAGCTCACAAAAAGAAGAAAACTAAAAAAAAAAAAAGGAATAAAAGGAGAAAAATATGCACTTTGCAACCCTGACATCGTTTCAGGTTGAAAGTTCACTAGAAAAGTGGCAAGCGTGACGGAATCACTTCGAAGAATAAAAGAAAAGAAATACCGCAAAGAAAGACGAACGAGATTTGTATGCTGCATAAATAGTATTAAAAGTAAAGTAGAGTACAGAACGCCGAGCTGATCTCGACGTGAACTCAGCAAGCCAATATTGAGCAATTGACAGTTTGTTAATGAGTTGATTGGAAATGCCAATTTCGAACTAAAACATTGATGGAATAGAGAAATAAAAAAATAAAAAATTCAAAGTGAAGGCAAATTACGTACGAAAGTTAATACTTCCGTTCTGCTTGAAAAAGAAAAAAAAAAAAAAAAACAATTTAATTGAAATAGAAAAAAAAAAGAAAACCAAGGATGATGGATTATAAGGTAACGACAATCAGAATTCAAAATTTTATCCTTCTGCGCATGTGCAATTGTGTGTTGCGTTTAAAGTATTCTGATTGGTTGAATTTATTGAAAATTTGTGACAGACAGATTTAAAAAAAAAAAAAAAATTTTTATTAAGGAATTTATGTGCTTTCAGCGTTGCCACTGACTTTCGAAAAACATACTACCAATTTGAAACTTTCACAAAACCTGGTCTTTACATACTAACATCGTCCTTAAAATAAGAAATTCTCTTAAAATGAACAATTGACAAAAAATAAATAACTTGAATTCATAGTAAAACTAAAAAATTTTCAACAAAATATTTTTACAAATTTACACAACTTTGTGGCAGCACCACAGCACCACAAATTGTCACAATTGCTCGAAAAAAAAAATAAAATCTGCGCATGTCGTCATCTTATATTCTATCTTTCTTGAGGAAAACTATGGATGGAATTTAAAAAGTATATAAAAGCATCGGAGACCTCAAGGTTTATTCTCAACGCTGCGTCAAATGCATAACTTAATTAAAAGCTTGAAACTTTTGGACACTTGCTTCGAATAAAAGAACAGACACCAAAAAAAAAAAAAAAAAATGAAAAAAAAACAATAGAAAATGCGCTTAATTCTTGAAGTAGGTACACCGCTCGTCGAACGAAAGTGGGCTTAACTTGCGGTAAAGTAGGGTGGAAGAGCGAGAACGCAGGCACGCAGAAGGGAAGAAGTGAGAAACCATTGGCTTTTAATTTGAAAGTTTTCGAATGTCGAGTCTGAAACTCATTCGTAAGAAGAGTGGGCGAGAATGCTGCCACTCCAACACGTTTTCATGCAATCTGCTGCTGCAATCGGAGCTCCGCAGTCCCTTTTCGAGTTTGTGGCAGTCGTGTTAATCTGAAAGTTCTTTTGGAACTGTATCTTCTTGTTCTACGCCGCCTATTTTGAGCCATGCCAATATACGTATACGTATATGTATACATATATTTTTAGTATTGCAGTGAGTTCTGGAAACTAGTGGCTCAGTTACTATTTGTCCCGTCGACTTTGCTGTCTCTCTACTGGCGGACACGCTCGATAGCTGCATGATATTTGCAGGAACTTTCCCGTTCAAGGGTTTCATATTTATTGATGCATTTATGAGTTCAGCTTGGGATGATTATAAGGCGAGCAACTTTGTTTTGTGCTCTGTTCCGTTCTGTTCCGTTCAGCTCTGATGTTTGGAGTTTGTTTGAAGCAAAACTTATGCTGGGTAAACTAATAAATTTTTTCAAATCACTTGATGGTAGAGTTTTTAATGGAGTTTTTTTTTTTTTTTTAATTTATTTTCATCAACATCTCCCGAGGGTGTCAAGGGTGGGGGGTTGTTGCAGGGAAGCTCATGCTATAAAAATAACATATGGGACTTCAAATTCTAAAAGTTACATTTCATTCGAAGTGAAAAGTGGAAGAAGTTGAAATTGAAACTCCGGTTAAATTACACAATGCTGCAGCGTTTCGACGGTTTTTTTTCCGTTGGTTATTTTTTGTTATAATAGGGTCGCCTCGTTCCAAAAATCCCAATGGTTTGATGGATTTAAGCAGTGTTTCCGAGATGTGGCCCAAAATGTGCAAAAAAGTCAATTTTCTCTACTTTGCCCCATATTTCGGGCCATATCTCCATTACCGTATAAGATAGCCAAGAAAATAAAGGAAAGGTGGTGACCGTACGCAAATTTTAAGTGCCTACACGCCACCCTACGACTATAATTGTGGCTCCTATGAGGTCATAAGGGCCATCCTTCGCTCATATTTTTCGCTACTTTCACTCACTTATTGAGCCATATCTCAGCAACCAAATAATCCAAAATATTAGGCAAACGGATTTTTGGTACAACTGTAACGAACATTTGAAGCCAAAGAATTCAATGATCGGAAAGTGAAAGTTATAAGCGAGAAACTGAATTTTTATTTTTTTTTTTTAAACGTGGGGTATTTGGTATTGTGCGAGCATACTATTGTTACACACGTTACATATACGCACTGAGAACCTACCTTGTACACAATTGTGCTTAACGCCGTGATATACTTAATTTAGACTAGAAAATATTTATTAATAAATGATCAGAGTCACTAGGAGATTAGATTCAGGCATGTCCGTCTGTATGTCTGTCTGTCTGTCTGTTTGTCCGTTGGCATAAAGTTGCCTAATCAAAAGTGTTGACCTATCTTGACATAGTTTTGTATGCATATTTGCGGAGACATGAGTAAGGACTGGTATACGGTTCCTGACCAAATTTTTGGTTGCTTTCGTTTAGTTGGAATGCGGTAGATATGTATGCTCATTGGCTACAACTCGAATTTTTGGCTTTTACACGATATTCCCTATTCCCAAGTATACAAACATAGTATGTAAAAATTATAGCAGGGCAGTTCAGCGGAATACAGTTGCTAATACGAAAGTATTGCGATTGGTCACGCTTAGATTTAAATCTCGTTCATATACCAAATGGCAACAAATTTGTGACATTTGTTAAACAGATTTGTCATCGTGGTTAGGGTGTTAGGCGATATGGCTAACTTCGCAGACAAACGCTCGAATGGGACGTGAACAAATGCGATCGAATGCCATTAGGCTATACATATGCTTGCAAGTTCCACGATTTGGTTTCGCTTGGGACAAATTTATTCATAGAAACAGTAAAAATCAGGTTGCTAACCATATCGTGTAGCAATTCAAGAAATAAAGTGATGAAAATTATGCAAATAAATATCCATTGTAATTGTTTAATAATCGATTTTTATGATAAAAGTAATTTCGAAAATTTTGTCGTTTAAGTTTTTTCTTTTTTAACCCGTTATAGGTCAATGTTGTCATAAAAGCAATTAACCTTTTCTCTGTCCTTGACCTTGTTGTGTCGCTTGTCATTTGCATTTCATTTCAACATTGATTAGCACTTCTTTGTTTTATAGAATTTTGTTGTTCGTCAAAATTAATTAAGAATCAATCAAAAGGCAATTTTCAATCCAATTTTCCGTCAAACGAGCAGCAAACTTAATCGATGTAAATTAATTTTACTTCATTAAACTTTTAAGACCAGTTCAAATGTCGAAACATTTTGACAAGCGAGGGATGCGATAAAATACATAAAATCAACTTTCTTAGCAAAACAATAAATTAATGAACGGCACATAGCTACATATTTTATGAGAAAATTACAACCAGAGTCATTGATAGAATTTCCGTTATTCGGCTTCATTTTTTAATCCGTGCGATAGAGCAAAGGTCTAATTTGTGTTGAATTATCCTATATAAAACCAAGAGTTATGAGAGGAAATCAAGCAAATATCATGGGAACTAGAAATGAAACCCTTTTGTGTATCAATTAAAAAATGCACGTCGTTCATTACGCTTAAAAACACAACGAAATAAGTTTTTTTCTGCTGCCTATTTTTTGTAATTGTTTCAGTATGTGGATAATTGAAGGAAATTGAAATCGAAACCGAAATAAATTGGGGAATAAATGATTGTAATTGAATGCATACGATGAAAACAAAAAATGAGGTGAATTTTCATACTCGGGCCTGATGAGAAAGGTAGGGTGTTTGAGTGTGCGTGTGCGAGAAGGAGTGGTGAGTGAAAGAGATAGCGAGTGAGAGAGTGGGTGAAAGAGGGGGAAGAGAGAGGAAGAGAGAGGAAGAGAGAGGAAGAGAGAGGAGAGAGAGGAAGAAGAGGAGAAGAGAAGAGGAGAAGAGAGAGGAAGAGAGAGGAAGAGAAGAAGAGAAGGAAGAGAGAGAAGAGAGAGGAGAGAGAGAAGGAGAGAAGAGAGGAGAGAGAGGAGAGGGGAAGAGAGAGGAAAGAGAGAGGAAGGAGAGAGAGGAAGAGAGAGGAAGAGAGAGGAAGAGAGAGGAAGAGAGAGGAAGAGAGAGAAGAGAGAGGAAGAGAGAGAGAAGAGAGAGGAAGAGAGAGGAAGAGAGAGGAAGAGAGAGGAAAGAGAGAGGAGAGAGAGAAGGAAGAGAGAGTGAGAGAGAGAGGAAGAGAGAGGAATGAGAGAGAGTGAGAAGAGAGAGAGAGAGAGTGAGAGAGAGTGAGAGAGAGGAGAGAGAGTGAGAGAGAGTGAGAGAGAGTGAGAGAGAGTGAGAGAGAGTGAGAGAGAGTGAGAGAGAGTGAGAGAGAGTGAGAGAGAGTGAGAGAGAGTGAGAGAGAGTGAGAGAGAGTGAGAGAGAGTGAGAGAGAGTGAGAGAGAGAGGAGAGAGGAGAGAGGAGAGAGAGTGAGAGAGAGTGAGAGAGAGTGAGAGAGAGTGAGAGAGAGTGAGAGAGAGTGGAGAGAGAGTGGAGAGAGAGTGAGAGAGAGTGAGAGAGAGTGAGAGAGAGTGAGAGAGAGTGAGAGAGAGTGAGAGAGAGTGAGAGAGAGTGAGAGAGAGTGAGAGAGAGTGAGAGAGAGTGAGGAGAGAGTGAGAGAGAGTGAGAGAGAGTGAGAGAGAGTGAGAGAGAGTGAGAGAGAGTGGAGAGAGAGTGAGAGAGAGTGGAGAGAGAGTGAGAGAGAGTGAGAGAGAGAGAGAGAGTGAGAGAGAGTGAGAGAGAGTGAGAGAGAGAGAGAGAGAGTGAGAGAGAGTGAGAGAGAGTGAGAGAGAGAGTGAGAGAGAGTGAGAGAGAGTGAGAGAGAGTGAGAGAGAGAGAGTGAGAGAGAGTGAGAGAGAATGAGAGAGAATGAGAGAGACGGAGAGAGAGGAGAGAGAGGAGAGAGAGAGGGAGAGAGAGGGAGAGAGAGGGAGAGAGAGCGAGTGAGGGAGAGTGATGCATAGAGAGTAAAGAGAAGTGAGTGTGGGAAAGTGGTCAATATGGCGGCAGAGAGGGGCGAGTTTTTACAAAGAGTGGAACTGTGCAGAAAGAGTGTTAAGTAAGGAAAAGGAGGCGTGGTTCCAAGAGAGTGGAGTGGAAAGGAAGAAAATGTTAAAAATTCGGAGAGAGTGAAAGGGAAAGAGTGCGTGTAAGGGAAAGCGAAAAGTAATTTAAAGAGCGAGAGAGATACTGAAAGATTAATTGACCGAAAGAGAAAATTAAAGCATGCGTGAGCGAGGAAGAAAGAGATTCAAGCAAGGAGAATATGAAGGAAGTTGCAATTGCATTAGAACCGAATCTATTTTTATTGACTCTCAGATCAGCCCCTTCAGACAGGAAAGTTAAAAAAAAAAAGTTCCCCAGGAGAGTCGCACTTTGCCAAAGGGACGGAATTAAAGCAGGCGTAGAGCATTTTCAAATAATGCAGAAGGACCCCGAAGAAAAGACTCCCTACGGACTTGCATTAATGAATGTAGGTAAGATGTTCTTGTATTTAGCATTTGCCAAATATATTTAATATACTTATGTTTGTATAGTCTGAAGATTCTTTCAATTGTTTATTGTCACAAAAGAAAACGTTCAAATTTCTCTTTTTCCTTCGAAGAAAACTACTTTTTCAACCTAAGCATGATTACTTTCGTAATACCCCGGAACTTTCTCTTAACAGTATCTTGTTCAATTCCGCGAATTGAAAGGATTGTAATATGAAAAACATGGAAACCCAATTACGTCGTCGATTGCATTCGCCGTAGGTACGTGTGAGCGCTAAAAAATTGTTCCAATTTTTTTTTTCCAAATTTTTGTTTTCACTTGGTTTAGAGGTGTTAGGGAGACAAAGTATAGCGGAAGATGGGGCGATAAGAAAAATCAAATGCTTTCCAGGAAAATTGCAAATCGCGCAAGCACATTCAATTTATTCAGAAAATCCTATTTGCTACAAAGTGCAGTGCTTTTATGCCCGAAAAAAGTAGACTAAGGATATTTTTTCATTCTTAAGGAGTGCGAATAAAAAAAGAAGTAAGAAGAATCAATTGTTTTCCAAAAGCTGTATACAATAAATTTCCGCTTTTAACCTTTTTTGTGATATTTTTCGGACTTTTTGTTTGTTTTTTTTATGTAGTTTACTTCCGCAATCTTACCGAAACGTGTGCTTGTTCAATATGTTATGCAGCTAGCTTTTGCGGTGGTGCGATAAGCCCACAGGCACACACACACACACATTCGATCCAACCGGGGTACGAAGTATGCTAAGACAGATTGCTTTGCGGTAGATGCAATACCTCAATGCATGGCATGCATCGCATATGCTCTCTCTCTCTCTCCCTCCTCTCTCTCTCTCTCTCTCTCTCTCTCTCTCTCTCTCTCGCTCTCTCTGTCTCTCTCACTGTCTCTCGAACAATGCATTCGAGTTGAAACGTGCTTAGGGCTAGGACACAATCATGGCACTTGGAATGTGCATATTCCATGGAAGCAGAATCATTCAGCAGCAGTAGCACTCGTCTTGCCTTTCATAAACATTTGTTGTAGAGGCTTGTGCAGAGCACATAGCCAGACGACCGCAGCAGCCAAGAGCGGTATCGCATGTGGCATGTCTATTTTTATCCGAAACTAGTTATGTTCATTTCGTCTGACAGATAGTCGAGCTTATCTATATTGATTACGATGGGAAATCTATGCAATTTTAAGTATGAATGGATTCCTGAGAACGTTTTCCGAGAATCAAGGAAAAACTAAGAGGAAAGAAATGGAAGGAATAAAAAGAAAGTTTTTTTTTTTTCAAAATGCCTCTTGCCTTTTACGATCGATTTATAGATTTTTATTCTTTCTTTCTCAATGGGACTACATCCTCACTTGAATTTTGTATGACTATATGCTCAAGTGCTGGCTTAGTTTCGCCTTTAAGGACTCTTAGATTGCTGGATTGCGAATGGAAACATAATTTAAGTTCAAATAAATTTTTTTTTTTTACTTTAAAGCTATGAACGAAAAAAATCCGTGACTTTCGATGGGACGATGGGCGATCACATGACTAGAAAACGAGAGTTCGATGTTCAAATCTCACACAGGGGTACAGCGCAAATGAAATAATATATGACTTGCCTAGAAGAGTCTCGCGACTAAGCTTCCATTTTCATCAGACAAAAATATAATTTCTGATCACAAAACGAGCGCTTGTTTGATAATTTTAATCAGAAATTCGGCTCGAAGAAGAGTAGCTTTTGATAAAAAATAACCAAAAATGCTAGCTGGAATAGCACTACATAGTTAACCACTTAACATTTCTTGTTCTTCTTCTTTAAATGTTCCGGCCTATCCCATCTAATTTGTTCTGTCGGTTGCATCCTCCGCGGTAAGTGCTACGGCGTCGGGTCCCGTTTTAATTGTGTCCATCCAAAACTGTTTCGGACGCCCTCGTTGTCTGCAACCTTGTATTTTTAGCGTGTAGCCCTTTTTTTGCCAAGCTGTCCTCCGTGGATCTCAGGACGTGTCCATACCGACGTAGCATTGCTTACCGCGATTTCCCAATAATTTGAGCGGCTACGAATGTCCACGTTTTCAGTCCGGATATCCAACCGGATCATCTATATTTCCATAGCACTTAATCATTTTTCTGCTATTTTCGTTAAGAAAGTTAAAAGTTTAACACCATCGATTTAAAATTCACTACTTATGTACGTCATTAACTAGTTCCATACTGCGGTCGTGGTTGAATATTTTTTACTACGATTGTTCTTATTTTAACTACCCCGTTAAGGGGATTGTCTCATTGGGCTAACATTTTTGTGCCATTTTTTTTTTTTGTGCATTTTTTATAGCTTGGATATTTGAGAATATCGCGCCAAAAGAATCTTTTGAAATTTTAAATGATAATATAGAAGATATAGCCTTCTTTGTCGAGCAAGATCTGCGCTAAAACGAGTAATTTTAGCGTTGCTTCAAACTTTAAACGCATTTATCTTGAAACCACTTTTTTTGAACTGGCTGTCACGATTTCTCCAGTTCAACTGTACCGATGAAGTGCATTCGACGCAGAATTGTCACCATTATGGCGTGAACCTCAATCATTATTTTAACAAATTTTTTACTATTTGTTTTTTACACTGAACTACGAACAAATATACCCGAAATCGATGGGTAATTTTTCAATGGCGGCCATTTTGTAAAAAAAAATCCCAAACTTATTTTGGAGGTTCAGGCCATAATGACATCTATACTGGCTATAACCCAGTTTCTCTTTCCCATTTCGGAAAACTTGGAGTCCTGGAATCGTGGCAGCCAGCACTACAACTTTTTTCTTTGAGCATCCACTTTGACGGCCGAGAACTTTTTGAACCGCCTGCACATAAAAAAAACAAAGTGCTTCTTTATTAACTTTCATTCATTCCTTACAAAATAAAAAACAAAAATACTAAATTGAAAAAGCTCTTTTCGTTTCGTTTCTGTCAGAAATATTTTTTAAAAAAGGTCCAAAAATAGATTCGCCAATGAGACAAACTCTTTTATACAGCCCAATTATGAATGTTCGAAGTTAAGTTGACTTCGTTTTTGTTATTTGAACTACGATATTTCGCTCAGTGCAGGCAAATATTCCAGTCTGAATCCTGAGAAAAATTCATTTCATTCGAAAGTGACCAACTCTCTGTACATTTAAGTAGTCTTAATTATATTGTATACACAGACAAAATGGCTACGAAATATTCCAGTCAATGGCGATTGTCAAAGTCGATTAATTGTTGTTTCAATTGGCACAATTAAAAAATCTAAGCAAATCACAAAATTTTGGAAAAATACGTATTATTAAATTTCAAAGTTTTATTTGATTTTTATTTTTTTTGTTATTATATTAAAAACCAAAGATATTAGCACTCAACAAAAAATTGTTTGAGTGTTTTGCTATATTGAACAATGAAAGTATTATTGCATATAAATATTTTTCTAAAGTTCTCACCAGCTTTATGCAGACTTACATACAGGAAGAGACAAAATAATCAAAAATCAGGAAACATATGCTTATGTTTATGTTGTTATAACGTAAAATTATCGTCCGTACACTGACTTTACAGACTCAATTTTTTATTATTGAATACAGTGCACTCCTTCTTGCGGACACTCCTCTTGAGCGGACATTTTTTGCGAACGCACTAGTGTTCCTGCTTCCCAAGTAAGTAGTTCCCTCTTAAACTGACACACAGTGTCGCGTCTCCATACATCTCGTGGCCAAAAATAGAACGAGTTGTGGTAGAGCAATGAAATTTATCATGGAGGTTTATTTTCATAAAATTAAGAAATTTAGAAAAAATTTTTAAAATCGAACCACGCCAACCAAATCCCCATCCCCCCAACCCCTCCCCTGTAACGGGGGCTCCCAAATTCCGCAATTTTAGTCCTAGGGACTTGAAATTTGGAACAGAGTTTACTGTTGTGCTCCAAAATTGGAAAAACCTTACTTAAATTAGGCTACCACGCCCACTTTTTGAGCTATGCCCACTCAAAGTTGGTAAATAGAGTACTTTTGAAACTCCCGAAAATTGCATAAAAATTCCGAAAGTATTAATGAATGATATATATTTGTAAAACTAAAATGTGTATTTAGCAAAAAAAAAAAAGAAAATAATGAAAACACCGTCCAGCCCTAGGAGATTTCTTTTAATTACGTAGGATTTTATTACTGTTTTCACGTTCGCGTCTTTAGTCTTTGCGTATACAGTTCTAATTTAAAAAGCGAGAGAGATAAACATCTATACAAACGTTACGTTTGAATAAGTACTTTTTTAACTACTATGCTACACTTGTTTTAAGCGTATTTTATGACCCTCAGAAAAAGTCGCATAACTTTTGAATCTTCAAGGCTTTTAACTAAATTTTGTTTTTTATTTTAGATCGCACTGTCAGTATTAATATATTATATAAAAAAAAATGGAGAAGGTCTTTTTCTTTACTTTTTTTTAAACTCGATTTGAAAATTATCAAAAAATTGTAATATTCCCTTGCAACGCCCACAACTCGAACTAAAATTTCACAATTTTGGGTTTTTATTTTTATAAGGTATTATTTTTCTTCAACAGAATAGATTTTTATCTTTTAATTAACATATACTTTATCTAGTTCTATAGTGATCTGACACGCAAAATAATTTATAGGCATAAGTTATATTTTCGCAAAGTTACATAGTGCATTTTAAGACATCTGAAATAGGCATCATAACTTGGGAACCTGCAAGCGAATTATTTCAATAAGTATTTTGTTTTGTGAAAAATAGTAGTAAAAATAATATATCAAAAAAACTGGAGAGGTCTTTTTTCGTAAAATTTTTTAATGTTTTTTAAAATTTGTCAAGTTCTAATCTTTTACTCCCAAATACTCAATTTTTCTAACTAACGCTACCTTTTATGATGATTTAAATTTAAAAAAATCTTTTTGGAATAATATTATAATTTTTTTATATTTTGCATTGATATATGTATAACACATATATATATGTTAAGGTTTGCTGAACAAATTTTTATTAAACTTAACCCATATCGAAGCGATACTCGCCTTAGCAAAACTGTGCTTCGTACAATGCGTAACTTTAAGGGCGTAAAAACTTTTAACTAAAATACGTACGGACTTGGAATTTTGCATTTTACTTATGTAGAGTATTCTAAAGGATTCTGAAATAAAAAAATTTCGAAACGGATACTTTTGATTTTTATAATTTTTGGCCGCAAGAGTGACACTGTGCGACACCTCTATTAAACGGACGTATTTTTCGGTCCCACTGGTGTCCGCTTAAGAGAGAGTACACTGTATATGGATGAAGCATAATTTTCCTTTTTTATTTATACCTTAAAGCAAGGTTGAGCTAAAAATATATTTAAAAAAATCTTTTAAAAATTAAAATTTATTTGAAAATCGATTCGAGTTTCAATTAATATAGTTGTTGATCCTACAAATAAGTGTTTAAAACAATTGGTTGATTTTGAATACTTCGATTAATTGTCCCAAACAAACAACGAAGTAGAGTCGAAGAGTTTTAACAACGAATTTGTTAGATTGATAAAAAAAAATTGGTTTTATTAACGTATGAAAGTTTTTCTGTGTACCCACAAGCAATTGAATATCAATGCCAATTTAAATAATTATATATTCTCTTCTATTTTCAGATGACTCCATACTCTTTTGAAATCTGCAAGTTGAAATAATTGAACATTCAGCTGACCTCGGAGGAGCACAAAAAAAAAAAAAAAAAAAAAAAAATCAAATAAATATTAAACGAAAACATATCAAAAGTGCCACTTTTAAAACATAAAAACCAAAGTCATTTCTTATTTTACCCTATATAATTTTAACATCAAAAACATATCAAATTATCAAATGAAAATCAACCAAATATAAAAAGAGAAAAGAAGAAAGAAGAAGAGAAAAGGAAAGGAACAACATTGAGGAAAATTAAAAAAGAATCGTATTTTAATTGAAGCATACTATGACAAAGTCAAAACGAATAAATAAGACACGCAGATAGAGAATAAAATAAAATACTGAATGCGGAAACAATTTGGAATGTCGCAAAAGGACATCGCTCCACTCAGACGCTTGAATGGCAATTCAAATGCTTCAAGCAAGAATGACAAGCAATAAAAACAGTCAGAGAAACAACAAGCAACAACAAAAGCAACAGCAACAAAAGTCAGAAACAAAGGGAAAACAATAGTAATAAAATTAATACAATTTACTACGAGAGCAACAACAACAACAGCCACAACAGCAACAGCAGCAATAACAAAGCAAGGAACGAAATTGTAGTCTCGGTCGAAGTTGAAGTTGAAATCGTCGAAGTTAGTCAAGAGCCAACGGCAGCAGCAACCAATAGCACACAAATTGCCAACAACTGAACGAATTCAGCGCATTCGGGGGAATCATAGTAATCAGCAAACACTATAAAAACACTGAATAAAGACAAAAAGCCGAACAACATAGAACAGCGAAAGAGGAAGAAACAAACAAATAAATAAATAAATAAATAAATAAGCAAATAAACAAATAAAGAAGAAAAGCAATTCGAAGGCATCAAAAGTCATCAACGAACTTCTTCTTGAGAACTAATTAACGAAACAACAACATACAAAAAAGAACAACAGAAACAACAACATTAGAAGCAACAATAACAACAACAACAGTACCCACTAATTGCACTAATAAAAGCGAAAAATTTCCAAAAAAAAATCATATCTGTTCGGTCTTCTGATGATATTATGGACACAAGCAGATTAATCCTTAATGCGATATCTCCTCAATGTGATCGGAAATAGTTGGCGGAAATTAAAAATATGCGCTGCACAGTTGTAATCGTAAAATGATTGTGAATAAATGAAACGGAAATGCAAAAACACATTGGCTGAAAATGAACATGAGAATTTCCAAAGAAAACTTAAATCGAATGTGTTTAGTCCAGCTAAACAAGAGGATATTGAATTTGGCTAAAAGGATACTCTCATCGATCGAAGAGTCTTAATTTAAAAAGACAAACCGAGGGGAAAAAAACCAAATAAAAAAGAAAATATCTTCGTCGTCCAACAAAAAAAAAAAGGAAAGAAAATCAAATCAAAGAAGAATTTCGGGGCAAAAAGTTGGATAAATGAGCATTCGAATATATTTATTTTACTGAATTGATGTTAGTGTCTTTTAGCCGGTCAATTCTCTGACACAAAACAACAACTTAAAATATTTGGTACTTATTATTAAAACCTATACCACCTTATTTATACAGAAATATTTAAATAAGTTTAAGTCCTTTGAAGAAGATAGACATCTCGCCTCTCGCCAAGTTCAACAATTATCTCAAACGCATCCAAAAACACTGGCTGTCTTTAAGGCGGTATTGAGAGAGAAAAAAAAAATTAAAATAAAAACTGCGTACTTTCTGTGCTCCGTAATAAGGTAATAACTTCCCCAGATAAGGGAAAAAAAAAGCAAACAGTGATCTCGATTCTACGTCGAGTGCATTATTATTCATCGCTTTCTTTGGGCAATTGTGTTATTGTTTGCTGCTACTTATTACTGAGCCATTCATTCGCGTCGAAAATGTACTTCAACATTTGTATTTACTTAAACCGACTTGTCGCTAAACATTTTGAATACTAAACTAGTACCGCAAATTCCGGTTGACCTACTTTATTTCATATACTGATGACCGCAGCGAAAAGACGTTCAAGTACTGGCACAGCAAATAGTGCAGCAGTTCAACAGCAGCAATATCAACTACATCCACGCCAACAACAACCACAACAACAGCACCAAGAGCAGCAGCAACAACAGCAACAGCATCATCATCAACAACAGCAGCAACTTTACCAGCATGTGCAAACATATCAATACACCGGACAACATAGCAACCGCAATAACCAACAAAATCATCAACATCATCATCATCACCATCAACATTCGAGCCGCCAGCAACATCACAGTCAGCAACATTATCAGAAGTTACGAGATTGCTCGGTAAAGTTGCCACTGGATATTCTGTAAGTACTTTCAAACATTGTCAGCAAAAAGACAAAATTTTTTTTTTTTTTTTGAAACGTTAAAGAAAACATTGCGTTGCTTTGAAAAACTGGCTACAGGATTAAGAGGATTTTATTTTAAGTCATTGCACTTCAAA
>CM035806.1:47198371-47317013 GCA_020466095.1 Chlorops oryzae
TGCATGCCTTGTTTGCTGCAATACAATAACCTAAAAACTCAATATTATAACGTTCGAAAATGCAACGCCAGGCATAAATTTATTCAACAACATATCATCATTTTGTGTTGCCGCGCGCAATAGCAGCAAAACGTATTAGAGTTCCTTTTTTCGCACATTTAAAGGGGTCATTTTTTGCTGCTATGCTGTTCCCCTGTTTCCTGATCGCATCGCACGCAAGTCACGGGAACTGACATTGGGGGGACTAACTAGCACGCATATTGGCAGTTTCTTTTAATTCACTTGAATTTTGTTTTTTGGAATTTTCAATTTTTCACTCAATTTAAAACGTGAAAGGAGGAAACTTTTTATAAGAACTTCCGCTTTTATGTTCGCCTGTGTTGGCTGTCATTCAACAAATATTGCCAGCAAAGGTGTTGTCTAAGAAAAACTTTTGAATGTAGCAAATTATGCAGAATTAATTACTTTTTCTTTACTTCGCTTTCCTTCTTTACGGAGCTATTTTTCTTTTTTTTTCCCCCATTTCTTTTTATTCTCTTTTGTGCTTATTAAGCTTTTATATACCGTTGTGCTATTTTCTTCTCCATCATGCCGAAATGTAAGTCTTGGACTGGTTAATATTTACTTAGCTTCCTGTCTGACACCAAAACAATTTCGAACAATTTCATGGACTTGGGAAATTTGGGAAAGAAACCAGGGGAAAAAAAATTGTTTTACATTAATTAAATTATTGTGCGA
Organism: Chlorops oryzae; assembly: GCA_020466095.1. NCBI lineage: Eukaryota > Metazoa > Arthropoda > Insecta > Diptera > Chloropidae > Chlorops > Chlorops oryzae. The sequence continues at coordinate 47,199,110 of CM035806.1, forward strand.
ATTTTTTTTTAATCACACTTTTGAAATGACTTGAACACAACATTATTGTTATGCATAACAGGAGCCCCACAGAAGGATTAAACTTAAGACAATCAACTTAAAATTTAATTGAAAAAATTTACAAGAAAAAAACCTTCTGTGGGCTTTACACCAAAAGAAAGCTTGGGTATTTTCTTTCAGGCTTGTGCCTCAAATCGTTCAGCCAAAGTGCTGATTTGGAGTAAAGGCATCGGTCGACCTGTTGCTCCAAAATTTCATTGCACTCGACCAATTTTGAGTAAAAATGTGTAAAAGCTCACCACATTATCGAACGAAGGGGGAAAAGCAACTTTAAACAACTGAGAATAGGTCATCATAAATCGAACCATCAAACCTTAAGGGGTTAATATCTCTATGCTTATTCTAAGCCTTTACAAAAAGAAATTTTTTTTTTAATTCTCAAAACTACTTTAACCTATCGTTCCCCATATCAACTACACACAACGAGCAGAGACAGCTCTGTGAGCGCTGCGAGCTCGCCGAACATTTAAACGAATGAAATATCGCTGTATCTTTGACTTTGCATTCACACGCATAAGTAAAAAAATTTCCTTTTCTTTCGTCTCGTCCGGCTCGTTCGCGACCAGCAGATCTGCTTATATGTAAGTGCAAGTTGCCCGTACGGGTACAGGTGAGGAACGCTACTTTTACCCATAGGCTTTCAAAAAAGCTAAAACAATTTATTTTTTGTGTAAATCTGGTTCCAAAGTGGTCTAAAAATTTCTCACCAATATTTTTCGAATAAATTTCGCGAAGTTGAACCTCAAACCGCTTTTCTAACTTCAAGAAAATTCGTATTGAAGTTAAAAATCGATTTGAATCTTAACTTTAAGTGAGTTGAACAAAATTTTTACTCCATAAAGTATGCTTGAAATTTATAAATGTAACAAAATCTGAGCCCTGATGATAACAAAAAACTAATAATGAACGAAAAATGAGATTATCGTGTTAACAAATTCATTTATTGCAATTTATGAAGCATACCCTAAGGTGTATCAATTTGCAATAAGATGTGGTACTCGTGGTACTAACAGATAAACAGTTGTGGGCAAAAACTTGGTTTTGCATTCATCTTTATTTCTATTTATGCCTTTTGATCGTTATATGAGATACTCCATGGAAAGAAATTGAATGCTCGTTAAATCAGATTGTTACGAATGCTCGTGAAATCGGAGGTCTCCTGTACATTGCGCCTTATGAGAGCGAACACACCAGATTAGGAAGAAAATGGTTTTTCTTGACTAGCGAAAGGAAAGCGTTTCGCAAGCGATCCAGTGTGCACGCCGCCTTAAAGTCATCAGCTTATTCTTCCAATGATGTCACTCTTCGTACTTATTAAAATTAAGATTTAAAGCGGCCAATCTCTAGTGCGCAGAGTGTCCCCCAAGGAGGTTCGAAAATTTTTATAATTTTAATCGTTTTCTCCGAACTTACTGTTTTTTTTTCTTCCCTTTCTTTCCATAATTTTATTCAATTAAATTCATGAAATATATTGAAATTGGTTATTATGCTGTGATTACGAAAAATATTTCATAGTATTTCCATAACAATTGCGGTAAATCAAAATTCGTTGCTGTTGCTTTCTACTCAATTGAGTAATCAACAAATGAAAAAAAAATGCACGGAAGCCATTTGTCATAAAATTAGGAGCTTCAGTGGACACATAAATTTTTATCGTTAACCTCTCATCAAGAGGAACAACAAAAACAACAACATCAACAATGGCTGTAAAATAGGGTGCCCCTTAATTTGAAAGTTGCCGGGCCACCTCGACAATCGGTTCGACTACCTAAACAAACGAACGCATGATTTTTTTAAAATTTAGTTTTACAGGTCGCTACGAAGTTTGAGAATTTTCGCCTGCCTAAAAATATGCTAACTTAAAATACAAATCGAAAAACAAAATTCTTTTTTATTTAAGTCACATTAAAAATATACCAAGTAAATGAAATAAAATTTATAGCATATTTTTAGGTATGCTTTTTTTAAGTTTACACTTATCTCCAGGGCTCGGATTTTGTTGACTTTTATAAATTTAAAGCATACTTTATGGAGTACAAATTTTGTTCATCTCACATAAAGTTTAGATTCAAATCGGTGTTGAACTTCAATTTGCCTTTTTTTTTGAAGTAAGAAAAGCGGTTGGCAGTTCAACTTCGCCAAACTTATTCGCAAAATGTTGGTTAGAAAAATTTTTGCTCCATAAAGTATGCTTTAAATTTATAAAAGTCAGCATAATCCGAGCCCTACTTATCTCAAACTTTGACCTATTGTAGCGACCCCTAAAAAACTCAATGTAATAAAATATAAAAAATCACCAGTTCGTTTTTTAGGTAGTAGAACCGAACGGCGAGATAGCCCGTCAACTTTTCGAAATTTCTCAATCTAAGGAGCACCCTACTGTATAAACGTAGAAAATCGGTAATACTTCTAGTAGAGCTATTAAACGACACTGTAGTGATGAGGCAACGGCACGCGCTCATTATTTGACTCTTGAAGACGTAGGTGGCGATGGCTGAGACTCAGGCTGAAAGTAATAGTGCGACTGAGACCACGACGACGACGACGACGACAGCAACGACAGCAGCTACGACGAGAAGAAAATCGTTAAGCAAAACGCTTTTGTTCAGCGTAATTATTTTAATGATATACGATACTCTACCACGATTCAGACGCCTTCATTCCAATGACGTCGCAACGTCATAAAGCACACATCGCAATTGGAAAATAAAGCAGCTATGAAGGAATTAAGGAACGGTAAGAGGACGATGAAAGTCAAGTAGCTTATTTAACTAAAAATATGTCAAGTATTTTTATGTCGAACAGCAACAACAACAACAACGCCAACTGAACTCATAAAAGCGCATAAAGTAAACATACATGTGAGGAAATGCTGTCGAATGAGTGCTTCTATCATAAGAAATGCGAGAAATTTCGAAGCCTGAGTGCATTAAATGCACAAAGCAATATCTGCGTCAGTATGCATGTAGGGCTGTATCCCAGCGGAAAATTATCTCCTGCATGACAAAGTCACCACTGATGTCATCGATGACATATAGGTGACATTGTCATGCATGACATCTTGGAGGACATGTCATCGTGGAGGAATGCTGTTCATGTGCTTGACTCTCATTGACTACTGAAATTTAAAAAAGGTTTTAGCGTCAGTTGAACATTCGAACGAAGTGGCGTAGACGATGAGTGCTCGACTCAGAATCCGAAGATCGCGGGTTCGATCACTGGCAGAGGCGAACAAAAATAGATTTTTTAAAATTTTCGAAACATTCAAAGAGAGGGCAAAGAAGAGAGTTATCAAACTGGTTTCTATAAATTGACATTTAGAGAGAAAAGAGCAATGTGCTGCTCTCAAATGCTTTTTTCGCCATCGCATCGGTGTAAATGTCATACAAAGTGTCACCGGAAATAGCATGCATTCTGGCTCCGAAGTCACTAGGACATCATCGGGGATGTCCGCGGGACATTTCCCGCTGGGATGTGTATCCAGGTTCGTTTGTGTGTGTGTAGGTGCGCGCTATAAATTACTTTGTCAAGTTAATATCGTTTTGTACAGCATGTACTAGCACACACACACACACACAATTTGTACCCCTATGCCCACATATATGTGTCAAAATCGGAAAAAAATCACCAGCAGACCATGCTCCACGGCGCACAGTGTCACGTCTCCATACATTTTTTGGAAAAAAATATAAGGAGTTATCGTAGGGCAATGAAATTTGGCAGGAGTTTTACTATAGGTCTAATTAAGAAAATTTGAAAAAATCATGGAATTCCGCCCACTGCCACCCCCACCCCCCATATAACGGGAAATCCTAACTTCCGCAATTTTTATCCTAGAGAGTTGAAATTTGGTACATAGATTGATGGACATATAAAAATGAACAAAATGAAAAAAAATTAGAATGCCACGCCTACTTTTTAAAATACGCCCCTTCAAAGTTTGAAGATTTATGGGATATTTATCCTTATAAAAGTTTTCAAAGGAAATAAAAAATGTGAAGAATTTTTTGCCTATTTGTAAAGGTAAAACATATATTAATCAGAAAACAAAAGCATTTTTGGTCATGCGCAAGCTCTATAGAAAGTATGTTCAAGTGAAAACGCTCGAAAATGCAAAGGATAAAGCGCTTCTTCGCTGTGTTGAATATCGTTGATATCGATGATTCAAGAAATATAATTTTCATTGACTTTTTTCAACATTTTGGTTAGAAAAATATCCAATTATAGTGCAAAGCTTTAAAGAAAATAAAATTTTTTTTAAATGCTTACATTTTTTCTATGAAAATATACAAATCTTTATTGAGATTCAAGGTATATTAAATACATAAATAAATATCGAAATTAGTTTTACAAAGACTCTTTCCCAGAGCTTTCAAATTTTGAGTCTGATGAAATAAAAGCCTCAAAATCTATATTCAAAGATGATATACTGTCATCATCATCATCATTATTAAATAAAACGTAATTTTCCAATTCTTTGCACAATTGTTTTTTCTCGTGCACAGTATTCTATATTTGTGATCTTGTGGTTCAGACGATAGCATCAAATGCTTCAAATCATCAATGTAATTTTTTTCTCCAGAATATTTTTTTGTGGCATTGTGTAATTATGTTCCTATTTTACAAGCAACATGTCATAATCAATTTCAATAATTTTCATTTGAAATGCACTTACACTCAAACGTGTTTCGAAAGACGAGCTTAGCCAATTCGAGTATTTCGTAAGGAACCGCTCTTTGTATCGTTTGCAGCTATTCCACCAAGTGTAAAATTGCAAACTAATTATCCTTACTCTTTCTTTTAGGTTATCTGCATCAATATTTTCATTTATTTCATTTTTGACAAAAGAAAACAGATCGCTTTGCTTTTCTGTTGTTGTTTTGTGAGAAGCCGCTATCCAAACGTTAAACAAATCGACAATTTTTAGCTCCGAGGTCACTATAGAAAAAACGCTCCTATTACGAACGGGGCAAATTGGGGCAGCCTATCTTTTTATATGTTATTCTACTTACTTATAGCAACAATATTTTATAAAAATTGGAACAACGAAATTTTAGAAAATGAGAAATTCAATTTTGAAAATTAAACTTGATTTCAAATTAATTCAACTTCTTATTGTTTACTTTAAACCAATGACAGATAACGTATTATAAACAAACTTTAAAAAAAATAAGATGACCAGGTACTACTAATTTTATATTTTAATTTGACATATTAAACTTAATGATCGGATCACAACTCACAAGTACAGAGCAACTAAAGCACAAGTAATTATATTGCAATTTTTGTGCTCAAAAACAACAATTTACATAACTTCAAAGTTTGAGAGCATGCTGTGGGGCAATGGCTAAACATATTGACATAATTCTCTTTGATTTTTCTTAATATGAATATTATCTATCGAAATTCATAAAATTATTTTAACAATTCGAACCTCGATTTTTGGCATTTTTTTCCGCTCACGTGACACTGTGCGGCGTGCTGTGTGCGGCATCCTGCAAAATCAGGAAATGTCTTTAAATTTGTGGTATTTATAGACTCTTCATAGCATAAATGTTTGAAGTGCCATTGATGCACCGCTGGAGTGGAACCTAAGTCTTTGATGGAATGTATGCCAAATGGCAGGCGATTGCCATTATAGACCTAAAATATAAAATATGAGACCGCATAAAAATGATGATAATAAAAATTTTTTTAATTAAAAAAAACATATACATATATAATTATAATTATATATATATAATATATATATATATATATATATATATATATATATAATATATATATATATATTATATTATGTATATAGAAATATTAAGCGTTGAATTTTGATATGAATTGTACCCTCAAGGTATGCATGTCAATATTTAAGGCGAAAATTTCCTATTAGTTTTAAGTATTTTCCTTTAAAATTTTGTTCGAACTATAATGCATGATTGACATATTTTCACTATTTATTTCTAATATCGTGGTTATGTGTCAATATTTTAAAGAAAACCAACGATTTTCAATATAAAATTTTTTCGATGCATACTTTTGGGGGAATCAATTTGAATATTTAATATTTAAGCTAATAGGACCATTTAGAAAAAAATGCAGGGTATGCGTTTCAATTTTTGCGTTACCTCTTATCTTGGGACACTCTAACACACATATATTATATATACATATATACAAATATATATAAAAATGCATAAAAAGGCAGCATTACCATGCCCAAGTAGAATCGTGCTGCACTCGTGATATGATGTAAAGTCCTCGGTTTGATTTTCCATTTTCTGTTCTGTACATACTGTACTCTTCTACTTCGTGTAAAATGGATGAGACATTTGCATATTTCCTCCATGCAGTAGAGAACCACAAAAAAAAAAAAAAAATCGCGCCACTGCTTTTTATGTATATATTAACGCATGTTTGTAGTTTGTGTGTTAACAAGTATGTCCATATGTGTATGTATGTATATAAATCGAAGCCAACTGAGTCGGGACAGATACTCGCTTTGATGTGAAATCTCTTTATATCTGCGTTTATTTATTGGTATTTCGCCTTTGTTCACTTGTCATCGTTACCTCTTAAGCATATGTATGTACAATCTAACATTTCAATCTGTTTTATCCAAGCTAATTACTTAACGTACCGAATTAATTTAAATTGAGTCTCGATGTTCGATATTGATCAGCTTAAGGCCGAAATTCGCATTTAAATAGATGAGATTTGATTTGTGCGAATGAAATTCGTTCATATGTGGAACATATGCATGCACGCATACACGTATAGGACTTTCTATGAAAAAATTTAAATTCCAAATAAACAAAATGTATTATGTGCATTAAGGTGGATCGTTTTGTTCGACAAAAAAAAATTGCTCTAGATTCTAAAATTTTTTTGGAGAAAGAATGCCCAGAGAACCAAAGGTCAAACCCGAATTTTTTTCTTACACTTTTATCGATGGAGAATTCTATAATATAATAAGAATAAGGTCCATCTTAGATATGCCTAAAATCATGCAACAAATTATTGCCGAAAAACATGAAATTTCTACCTAGTGAAAAATATTTTTCATTTGAATTTTATTTTTTTGATTCTTAGCATAATTTTAGGCATGAGAAATCATAAAATTTTGCTTGGAAAATCATCATAAATTGGCCATTTTAAAATAGTTATTAAAGAAAATATAAAATGTTTTTCAATGGCTCGACTTTTGAGGGAGGTTGAAGTGATTGTTTCTCTGCTTTTTGAGATGTTTAAACCAACAATGATGACCAAACTATGTCGAATATAGCATGAAAAACCTTTGTTTGTAAAAGCGGAATGTTAAAATTCACATTTGACCTAAAGTTTCTTCGGCATAATTATTAAGTATGGGCAACAGAATTATATTATGCTAGTGAAATTGGAGATTAGAAAATCGATTCACCTTAATGTACATATGTATGTATGTCATTTATTTCCCCTATATTTCCTACATAAATATTTCGCTATATATGTATATATTTCCCCATCAAAACACCGACAGACGGCTTTCATATCGAGAAATAATATCTTAAACACGCTGAATACAATATATTGATATGATATTGAGTTTCTGTGTTTGGCTCAGTGAACGGCCCGCCGCACAGTGGGGCATCGGTAGAAGAAATTGGATTTTTCAACTTTTGAATTTCAAAATTTTATTGATTCACTTTTGTAAACAAATGTTTGGATATGAGGAGTTTGACATTCTTTTTTATGAAAATTGAATTTTTTTATTTAAAAAAACTAACAAAAGTCAAGGGAATGTTATTCAATAAATTTCAGATTAAAATTGTAGTCCAAATAGAGAACATTTTTTATGTGAAAATCAAAAGCTATTGCCTTTGTTTTATTTTTTGGTGGAAAAATAGCTATTACTCTTTCATGTAAAAAAAAAAATTATTAAAATTGGAAAAGTAGAATAATTATTATAATTTTCCAGAAATTAGAGTAAAAAATATCAACTTTTCATTTTTTGTTGGAAAAAAACTTTATGTGCTTTGCCTTGCTTAGCTCTATTTCTATAAAAAAAAATGAAAGGTATGAGTCTGTACTTTCAATCTAAACAAAAAAAAAATGCACCTTCTAATATCTTTTCTGTAAGTATCGTCGATTTGAATTTCAAAAGTCACAGCAATATTTCATACAAATGCTCAATAAGACAAAAAATGGGGCATACTTTTAGGTCTTACATAATTAAAACATGGAACGATTTATAAAGGAAACATTGTTTTTGTTTACGAATATGTAGGCGTTACGAAATTTAATAACATTTCAATGTAAAAAAAAACATATTTGCTTTACCAGCAAAGCGGAATGCATTTGTGAGATATTTTCGATGATTTCGAAGGCTAATATCGTTCCCGGAAGGCTCTTGAGGGTATTATCTTCTTTTGAATGGAGACAACCAATGTTTAAGCCTTTGGAAAAAAATAAAATTCTTTAATTTATGTGAAAAATCCATATAATGCTAGATAGGAAATAAAAACATGTAAAATCTGCAACTTGAAATGGGCGTTAAACCCAAAGCAGGCGTGGCAGCCGCAAGGTTTTTAGCTTTTTTTTTTGAGGAAAACTCAATTAAGAAGAGTCCCGAATTTCAAGTCCCTAGGTCCGGAAACAAAAGTTTTGACTTGTGCACTTATATGGGAGGTGGGCGTGGCAGTGGGCGGATTTCCAAGATTTTTTCAAAATATCTTAATTAAGCCTACAGAAGTGTTTCTGCAAAATTTCAATGCTCTACGACCACTCCTTCTATTTTGTTCCAAAAAATATATGGAGCGGCCCCACTGTGCGCCGTGTGCGGGGTCTGAACTTCAGAACTCTCAGTTGCCAGTCATTTTTGGTTTTCTCAATACGCCGCGCCGTCTTGTCACACAGCATCCCAGCTCTTGAAGTTCCTTTGAAAACAGTTTCTTTAACTGGAAAAAAATATTTCAAAAAAAAAATATCGAGTTCAACCATTTAACTTCCCCTTCAAGTATGCTTCTCTTTTTTAATAAATGTAATTGAATAAAGTTGAACAGAAGCACTCATAAAATACCAATTAACGTTGCTGTTACAATGAAAACTTGCACAGTAATTCTACTTAATATGTTGTCGTTAAAGAACTTAAAGTTGAAAAACTATTAACAATTGTTGAATTTTCGGCGATCTACGCTGTTACCCGTTAAGAGATCATTTGTGGCTTGCTTTGTTTTTGAAAAACTATAAATTTAAAAAAAAAAAAAATAAAAACTAAATGCACGGACTCTGACTTTTACAGGCCAGATTGACGAAACAAAAAGCTCATTGTCAGCCGAAGCAGTTTCTCCGAGCTTAAATTTTACTCTTTATTTAAAATTGAAAATGCGTGACTGGCAGCATATAATATATATAATTCATTACAATAATTTCAAAGGACATTTGCGAGGGCTTAACTTTTAAACACACCTATATTTTAGTCCATATTATCTAAAAATGTGAGTCAGTTTCCCAGGGAGAAGGCGCAAAATCATCGGCTTATTGCTAACTACATATGTAAATGTTAGCATAGTTAAGAATTAGGAGAGAAAAAAGCTGAAAGTAAATACATACTTCATGACATCTTTAATATATATTTTTTTTCTTTTTACTATTACCATTTCATCTTCCATTTGCTTTGCTTTCTTTACTTTCAGATGGTTACCAAAATCGGCAATGCGGCCAGCGGGGCCCGAAGCATCTCACACCGACTGCATCCTAGTTGTCGGTGTCTCCCGTCCAAAGTTGGCAGTGGTCTTTTTAACGGTCATGCTGATTTCGTTATTCCTAACATTTCATGTGCTCTACGATAGTGCCGTCTACAATATACAAGCTGCCCAGCAGTCCGTCACGACACGTCAGCGTTTAGCCCTGCTTAGTGCTGCAGCTGCTGCCGGTAATCGTTTACCGGAATTCATTAAGCCAGCTGGAGTTGGAGGTGGCTTTGGTGGTGGCATCGCAGGAGGAGTTTCCAATACGGGTTCGCTGTCAGTCGTGACATCGTCGAATCAGATAAGCCATCCCATGGTATTTCCATCGAATCGAGTGCACTTTCCGAAAACAAGTCGCAGGCTGCCGCAGGTAAGAAAAAATCGTGTACAACATGTCCTTCGCAAAGAGCCTACAATCTGACCCCCTCCTCCTCCCCCTCCCCCCTCTCCTCACCATAACCGTTCTTCAACTCACTCAACCGCTGTTTTCCAGTCTTTTTTGTGTCTTTGGCGTTACTGCTTCAATTCAATAAATTTTAATTTTTCCTTTTCACTTTTGTGGAAAGGCAAGAACAGCAAATTATTTGGAAGGTAGGACTTTTGTGTTATAGTACATATTTTCATTTCTTCATGTTTTCGCTTTTCCAATTGAACGTCTCTCTATGGCGAGAGGCCTGCCTGTTATGTTCTGCTCTGTTATGTTCGGTTCCACTCGACACTGTTTACCCTGCTCTGCCTTGTCCTGCTTATTCGCAACACTATCGTTTTCGTTTCCGTTTTCAGGCGCTCATAATTGGCATCCGTAAATGTGGTACACGTGCCCTGCTCGAGATGCTTTACTTGCATCCGCGCATTCAAAAAGCTGGCGGCGAGGTGCATTTCTTCGATCGCGATGAAAACTACATGAAAGGACTCGAATGGTACCGCAAAAAAATGCCGCACTCGTTCCGTGGACAAATTACAATCGAAAAGAGCCCGAGCTATTTCGTTTCCCCAGAGGTAAGTCGTCAAAAGTATTCGGATTGTTATTGGGAAAATTATTTTCGTAATTTCTTCCCTTACCAATTTGTTTGTTGTTTTTTTTTCCTCTTTACGTTGGGCAAAAAATTACTCGCTTCGTTTCTCAATTTCTTTTCGTCTTGCTCGCCTTTAATTGGTAATTAGTGACGAAAGGCGATTCTCTGAAAAATGAGAAATAAAAACCAAACAGAAATTAATAATAACAAAAAGCACTTCTTTTGAGCCTTCTACACTGAAGCATAATTGATGCTAAGTCCTTTTGGGATCAAAATATGCAACGTTAAATAAATTAACGATTCAATTTGAGTCAAGCGAAATCTGAAGGGCGATTCTGTACGACTAAAATCGTAACGCAAACTGAGCTTAGCGATGAGGTTTGTCACGAGTCCAGAGCTTTCCAATGTCAGGATCGTTCGCTACTGGACAAGCAACACTTTAGATTCCCAACGATCTATCAACCCTTTAAATAAAAGGACAGAATCAAATTTATAAAACAAGAGTATTTTTATTGAGATCCTTTAAGGCGACGAACGAAGTTTATTAAAGAATATTTATTCAGAAGTATTTCGTACGTTGAAATCGAATATCCTTTAGTAAGAAAAATTGTCTTACTAGGTAAACTTTCAGATCATTTAAAAGCCTCCTATATTATTTCGTTTTTGTGACTTTAGTAGACTAGTCGATAATTTTAATATATTTCTCGTGTGACAGGTTAACGATTGTACGATTCTGTAAAATCTTTATATCGATTATCGGATCGCTGTCTGAAGAATATGAAAAATTTGACTACGTTATACCGAAAGTTCAATTCTGTAGTTTTTATCGATAAATTTCGAATCGATAAGTCATTGTCTTAGCGATTTTCTTTTCGACAAGTTTTTTGACGTCGCAAATTAAATTGTTATAGTAAAAGCTTTCAAAAACTGTATGAAAATTGGGCAAAATTAGGCAGTTTCGTGCAGTACTGGAACAGACATAATAGTGGTACTCATGCAGCTTCGGAAATGCCTTCGCAACTTTTGCCATCGTAAATTTTCATATAAATTTTGACAGTTGTGTGACAAATTTCTCATTTCCCACAATTTGCGAAGCTGCATCAGTCCCATTAATGTTCGAATTTCTCAAGGCTAAAAAAAATAAACTTCGGAAAAAATTTACAGAATGGCCCTACAGAATATACATTCACTTATACATATACAGTCAAACCTGGATAAGCGAGAGTTCAAGGGAGCACAATCTCATTCTCGCTTATAGAGGTTTCTCACTAACCCGAGTTTCTCGCTAATGCAGGTACATGGGTAGCGTTTCTCTCTTATAGGGGTACGCAGCAATAACAAGTCACAGCAAGTACGAATGTAGTAAATATTTATTATGATAAAATTATGTGCATGATATGCACAACATATATTATGTACATAAGTATATACATATTTTTAAATGCTTACGAAAACTAAACAAAAATTCATGTACTATGTAATTTTATTTTATTTAGAACTTATTTGCACTCAAAAAAATCCGTCAATTTCGTTTGGGTTTCTGTTTTTGTATTATGAGGGAAAAACGACTCTCTCTTACAGAGGTTTCTGTTTCTCGCTAATAGAGGTTTTGGGAGCTTAAAATGACGGGTCCTGGCTATTACTCTCACTTATAGAGTTTTCTCACTTATCCAGTTCTCACTTATCCAGGTTTGACTGTATAGGCTAAAACTTCTTGGATTCCAAGAAAATTTAAAATATTTACTGAATGTACATAAGCGATGAGAAATATGCGAGCCTTTAATAACTCTCGATCTTATAAGACCAGCGGCAAATGTCCCGCTGACATCATCGATGAAGTCAGGGTGACTTTGAATCCGGTATGCATGACAATTCATATGACACTTTGTATGACATTTGTACAGGAGTTGGACAGTGAATTCACCGGTGACAATGTCATGGTAGGGGGTGCGATGGCGAAAAAAGCATTTGAGAGCAGCACATTGCTCTTTTTCTCTTTAAATGTCAATTTATAGAGAAACCAGTTTAGTTTGATAACTCTCTTCTTTGCCCTCTCTTTGAATATTTCGAAAATTTTTAAAAATCTATTTTTAACAATTTTTGTTCGTCTCAGCCAGGGATCATCGAACCCGCGATCTTCGGATTCTCGAGTCGAGCACTCATCGTCTACGCCGCTTCGTTCGAATGTTCAACTGACGCTAAAACCTTATTTAAATTTCAGTAGCCAATGAGATTCAGGCACGTGAACAGCATCCCTTCACGATGACATGTCCTCCAAGATTTCATGCATGACAATGTCACCTATATGTCATCGATGACATCATTGGTGACTTTGTCATGCAGGAGATAATTTTCCGCTGGGAGAACTTACCAGCAGAGTGACCGAATACATAGTCGGTATGTTCGAAAAATCCCTCACACAATGTGCACTAAATACCAAGACTGCATCAGATATCCAAGCAATATCCAGTGTCTGGCTTATCCGAATGTACCAAAGTATTATTCGCTTCTACTCAGTCGGATATTTCAAAAAAGCTAATAAATTTTTAAATAAAACTATATACATACGTATAGTTTCAAATTCCTTATAGCTTAACGTCTATGCTGCCTTTAAAGTCAGAGCGATTCGGGTGACAAATATGTGCATTTCAGTTAAGAGTTTTTCCAGTAATTCGGACATTTGTTTATCCGTCGAAAAACGTTTGAAAATTATTAAAATTTACATACATAAATTCTTCTAAAATGAGCACATACTTACATAGTCTGCTTTGGTTGCAACATCCGGTTCGATTTCGGATGAAACTATAGAATACGAGGTTTGCTACTTATACATATTGTATTTCTGGCCGAATAATAAAAACACAAATATTTATAATCAAATTTGGTTTTACCATTTTACAAATTATTGTTTCTTTTAAGAACCATATTCTCTTTCCTGTTCTGAAACCAATTTTCGAAGCACTATATCCACTCCGATGGAGATACCTCCGAAACGAACCGCTTCTTCAGGCTCATATGCAAAGCATTCGTGATTGACCACCTCTGCAGATTTTAAACACAACGTATGATTTTATATTTTCAATATTTTCTTGCACTAATCGGCACAAATCTGTGTTTAAGAGTAGGTAAATGTCCATGCTATATTGTTGATGCTTCTACTACAAATGCCCAAGGCTGCGTCAATTTTACGATATTTCACTCGGCGATCTTGAATTTTCGCGATTCGCACACAGCATCGATGTTTTGTGTCACAACACCTGCTTTTGGACGACCTCCATTAAATACGTCTTGGAGCGAACCAAAAAGTTTGGTTAAACCAAAACTTTTATTTCAAAATAATCGTCAATAGTCAATAAACCGCGAATATCTTCAAAACTGCGATCAAGTATACTGTCAGTATATTTACCGAAAGTTTTTATATGGACACAATTGAAAAGATTCGGGCGAATATTCGACAAAAGCTTTATTTGGATATCAGCCGATGAGACTACTGATAAAGTCTGTAGGCTTAGAAAGAAGTTGTGACATTCGTGAGATTGATGCGTGACATTTTATTCGAGGGAAAAATAGGTACCCATAATTCAAATAATTTATGCAAAAATGGTATTTAGAACCATCGATTGAAAAAAAAAAAAAAAACAGTACTGCTAAAAACAGAATAAACGGTCACGTTAGTCCTAGGCCAGTGACAATGAAAAAAAAGCAAAAACCAAGTTTGTTAGTGTATTCCGTATTTCAAAACGCGAAGCGCTCTGACTGTATACGAAGAGCAAAGGAAGTGCTTGTCCTATGCTCGTGGCATATGCTATGAGTTTTACAAAAAACAAATGAGCACTGAAAGTATAGGGCCTGGGAAAGCCTGATATGAATCGTCAAAAAAACAAAAAAAAACCTGTTTGGAGTTACTCAATTCACATTGTTTATGGATGTTTATCACCAACAAAGTAAATTATTTTGTTATTTTGAATTTTCTGTTGAAAAGATTAGCGAATCACCATTCATTTATCAAAAGTTATGATGATAACAATAATTTTCTAAGCGAAATTGTGCGTGCACAAGCTCATGCGACGTATGACCCACACTTTCAAAAAAACATCACTCTCACATACATAAGTACGAGAAAAAAACAAACAAGTAAGGACGTTACAGTCAGCCGAACCTGAAAACTCATTACCCGACATCATAATACGAATACATAGATATGTATGTAGGTATATTTGTTTGAATACGCCCTGCAGAACATGCCAGAAGAAAACTCCCACTAACACAAATTTTTCTTAAGCATAACAGACCCCAATATGCCGATTTCTGGCCAGTTCCCTTTATGGTTGTTTGTGTAAGATTTTAACCAACTATTCTAAGCAATATTGGCAGATTTATGCTACCATAATGTGAAGTATTCGGTTTGCGATGCTTTATCCATAGTAATGAAAAGACTCTGGTACTTAACTCGCAGTTGCAATCCGACTTACTAGAATTTGATTTACATGCCCATCGCTTGGTCCTACCTATTCCTTAATCACAGAGTATTATCCGGGCTATTAGCCCATTCTCGAACTTATCCCAGCAGGCAAAATGAGCTCACAAAATTGAAAATTTCTGTTGTAGCTCACAATGAGCTTAAGAAGAGCTAAATATGAGATTGAAATTGAAAACCGAAAATCAAACTCATTGTGATCTATTAATGAGCTCATAATGACATCATTCCTTATGTTTTTTTTTTTAAGCAAAAAATGACGTATTTGGGAGCCAATACTGACTGAAATGAAATATTCTTATTTATGAACTGATAAAAGGTTCAAAGCCTTCTAGAGGAGCATATTCAAAAATTTGTCAAAGTGCGCTTACATATTAAGCTCACGTTTTAAATATATATAAGTACACTATTTAACAAAACATGCAAAGCAGAATCATTGGCAGAGGAGGTAGAGTGTTTGCTCCATGTTTCAGAGGTAAGAGGTTCAAATCTCGGAAAAGGCATTTGATAAATATAAAAAGCACAAAAAAATCCGTAAGACTTACTGCTTAAATATACTGAATGAATATTTTTTTACTCGGCTTGAGCTATTAATTCATATCATATGTATTGAGCTCTTAACGTATTCAGAAAAGTGCGCCAAATAGCTCAGATGTATCTCATATTTCTCTCCCGTATAGCTATTTCAGACTTTGAACCAAATTTTTTCAACTCATAAGTACCTCATTTTGAGCAAATTTTGAGTAAAAATGCCTGCTGGGATTCTTTATCATGTCTCCGACATTACGAATACCGAATCTCGTGACGATAGCAGGACTCCTTCAAAAAGCAAACAGACAGGCGGGCAGACGGGCAGAGAAGCAAACAGACAGAGTGGGACAGACAGTGGGACAGACAGTGGGACAGACAGTGGGACAGACAATGGGACAGACAGATGGACAGACAGTGGGACAGACAGTGGGACAGACAGTGGGACAGACAGTGGGACAGACAGTGGGACAGACAGTGGGACAGACAATGGGACAGACAGATGGACAGACAGTGGGACAGACAGTGGGACAGACAGTGGGACAGACAGTGGGACAGACAGTGGGACAGACAGTGGGACAGACAGTGGGACAGACAGTGGGACAGACAGTGGGACAGACAGTGGGACAGACAGTGGGACAGATAGATGGAAAGAGAGTGGGGCAGAAAGATTCCTAATGACGCTGATAATCTCTTTATACATTTCATAGGGTCCATATCGAATGGTTCTCGAACGTTGCACACGTGCAAACAAACGCAATATACTCACTCTTGCGAATAAAAACAGGAGACAGAAAATAAAAAACCAAAAACAGAAAAAACATAAAAATTTTAATGGGAAAATTAACTTTTTATTGTCAAAAATAACAATTGAAATAAACAAAACATAGAAAGGAAATATACAAAAAAAAATAAAATAACAACAGAAAATGCGAACACGAGACGTGACAAAGCATTGAAAATTAATTAAATTCGTATCCTCTGCGTAACTAAAAATATCCTGAGGCGACGAGCCTGTTTTTTTTTATTTTTTTTTTTTTTATTTGCATGACCGAATGAGAAAGGAACTTTTGTGGGACTGGGAAATATGTTAGGTAAACAGAAAATAGCAGGCCCCGCCTCCGCCCGTGCTCCCGCTCCGTACACGCTCCTGTGCGCACTCGTCCGCACTGTTGATCGCGCAGTTGCATCGCAGCACTCCCAGTGCACTTAAAAGCTGGACGAACTTTAATTAAAAATAATTTAAATTTGCACTTAACGAAAAATGCTTAGATAGCGAGAAGCGAAAGAGCGCAGAAAAAAAATGTTTCCCTTCGAAGAATATTTCTCTCACTTTATTACGCATGCAACTTTACTATCCTCGTTCCCTTATTTCACTCTATGAATATTTTTGTTTGTTTGTGTTTTTTATATGTTCTTTTTTTTTGTTTGGCATCAAGAAATGTTAGGAAAACTGTACGAAGGAGCTGCATAAGTGCCAAAGTTTAATGAACTACCGTAAGAAGCTAAATGGATATACATACCTATGAAACGGCGGACGCGACGGTAACGGGGACAGTGGCGTTGAATTCGGGAACATTTTGTTGTGTTCATAATCAGAAACTCTGCTTGAATGTTGCTGCCAACCTTTCGTTCAACAATTTTCCTGAAGTTTTTTTTTTCTCCTTTTTTTTACGGTTTTTTTCCTGTTGAAGAAGGCTTTGAAGGCGGTTCTTGGCATTCTTGGTGTCGATACATAAATCTTCATTAACTGGCATTATTAATATTTATCGATATCAAAGCGATGCCCATGTGAACGGGAAATTCACGTTGCATATAAAAATATATACAAACGTACGCATGTACCTTGAGGATATAATTTTCACGGAGACCTGAAAATGGAATAAAAATAAATAATAAAAAAAATATAAAAATATAAAAAAAACACACAGACAGGGAAAAGAACAACAAAACAGAACGAAATGACTTCATTTCAAGATTTCGTTTATTAATAGCCCTAGGATATTATGCAAAGATAAACAAATAATGGAAAATGAATAGCTCTGCATTTAAATATTTGAGGATATCCGAGCTTTTTGATTATTTCCAAACAATCTTCGCATTTATTTTTTTATAATTTTTTTGTTTTCATTCTATTTTCCTCCGCATCGAAAATAAACTAGCTTTTTGAGAGAGACAGTCAAATTAAATCGTCTTAAAGTCACCTAACTTTGGCTGCGCAGTGAAATTTGCTCCTAAAGAATACGCATGGCTGTTAAAGTCATGTTTGAATACGTCCCTACTGCAGTTTTGCTTTAAAAATAACTACGGTCGTAGTTAGGTATACTACGAATCGTTGTTAATTACACAATCGTAGTTTTCGCTCAGTGTACTAGTGATGCCACGAGTATTCGGCCACTATTCGGCCTCATTTTTCAGTATTCGGCCGAATATTTTAACTATTCCGAATAACCGAATATGTAGAAATAAGTTATTAAAAAAGTTAGTAGTACCTAAAAAATAAATTTTTCTCATAATAAAGTAAAAAATTTTATTTTAACGAGAACTAAAAATACAGCACAATTGCCGTTTATTCTTTAGAAATCTTTAATATATGGTACCTTTTTCTTCATTTTCTCTGAAAACATTAAAAATAGTAGATAAAATTTTCAGTTGCAGCTTTTGTCTTCACACTATAATATCGCACCCTTGTTACTAAATCGGCACAATTCGAAATTTCGCATTTCTTGAAAATCATTCAATCCCTCTTGACTCTAAGGAGAAATAAAATGTTTTCTCAACTAATATTACTCTCAATCGACTGCTGCATCAGTCAATATAAGCGTTAATTCTCTATGTGTTGGGTTTCTTACAGAAAAATTCAATCGCGAGTACGCCCAAGTTGTCTTTACTACGGGCCGAAATCACTCTCGTCGCATCACTAATACCTACAATCAGTGCTCGGACTTCTACCACTTTAGTGGTAGATGTACTTACTATCTACTATTTTAAACAATTTTAAATCTACAACTTCTTCTTTAAAAATCTACCACCTTTAAAAATTTTCAAGTCCGAGCACTGCCTACAGTATGTCTTTCAACTAAGCGTATTTTTGTTAGTGCGTTTCAATACAGTTAAACGACACCATAGCTGCATATAATATGATGTTATTATAGTTAAGTGCTATCTCCTTTTATTGAACGTGTTCATAACGTTTATTGAAGGTTAAAAGTTGAGGGGAAAAAAAATTTTTTTTTTCGATTCCTTCGTTACATTTTTTCGCCTTTCTTTTTTTTATTTTTTATTTAAATAGTTTTGAATAAATAAAAACAGAAAAAACTCCAATAGCAATTTTTCGCTCAATTTCCCTTTAAAAAACAAAAAGTTGTATTCCTTTTTTCACATTTTCAGTGGAAATACTTAAAGCGATGATGGCTCACGCAGCTTTGCTGCAATCTGTAGAATAATCAACAATTGAAAAATAAAAAGCGCGTAAAATGAAAATTCCCTCAAGTGGCGTTCATCATTGAATGACCGAGACCCATCGACCGAGCCGCCTCTCTCGCATGAGAGCAGGATGCATTCATGCCGTTTTGCTGTAGTTCGTGTTTTTTGTGCTTTCGGATTTGCTTTTGTTGTTCTTTGTATTTTTCGTTACGGCTTTTCGACCCTTTCGAAGATAATTTATGGAGTAAACTTTCCGAATATGGTGCAGAGCGTGCGCGAAAGTGCATAATTTCAACTCGTTCAATCATTTTATTAAATATTTATTTTTATTTATTTAGTTTTTTTTTTTTTTCAATTAAAAAAAATTTTTCATTTTACTTGCTCTTATTGTTGCATCCTATTCATTTCCATATTCATTTGCAATTTCCCGTTTTTCCAGAGTAATTCCGAGTAACAACTTCAATTACTGTTTTACGTTGTTGATCCACTCGTTCACTAACAACAAACCGAACATGAAAAACTCTTGGCAAAATTTCCAACAAATGTTTCCGATGAATTTCGCCCGAAATTGGCACATTTAAAACGAAAGACCATGCTTCGATGTTGTGTTTCGCCTTTTATCGTTTTTTTTTGATTTTTTCATTTATTATCATTATTATTTTTTTTTTTTGTTTTTTGGCATGAGCCCAACCCGTGGAGCACTCGAGCTTTAGAATGTTGGCAGCTCAAACTGAATCAATTGAATAATTTTTAACAATTACGAAGTTATTACGATTAAAATTGCCGCTTAAATGTCCGGAAAATTCTTAAAGGCAGTTTTTTGGCAGAGCAGTATGCCTTTTTTTTTGGTGATTAATCTACACGTATACCATTTATTTTTGGAATGTATTAAAATGTAGTTAGACGGGATTAAAGTAATTTAAAATATGCCCCTTTTCCCCTTAAGTCATAAAAGTTTTTTTTTTACAAAACCAAGAAGCTTTTTCTCGAAGGTGCCTTCTAAAAATCCTTTGAGATCCTTTCAATGAGAGTAGGTTAAATATATCGCACCCTTGCTCCTAAACTGGCACAATTCAAAAAAATCAAATTTTCAGTAGAAGCAAAAAACAGTTTATTTAAGACCTGGTGAAGTACGGAAGGAAAAAGTGTTACACTAGTGAGGAGGTCCATTAAAGAGAAATTTTTGTTTTTTTATTTTTTATTTCAACCTACGTCTGTGGAAATATAAGCCTATTTTGAATTGTGCCATTTTAACGTCATTTTTTTTTTGTCAAAATCACTGTCTCAACTTAAATTGTGCCCCTTTAACTGCAAAAAATGTTTATTCTTAAAATTATTTAATAAATGTACCGAAGCCTTGCAATACAGTAAAAAAAACAAGCATAGACTAAATAAAATTGATGGTTCTGACCAAATCACACCATATTATGGTATAATTATTAAAGGACATTCTATACCTACTTTATATTTTTCAATTTTGTTTTCTATTTTGCGAAGAATTTGGTGATATGAAACCTTTGTGCCTCTTTAACTACAACAGTTCGAGTTCTTTTGCAAATTGTGCCACTTTAGCTACAATAATTCGAGTTCTTTTTAAATTGTGCCTTTTTAACTGCGAAAATTAAAATTTTGGAAGTTTTATGCTGCTTACAGACTGTTGCATTTAACTGAATTTAGCTGTTATGAATTTAGCATTTATCGCTGCATTTAACCTGAATTTAACCCTCCTTAATGCAGAAATAAAATCATGAGCTTAGCTGTTTCATTTTGCAACACTTTCTTTTTTGGTACTCAATTCAGATTTTAATTTAAAAGCAGCATTATTATTACCTGCAAAAACTGAGAAAGAACAACATTATAAATAAACATTTTGCTTATATAAGAACTAATCATTTATTACATTTTTATAATATGAATCAAAGTAATTCAGTTAAATGCAACAGTCTGTAAGCAACATAAAACTTCCAAAATTTTAATTTTCGCAGTTAAAAAGCACAACTTAAAAAAGAACACGAATTATTGTAGTTAAAGTGTCACAATTTGAAAAAGAACTCGAATTATTGTAGTTAAAAAGGCACAATTTAAAAATGAACTCTAATTTTTGTAGTTAAAAAGGCACAACTTAAAAAAGAACTCGAATTATTGTAGTTAAAGCGGCACAATTTGAAAAAGAACTCTAATTTTTGTAGTTAAGGTGGCACAACTCAAAATTTTTTAAAAGCCAACTAGCCACTGAAATCAATGAAAGAAATGCAATGTTTTAAAAAAAACCATTCAAGAAATATAAAAAAAACAAGTATCTAGTCGCAATATAACTTAATGGTAGTATGATTTTTGCTTTAAAACAAATATTTTTTGAAAAACTTATGTCAATCGGTATTATTTGATCTATAATGGCATAACTTATAATAGAACAGTCAAATGAAACCACTTTTTGCGACTAAATCAGCACAATTCATAATGGTACACCACAAATGTGATAATTTAGTTGCGCGAAAGTGGCACATTTTAAATTAGTTCACTTTATGTGCAACAAAGTCTATCTACTTTGCAAAGACACCTTGGCATAATTCAAAATATTACTCATTAAGTCAAACTGAAGAGGTAGTTCAACTTGCATCAAAACTGGCATAAAGTTATTTTTTGAGTTTAGGAAGATAGTAATGCGAATTAAATTTTTGCAGTAGTTAAAGATATGCATAATGACTTGATATATGGAAAAAAGTCGATTTTGGAAAATTTTGAATTGTGCCAGTTTAGGAGCAAGGGTGCGATATATAAGTATTAAAAGAGTTTCAGCTCTTCTGCGAGACAGAATCCATATTGGTTTTACGTCTAGTATATACACATGGTGCTTCACTCGAGGTTTTTATGTTTGCCCCAGGGGATGGGCGCACTCTTCCCCCAGGTTCCCATCTTGCCTCATCAGTATCGACCGAATTGGTTATCTTGGGTGGACGTACGGTTCTATCTTTACCTCTTAATTACCACAGCCACCACGAAACTCCCCGAAGGGCCATTCCCAATAACCGGCGGGATGCTAAAACGCATCCCGGGGCACCGGCTCCCGTGGTAACATGTCATGTCTAGTTAACAGCGTGAATACAGCTATAACTAGTATAGCTGCAACACGCCATGCTAAGTGTAGGTCGAATGCTAAAACCGGTCACGCCGCACTATGGCGACGCTACCACTGTCTCGATTCCATACTCAATCGGTCTGTAGTGGCCCTCAGTTGGCTAGGGTCCGCGGGTTTGCCAGGCCCGAAAATCATAAATGATTCCCCTCGCGGGGTCTTCTGCGAGACAATGCGACTATAGATTGCAAGACGACTGGATCTTTATTAGGGTGCTCCTCAAATTGCGAAATTTCGAAAAGTTGCCGGAGAACCTCGCCATTCGGTTCTACTTCCTAAAAACTTTGAGCCGTGGTAGCAACCCCTAAAACTTAACTAAACAAAAAGAGCATCCATAAATTTCTTTTTTTTTTTTTTTTTTTGGAAGTACTCGTATAACCGATTGGCGAGGTAGCCCGGCAACTTTCAAATTAAGGAGCACCCTAACATACATATATGTATGTACCTATAAATAAGTGGTCTATTAACCCAGCCGGAAATTTTCTCATAAAGGACCAATTCATTAATTTTTTCACCAAGGATATCAAGGGGAAAATTTGAGTACTTCTCAATTGCAATGGCATTGCCATCGAGAGAAGGAGCTTTTTATCGCAATTGCATTGGCAATGTCATCGAGAGGAAATGTAATTCATCGCAAATCCAATGGCACTGTCATCGATAAAGGTATCGATACGACGGAGAAGATCTACTCTACTTTCGATGACCAACTCGTGACATATGCTCTTATGAAAGCCAATGCCGCTTGTGTGTTAATTTCATGAGAAAGTTGGTGTATAATCAAAAGGAGTCGCGCCCTTATGTCATGCTGAAATCATTGATTGTTTCATCGGGACATTTCCGGCTGGGAAGTGATTAAAGCCCAAAATTATATTGTTACAAGAGTAACTTTTAGCAGAATATATTTTGATTTTGGCTCGAAATAATTTGTCATCAATTGGGCAATATGTGAATGAGTCCGAATTATCAGATACCCGGATAATCGAGGTTCTATTGTAATTGAAAAACAGAAAGCAAATAAAAAACAAGTAGAGGCGTTATAGTCAGGCGAGCCCGACACAGCCACAATTGTTTGAATAAATTTTAAAACACGCCCAAAAAACAGGACCATTGAGAAAGAAGGTTCTTTCTTGTTTTTAAAGCCATAACGGGCCCCATATACCGACTTTTGTTCAATTTCTTTATGAAAACCGCCCGTTTTCCCCACCCATTTTTCCAAATTTTTGGAATTCTAATCGGAGGCCTATATGTATATACGCTCAAATTCTAAATTTCATTGAAATACTTCGAAAAAGTCCGATTTTGCGGCAGTTTTGGGATTTTGATGACAAGCCCTGGTACTGGAGGTAGCCTTAATAATGGAACGATACAAAGGAAGCCAATTTTCGTTCAAATCCCATTTGAATTTGAGGTGTAGGAGACAATTTTCGAAAAACGCCCTTCTGCCACACCCACATTTATAATTTTTGGCAATCACATTAATTGCCTTTCAATATGTACGTATGTTCAAATCCCAAATTTCATTAAAATTCTTGAAAAACTCGGGTTTTAGAGCAGTTTTTGTGATTTTCATAACAGACCCTAGTACTGGAGGTACCCCTAAAAATGGTCCGATTGGGTCCATTCTCGAACTTGTTCTTACTCATGTCCCCGTGAGTACATAGACAGAAAAATTTTGTCAAGATAAATAGATCATCTCCTTCGATAAGATAACTGTATACAGACAGACAGACAGACGAACATGTCTAAATCTAATCGCCTGGTGACGCTGATAATTTCTATACATATTTTGTATGCTCTATCTGGACTGGTTCTGGGTGTTACACACAACCACACAAACTCAATATACCCTCGACACAGAGTGTGTCGTGTATAAACAGAAGTCCCCAAAAAGCCCACCAAAATGAATTAAAATTTCCTTTTCATTTTGGATTTCCTTTTTCCCCATTGTTTTTAATTTGTTTTTGCTGCTTTCAACTCTGAAAGTCGATGCTTTTAACGATTTTAATTAAATTGCTTACACTTATTTTTACTTCATTTGTCCTTCAATAAAGCCTTTGTACATTGCGACAATGCATCATTCCCACGTGCGCACACATACCATAATATACATGGCTTGCATCGCCATGCCTCATGGCATTGCAGAGCCTAACGAGGTGTGGATATTTTAAATTATCTTCATCGTTCATGGTTCAGAAGGCAAATATCGGCAGACTTATGTGTACTTTTATTTTAATACCTAGGCCCGTAAGCCACGTTACGATACGATACGATACCGATGGATACGAGGACGTATGCCTCGATGTACGTCACAGTATGTAGCACGAGTGTATGTGTATGTGTACTCTTAGATCTAAGCGATTGAGGCTCTGGTTAGGCCGGCTAGTTCATCTGGTGTCCAATAATTGAACCGAGTGCACATTTGATAACGAAGGAGAATGCAAATTAAGCTATGCAACGCTATTAAACTTTAAATTCCAATTTACTGATCTCAAAACTTGAATAGACCCTGCAGGAAATGTCACTAGTGCTAGAGTCACTTCTGCACTGGTGTCCATGTCACCAGTACTAGTGACTAACTGCACCCATGCCATTTGGTTCTCCTATTGACATTTTGTATGAACGTATGTGCCAGAGGACACCAGTCGACGCTGGAACTAGTGATGCAGTAGAGACAACTATAGTCTCACTATGGACATGGTCTACAGTGCAATTTTGCTCAAACATTAATGTAATAAATTTGCTGTGCGTGAGGCGGATTGCTCGCAGGCTCAGTGCATAGAGCTAGCTTGTTTTCTTCATCCCAGAGTGTAGAACAATTTTTTACTTTGAATTTTTTTTATTTTGACATTTTCAAATATTACCATTTTTCCACTTTTTTCGCGCTTGCACGGGGGTTCGAACACGAGATTTCGGATTAATGAGCGGACATGCTAACCACTACGCTAGAGAGCCCTGTGAATCGCGTACAGCAAATTTATAAAATGAATGGTCGCGAAAATCGAACTGTAGACGCCCTCGTTGACCATGTCAATAGTAAGATTAAACCAGTGATGTTCACGCCATACATAATTTGATGTCTCTCATTTTACACGTATTGCTTACGCTCTTTGTTCAGTCCGTATCAAGAGGACGACGAAACAACATCGCGCGCATCTATACAGCTTTTTCGTTTTTTTTGCATAGAGGAGTTAGTGCGAAAAAAATTTTTTTGTGCGCTCGCTGTTTTCGCACTCACACAGTCTCACGGCCAATTTTGAACATCATTGGATTAAACTGTCCGTGGCTCTGGTTCTGGTTCGTTCATCTCTGGTGCAGCACTGGTGACATAGAAGTAACTTGGGCCCGCATTTACTGCAGGGAAGTTAATGCCTGTACAGTGTACACACACACACAGGTCAGACACACACTCCCTCAAAAATTTGTGTAGGCATGCAGGATAATATCGTTAGGACTGTTTTCATAAGCAGTCGATGCAATGCCGACGTTGTGTGACTGCTGCTCTGCGCCTTGGAAATTAAATCCGTTTATGGAATTTAATTGGAAGTGATTGTTATTGAGTAGGTGTTTTCGGAATTTTAATACTTAAATGCTTAAATACTTAAAACAGCACAGTGAATAATTCAAGGCGATAGTTTTGATAAACTTATTGAACTTATTATCTTCAGTAGGTCCTCCCTTGTGTTCAGTCGAAGAGAATGTAATGCCTTAAATATTTTCTCCAAATGTGTACTCTGCCAGTTGAAGTAAATGAGCCCTAAATATAATAAGCGTCGCCTTTGCTTCGATTCGATTCTGAATTTATGAGAGCCACGGGCACAGAACAGTTCCTATGATTTCATCATCAGATCAGACCTTGCTACTGAAAGTACCGTTGAAGCCAATTCTCGAGCATAGCTTAAACAACGTCCCCCCTTGAATTTAATTTTTGGGGCAGTTTTGGGATTTTTCTGACAGGTCCTTGTATTGGAGGTACCCTTTATAATGGACCGATCAAGAAAATTTTTCGAGAGAATGTTAAGGGCTACTAAGGAAGCCAATTTTCGTTCAAGTCCCATTTGAATTTCGGGTGTGGGAGAAAATGTTCGAAAAACGCCAGCCCATCTGTCACGCCCACTTTTCCAATTTTTGGAAATCATATTAGTTGCCTTTAAATATGTTCAAATGTCAAATTTCATAAAAATAATCTTGAAAAACTCCGGTTTCAGAGCAGTTTTTGTGATTTTCATAACAGACCCTAGTACTGGAGGTATCCCTAAAAATGATCCTATCGGGTTCATTCTCGCACTTGTTCTAACTTATGTCCCCATAAGCACGCATATCAAGATAGCTCAACTCCTTCGATAAGAAAACTGTATCCATATAGACGGACAGACAGACAGACGGATGGGAATGGCTAAATCGAATCTCCTGGTCACGCTCGTCATTTCTATATACATTTTGTGGAGTCTATCTGGACTGGTTCTGTGTGTTACACACAACCACACAAACGCAATATACCCTCGACACAGAGTGTGTCAGGTATAAAAATAGATGTTGGCCGATTCTTAAACCCACCAGATATGCACACGAGAATCGGTCCAGACGTTTCGGAGGATTTTAATGTCTTACACTGTGGCAAAAGAATTTTATACATAAGTATTTGACAAATTTGCAGTTATATTTTAAGTTATTGTTGGGTGCTTCGATTTTTTGCCTTTAGCGAGTATCTGACATGAGAAAGTGTAAGAAATGTTCGAGTTTGAGGTACTTTTTCGCGAGAAAGTCTTGTTTTTGGCTGAAGGTGTTCGCCTGCATGATCAAGAATGTCTTTTTGTAGGCTATCAACAAAGTCCACTCTGTTCAAATACATTACTGTCCCCATGACTATATTTCTCGATTACACGCGATTTCTTAATTATTCTCGTAATACTCTTTATTTTCATCTCGTGCCACAGATTTTGTTTGGTGCAAAGAAAAGTCCAACCGAACTGCAAACTTTATTAAAGCAGCTGCAGTAGGCAGAGGAACAGCAAATACAAAAAAAATATTTAAAAAAATAAAAACACTATAGGAATAATAAAATTTTTATAAAGCCTTTCATATTTGCAATTCAGATAACTGTTTTGTTTTTTTTTGTTTTCTTCAAATTTAATAAGCGTTGGTCTCGTTAGGTTTTGTTAGTTTTTATTCAACATGAATTCTCCTTGTTACTTCTCAAAAGGTACCTGAACGTGTGCGCGCGATGAATGCAAGCGTTAAACTTTTGCTCATTGTACGTGAACCGGTGACGAGGGCCATTTCCGATTATACACAACTGCGGAGTCATGCAGCGACGGCAACACTGCCATTAGCAGCTGCTGATAACGTGCCAGCGGAACTGGGAGTAGCTGCTCTATTAAAGACGCCGACATCTGTTCGATTGACGATGGCGGAGAAGACGTTAACGCTACCGCTACCGCAGCAGAAATCGCAATCGCTACTCCATGGGAAATTAAGTGCTTACTCGGCAGCGGCAGCGGCAGCGGCAGCTTCCCATGTAGCGTCGTACGAGGGCGATGAAGGACGTGGCGGATATGGCAGCAATCGGAATGGTGCGCCAGGAGCTAGTGCTCGCAATGGAAACATAAATCGAGTATATGACGTCGGGGGCTTCGCTGCTGGCAGTGGGAATGGTGGCGCGGAATACTTTTCCATGGCGGCTGCAACTGCACCATCTCAACTATCATCTTTATCGATGAATGGTGGCGCCGCAGCTGCCGCCGCAGCCGCCGCACAAATCGCTTCGAGGTAAGTGAAAACGTAGAAAAATCGTTTATTCTCTTTGGCTACGTTGCCTCTTCGCATGCAAATGAAATGTAAACCATGAAAAGTGGGCAAAAAAAACAAAAAAAAAAACAAAACAAAAAAGGAAAGAGCTCGCTAGCGCTAAGACGACTGCTCGAAATATTCTTATCGCGCGCGGAAATGCAGTTGCGTTTTCATAGAATTTTTCCACCAATCGTTTTCCTTCGCTCAAATTCAATTTGCAATTTTAATAAAAATGCACACATTCGAAGGTAAACAAAAAATGAAAATGAAAATGCAAAAAAAAAAAAATAATGGAATAGCAAAGCACATTTTCGACCAAAACAAAGAAAGAAAGAGAGGAATATTAAAAGGAGGAAAAATTGGAAATAAACATGTAAAATAAGAATTTTGCATTTTGTGCAAATTTTCTTCTCTCAATTTGTATTTCAATCGTTTTCCGTTCATTCCATTCCATTCCGATTCCGATTACAGCATACATATATTCTTATTCACAAGGATATGGATTTTTTTTTTTTTTTTTTGTGAACTCAATATTTTCTTCAATATAAAATTTATGTGCATATTTCGGTTATTTTATTGAATTTATTTTTAATAAATTTTTTTTTTGAGCAGATCCTTCGAAGAATTGGCCATGTTTCCGAATGGCACTGTGAATGAGTCCTACCGACCGCTTACTATTTCCATGTATCATTTACACCTACATCGATGGCTGGAAGTCTTCCCCCGTGAGCAGCTGCTGGTGGTGAACGGTGATCGTTTGATCGATGATCCAGTCTCGCAATTGCGACGTATCGAATCGTTCCTGGGTAAGTGGAATGGGTTCGCGCCACGCATTCTAATTTTCTGTTCTATACCATTGAATATTCCTTCCGTCTACTCACTCCTGCAGGCATCGAACATCGCGTTACGAGCAAGCATTTCTACTTTAATGAGACGAAAGGATTCTACTGTCTGCGTTATGACAGCGGCGACAGATGTCTGCGCGAGACGAAAGGACGTCGGCATCCGCATGTCGATCCGATTGTCATATCAAAATTACGCAAATTCTTTGCCGAGCATAATCAACGTTTCTATGAGCTCGTTGGTGAAGATCTCGGCTGGCCCGAAGAGTAGAATGTCAATCATTTTTCAAGAAAAAAAAAAACACACACACACACAAAACACACACCGAAAAAAATATTTAAAAAAAAAAAAAAAAATAATCATTTCAATGTTGCAGTAACTGAGAATGATGGACTGATGGTTTAAAATAGGTATATTTACTTTAGCAATATTTGCTTGATGTAAAGAAGAAAAACGAAAAAAAAAGAAACTCATAGAAAGTAATTACTTTTCCGGTGAAAGATATATCGAAAATGTATGAGAAAATGTTTGAATGAAAACGCGGGGTGAATCGAAAATCAAGATTTATTTTTCATAACTTTTTTCCACACTCATTTGATGTTTTTGGCTGAATCAAAATAATGCTTTATTGGCGTTTGGCGTAGTTTAAGCAGCAAGTCGACAACTCTCTGCTGCTTCATGCCGCTAGAACGAACACTCTTGGGAGCTATGTGTTAGAGGATATATCACCTCGTAGTCTCCAAATATGGCGAAAATTCCCTTAAATTTAATTTGGAAATTTTTCAACATTAAAAACAAAAGACTTTTCTCTCCTCAGTCTCCTTTATTTTGTAAGAGATTCCGCCAAAATTGATAACAGTGCATACATACATACATACATAGAATGCTGTCACAAACGTGTTGCACGCAACACGCAACTAGCAATAGCGATATCCTTGCTCATAGTCAATCAGCAGTAATGAGTTGTGAAGAACTTCGGTTTTGGAAAGTACCATACCGATTACAGATCATTTCAATCATGTTTTCATTGGTAAAGAAAGCATCAGAGTATTTGATGTGTCGTTATATTCAAGTTGATAGCTTAAGTTGTGACCAACTGCCCGTCATAGATGAATGTTAACGAACACTTTCATGCTGGCATATATTATTTTAATCTATTTAAATTTATTTTATTTTATTTTATTTTATTTTATTTTATTTTATTTTATTTTATTTTATTTTGGCTTTCAAACATTTCCTTTTTTCATTTCATTACAGACCATAAAATTTCACATTGTATGCAAACGGATCGATCTTTGATGCAATTTGGACGAGTATTCGTATTCAAGTGGTAGAATTTTTTGTTATTTAACGTTTCCAATTTTGATGTTATTTCTTTCTATAAGGTAAGAGTTCTTATTCTCATTAATCCTTTCGATTCCAAATTATTCTCGAACATCCAATGTCCAATTGGATTTTATTACAAGAGCTCCCAAGGGAGCGAATACCCCGAATATCCGTGCATGGAATATTTAACATTCTTAACAAAACTATGTATATAAAAAACAAGTAAGGGTGTTATAGTCAGGCGAGCCAGACAATAAAATACCCGACAGAAACATACATGTTTTAATAATATTTTAAACACGCCCAAAAAACCGGACCAATAAGAAAGAATATTCTAGAGATATTTAAGGGGACCCCATTTACCGAATTTTGTTTAATTTCTTT
This sequence comes from Chlorops oryzae, assembly GCA_020466095.1. NCBI lineage: Eukaryota > Metazoa > Arthropoda > Insecta > Diptera > Chloropidae > Chlorops > Chlorops oryzae. The sequence goes on from CM035806.1 coordinate 47,229,818, forward strand.
ATGAAAGTCGTCATCTTGCCACTCCCACATTTTGAATTTTTGGAAATTTCATTTGAGACTTAAATTTTAGGCTTATAGTCATTGAATTATTTCGAAAAAGTGCGATTTTGGGGCAGTTTTGGGGTTTTTTTGTGACAGAGTCTAGAACTGGAGGTTCCCTTAATGATGGGCTAATCAAGAAAATTTTTGGTCCCGTTGGAATTTTATGTGTAGGAGGCATACAGTCAGACGGACAGGCGAATGGTCAAACGGATGACTAAATCGAATCTCCTGGCCACGCTCATCATTTCTATATACATTTTGTATGATCTATCTCGACTGGTTCTGGGTGTTACACACTCGTACGTACAAATGCAATATACCCTCGACACAGAGTGTCCATCCAAAAACTGTGAGAGCATCAAACGTTATTTTGAATAAGGAACCAAAATATGTGTGAATTTAAATATGAATTTTTGTGTGATGTTTGTCCCAATGGTAATGAAAGGATTAAATAGAGTCATCTTGTATCCTTTAATTAATTTTTTATTTTTTTTATTTTTGTATAAAACATATATCATTTGGAAGCCAAATTATTCGATTGTATATACATAAATATTTTAATTCTTTCATTTGACTTTCATTCGACTATCATTCGAGTCTTTAAAAAGAGACTCCGACTTGTCCTTGCTGACTTAGGCTGACTTAGACGTGGGAATGATAAATTCTTCTGCATAAAAAAATCATCAATTCTGACATGAATGATATGAAGGTGACAATGGATACATATACATATACATGATTGTTTCAATGAAATTCTATCATGAATAGAGCTCTTTTTGATGTAAAAAAATATTTTCTCTGGCATTTTCTCGCGATCGACCATAGCTTGAGTTCAGATCCGAGATTCAACTCCCGATCAAATTTTTGCAGAATCTCTTCACATACTTATAAGTAGATAGACCAACCGTCAATCCGGTTTTCTGGATCATAAATCATTTCACATTTCAAATTCAGGTTTAGATTTCTTACAATTCATGACTTTGTTTTAAAAAAAAAAATAAGACAAAAAATGCTTTAAAAAACGATGAAAAATTCTTTAATTATACCTAAGGCACTATCAGAATATCGATTTGGCCGGCGATTCCGGCAGTTTCGAAAGGAGTTGTTTTGCTGTTTAGATAAATGCATTTAGTACATTTAATTTGCGCCGATGTATGGCTCTCTGCCTTCCATAGCCCTTGAATGTCCATTGGAAAAGTTGTTTTTAGAGAAATTTTCAATCAATCATATCTCAGGCATTCATAAACATAGATGATCACATTGGCAACAAGTAAATGTTTATTCAGAATTCGAATATTTGCGATAGTGACAATCATATCTCAGGCATTCATAAACATAGATGATCAAAAGGGCAACAATAAATATTTAAATTCAAATATTCCGAATATTTGCGATAGTGACAATTCTGTTCAACATATGTAGATTTTCAAATTCATACCTTTAGGTGCTGAACGTGAATATCTCCTGTTGTTGCAAAAGTGATAATATCCTTTGAAAAATGCAATAAAATTGAGCTTTATGCCAAAATTAACTACTTATGTTTAAATTCGGTTTGCTCTGCCAAGTGCAACATTCTAAAAAATTATAGAATAAAGAAATGTTGCATACTTTTCGGGTATACTTGTGATTGATATGCATCAATATGGAGTAAAAAAACTTCCAAATATTTTTTATATGAAACCGTAACTGTTACTCAAAATACTTATGATGCAGTTCGATTCGCCATGGCCGAAATATGGTTAAATCGTTTATTTCAGGTCTGTCCTAAAAATGTTTTTAAGAACTTGCACAGTGTAATTTTTGCCTTTTTTACTATGCAGATATTTACTTGCTTGTTATCATTCGCAATAGATGTGACAAAAAGTCTCTGAATAGATAATATCTTTGTAGAGCAGATTTCGAAGATCATAGGTAGGCACATAGGTAACTAAAATTGGGGTCATTTCGGCATTCTGTTATTGTTTTTATTTGTTGCATTTGTTTTGTCATTGTAACGGCTCTTTTTACAGAGCCCAACTCATGATTTAAAACCGAGAAAACATAGAAATACCCGAAGCCAATATAGAGTTATTCGACAAAAACATCAAATAATGAATTCAAGTCAAAAGCAATATTTTTTTTTTTATATGTATGTATAATATATAACATTGTATATACTTGTGGCTCTGGGATAGCGTAGGGAATGCGTGCTATGCTATTGATCCCGGGGTCCGAGGTTCGATTCCCGGCACAGGCGATACGGAGTGTAATGTTCCAAGCCTAGCACTGGTTTTTCAAAAATCGCATGTTAGGGGCACACTACATAAAAAGACATACATACACTAACACAAAGACATGAAAACCTCTCGTGGTATCACAATCGGCCTAAGTGGCTTCCACTACGAATTACATACATCCATACATATGTACATGTATATACTTTGAAGTGCTGACTTCAATCAGCGGAGTAAAAATGATAAGTCATAATAATAAAAAATAAAAAAATAAATATTTAAAAAAAATTAATTGAAATTTAAAAATTAAAATTAAAAATGGTAAAACTCAAATCAATGCATATCAAAGAACAAATTTTATGATATTGAATATCGAAATACAAAAAAAAAGAAGAAAGGAAAAAACCATAATCAAGAAAAAAAAGGAAAGATAATGGTTTTTAATGTAAAAAAGCAAAAATTAGAATAAGAAACTAAATGTGATTTTTTAGTGCAGACCTAGATTAGAAGCTCTTATAAAGAAGTGAAAGTTTACTTTGACTTTACAAACTTCGGCTGAATGAAAAGCGTGCATAAATTTTTCGTATTTACTTTTAAGATCTTCTTCACATACGTTGTAAGATTCGGATTTTGAAAAACTATCTCACAAACACAGCTATGTTATACATACTTAGCTGAATAGCAACGTAAAGCGATAAAATTAAGAGTAACGATAATGAGACATAATTTAAATCTATACATATCAGCAGAAAGCGCAACCAAAGAGAAATCGAAACATATCAATTGCATCAGGCAATACAAAAAGTTTTTATTCAATAACTATTCTCTAGCATAAGTACTTAAATATACTCGAACGATTGTTAAATAGAGAACGTGCGCGTGTTTGTGTGTACGCGTCGGTGTTTGCCTACAGTTGTAGGCAAATTGTTAGCGGTTGATAGGCAAAAGGCTAGGTTTTTTTTTTGTATTTTTTGTATTTTGTGGAATGTCGTTTAGAGAGGTGTTCGCTTATGGTTTTTGTTATTTGTTAATATGAAGCAAAGATCCATCCTCACTTCCACGTTAATGCTGCAGCGCTATTTTGAAGTGAATAATTTTATTTCATTGACACTAGAAAATCCATTGAAAAGCGACAAAATAAAAGTTAAGTTGAGTTTTTTTTTTTTTTTTTTTGTTGGTGAACGTCCCATTAACCCATAAAGAGTAGAAATCAATGTTCCATATCTGACAAAAAGTTTTCGAATTAAAACTACATTTTTCTAACCCTTTGATGCCAGAATTTTGATCTGCTTTCCAATACTATTCTTTTCGACTTATCGCACACTAATCACTCAATCGGCACAACTCAAAATTTTGAATTTCTCGGGCAAACAGCCTATAACTCTCGAAGCCTGTAAAACCAATTTCTTTTCGAAATTTATATTATTCTTAATTAATCAATAAATCAATATATATTAATGTCAATTTTCCAAGTGGTCCTTTTCCTGCAGTAAAATGTTGTGGCGAACATGAAAAAATTGATTGAAAAAATTTCGATTTGTGCCGGTTTTGTGATAAGTAAGTGTGCGTGTTATGTTAAACGAAAGATGATGATGGTGTTGTTTAACCAGGCGAAGTTTTAACTTCTTTCGATCAATTACTATATGATTGGCAACTGAAATAAGTTTTTTTTTTTTTTCGAAACAGAAAAAGTCCTAGATCTTTTTGAAAAACCAATGAAATTACAAAAATGTTCTTTTCCCTCATCATTTTTCGTTAATTTTGAGCTTGGAATTTGCAAAAATTGCTAGAAACTACATTTATTTTTACTCGAAAAAAGAAAATCAATTACCATGGCCCGGATTTTGTTGGCTATTATATATTTAAAGCATACTTTATGGGGCAAACATTTTTCTTACCAACATTTTGTGAATTAGTTTAGTGAAGTTGAACTACAAACCGCTTTTCTAACTTCAAAAAAAAAAAAATGCATATTGAATTTAAAAATCGATTTGGATTTGAACTTTTTCTGAGTTGAACAAAACTTTTACTCCATAAAGTATGCTTTCAATTTATAAAAGTCAACAAAATCCGAGCGCTGGTCACCTTTTCAAAAATTCCGAACAAATATCTTCAAAAATTACTTCACTTAAAAAAAATCGTAATGCATTATTTACTTCAACTATTAATTTACCAAACTCCAATCAATTTAACAAGTTATTCTGTATCATACAGTCATAAGTAATAACAGAAAGAGAGGGGAGGTCCGACATTGTCGGGCATCAAAGGGTTAACTGTAGTCAACGATGAGAACATTCGTTTTGGAAATTTTGTGCCTCGGATAGAGGCTGTCAACATAAAAGGTGAATTTTTAACAAAAGGTTTTGACATCATATTGATCAGCTTGGAACGGACCAGCAACAAAGTCTACACTGAGCGAACTTAACCATGATTTCTTTAAAAGGGCGCATTGTTATTCACAATCCTTTTGATTTTCGAGCAGAACAAAAATTTCAAATGAAAAATGGTTGAGTCAACAACATTTTTGATTGATTTGAAAGGAAGTATGTTTGATTACATTTCCTTACGTTCGGTGTAATTCTCATTTGTTTTATAAAATAGGACAAATAAGATATGTATTCATCTTAGAACTTTTTAAGCATTGCGAAAGCAGTCACGACAACGGAGTGACAAAATCGGATGAAGTATATCCGATGGGTATTCTTTGTGGTTATATTCAGCAGAGGGCTCTGTGGCCATTTCCTTTGAACGTTATAATAAAATTTGTTTTAACATTTCTTCTTGTATAGGTATTTTTTTTTGGAAATTTTTTTTTTTTTTTTAAATTATCTTGTCATTTAAATTTCGTCCGTGGTTGGTTCAACAATTGAAATTGAAATCAATTTTTGAATATTATCATTTCAATTAAACCTGAAATATGGTTGATTCAATAGGAAAATCTTTATATTTTCCAACAAGAAAAATTAAATAAATTAATAAATTAAATAAAATAAAAATATTCCTTGTTGAAGCCGTTTTGTATGTCCTTTTGTCCTTTTGATTTAACCAGTTTTCTGGTTGATTTTTTTCTGTGTATGGGATTGAATTCAAAGAAAGAAAAAAAATGTTTTTCCACGGCCGATTCGAATGTGATCGTTCGTCTGTATCTGATTGAATATACAGTGGCTATTAAAGGGCTTAGAAAATCATTTTTTTTTTTTTGGACTCAGTAATGGAAAATTGTGAAAGCTCGTTTTTGGAGGCATCTCCCCTAGACGAATTCTTAACAAGTATGGCATCTCCCAAGAACGGACGAAGATTTGAATAAAAAAAATTTTCCGAATGGTGGTCCGCCATACGCCAGTGTGAACTGTAGGTAGCGTTGTGCCGCTAATGATTGAGAAAAACGTTCATAACGTTCTATCTTCGCCAGCGTTTTCAATATTCCTAAGATGTAATCATTTGTAGCTGCACTGCCTTTTTCTGTAGCACGTTTAGAAGATAAGAATTGCACAAGTTTAACGAATTTCTTTTCCTATACATATGTATGTAGATCGCATATACATACATCCATACATATACATATACATATCTCTCTATGAGGAGAGAGTCCTGTAAAAATAAATGAAAATTTTTCGGAAATCGTGCTACCCAAAACTGAAATGAAAACAAATCATTTATCAATCTTAAAACTTGAAGTGATTAGAAAGTAGTTAAAAACTGATTACGTCGTAGAAAAATAAACCTTGAATAAGAATTATGGCGATTTTTAAATTATTTTTAAAATTGTTTTTACGTACAAATTTTTATTAATCAAAAAGTACAAAGTACTTTGAAATAGTGTTTTTGGATTAGAGCGTTTAGGATTTTGTTACGTTGAATGTGTTTTCACTTAGAACGGAATATCAACGTTAGGTTTTTATTGATTGTTGCGAATTCTTTATTTCCGTGCAGTTGTTATAGCCCATATTGTGAGCTTATGTTATTTTTTTATACTAAAACTATATTCAGATGTGTTCAATTCGATAATACCAAGTACAATACTATCAAGTTGGCAGGATATTAAATGCATGAATTTTTTTGTTTTTTAATTAAAACTATACTTACCTACGGTAATAATAATACTTGCAATCAAAAAAGTTTAACAATAAGTTATAATAAAAGTCACAGCATAAGAATCCAAAAAGGCGAGTACTTCAAGATATTTGAGTTAAACAAAGCACATCAATAGAACACAGAAAAGAAAAAAGAAAAATTTAATCGTCGTAGATTTCAAGAACCGATAAAACAATATTTTCAAGACAAGACTGAGTGGAAGAAATCTAACAAAGGCCATAAACACGTAAAAAATACTACAGTACTAACCGAATCCCTTTGAATGCTCTTATAATAGAGAACTTAATAGCCTGGATACACAAATTAGAACCACACCTTTGAAAATATGGGATGTCATCACCCCGATTCTTATGAAAAACGAGCAAGTACATATACCTTAAAAACTGGGAGGCAGTGGCTTCATTAATATGCCTCATCAAGAGCAAATAAATAAGCTTAGAAGCTATTTTATTAAAACAGACCAATTGATTCACTGACGACTTCAAATATGGCAGATCGAGTTACAACATGGAAAGCAAAATTTTCATACGTATATGTAAGATATCCCAACGACATCAAAAACTTTCAATAGCACTACAAGATTCTGTAAAACAGCTCTAATAATTACACAAAATCCATAATACGAAACCCGAACAACAATACGGACGATAACTGTAGAAGGCAGCGGCGGATTAACCTTAAAGGCAACAAAGGCAGCAGCCTAGGGCGGCAAATTTTCAGGAGCGGAAACTTCTGACCGTCAATGCATCAATAACAGAAAAGGCAAACAAATTCTCAACTTCCTAAGGCGACAAATTGTCTGCCACTGGTAGAAGATAAATATCACAGTCAGACATAAGCTTATAAATATAAATATAGCTAAACTCATTATAAGAAATAGAAAATCAAGACAACACTACGAAAACCATCCAAGGCCAATAAAAGAAAATGACCAATATAAATGAACTCGCCTCAGAGATGCTCCAAATAGACCGAACACCATAATAATACTATATGTAGGTAGATATAAAATATCTAATAGCAACAATACTGAACTTTGCAGTACGAACTCTGTGCCCTTAATATCCATGAAATAGTAAATACAGAAAATAATAAGTATGTAACAAGTAGGTACTCTCCCGTTAGCCCGATATCTAAAGTCAACTCAAAATTTGGCAACAGTAAAAATCATCCCAATTCTCTTTAGCTGTTTGAGATCAAAAATATCTGAAATTCCAAAAGCAATTGAAAAATTTAATTTTTATCAAAAAGTAATACAGTCGACTCTCGTTAATTTAAATCTGCGTTAATTCGAACTTCTTTTTAACTCAAAGTGATCACGAGTTCCCTACAAAATCTCGTAATATTTTAAGAGTCCCTCGAGTTTCGAACTAACGAGAGGCGTTTGTAGCTGATATGCAAAAATCCACACAACTATCACCAGAGAAACTGGTGATAGATATATAAGAGAACCATGCAGCCGTGGGCTATGATATGGACGCATGAGTAATTCAGATTAAATATGTCTAAAAAAAAAAAGGAAAAAATATTCATAATAATAATAATAAAAATAATAAAAGTAGTAAAAAGCTTTTTAGCTATTGTCCTTGGTGCAACTACTATTGTATTGAACGCAACTGTAACTCTCTCCTCTGTTATGTTTAGTCATAGTTTAGTTAGTTGAATTTTTGTTGAATGTCCAATCAAACTGAACTATTCTAGTTTATTTACAGGTCTATTTAGAGAAATTATGGAAAGAAACCAAAAGCCTTTAAAATTAAAAAAAAAAAAAAAAAAAAAACTATTTAAGAAAGGCCGAAACTAGAATAGCAGAAACCAAAATAGTTATTAGGATTTCTCACAAGCAACGCTCCATAATTTTAGTTAAGCGTAGAGTGCAATTAAAAATCGCTCATAAGTATTACATAAAATTGAAAACTAAGAAGAAGAAAAAACATGAATAAATAAACAACGAAATTTTTTCCTTTTCATACGTTTTTATATATATTTCAATTAAAGAAGTGAAATTAAAAAATTAATTCAAAAATAAAACTTTAAGGGCATGCTCAAAATTTCAAGCCGTATCTCATGTGGACAAAAACAAAACTCATTGTGAACTTTTTGAAAAACTCTTTCTTAAGTATTCATAGTTGTTTTTTTTTTTCTTTCTAATCTCGAAATTAAAGATTCCAATAAATTTATCTCGATGTATTTAAGAAATATGTATACCCAAAATCAACATGTCTGTCGGTCGCTTCAGCTTTCGAGTTTACATACGTGTTCAAAATCAAACCACAATATCCAAGGCATTTCCCACAAAAATCAAAAAAAAAAAAAAACAAATTCACAATTCCGATTTCAGGATAAGGGGTTCTCTCCAGTTCTGTCAGAAATTAAACAGAAATGAAAAACTTCATATAAGAAAAACACTTCAGAAACCTTCTGATTCATTTTTAAAGCGTTTTTTTTTTAATGAAGTTTTTCATTTCTGACAGAGCTGGAGTGAGCGAGCCCCTAAAGAAACATTGTTTTCCTAAATTAGTGCTTCACTGTGGGAAGTTTGTTCGCATTCCTATAATAGGGGTATTCACAAAGGCGTCGGAAAATAGGAAAGTCGGAAAATCGGAATATTTTAACTGCTTAAAAAGTTGTGCAAGATACAAAACAAGTTTTAAACAATTTTAAGAAGTCATAATTTTCCGATTTTACGACTTTCCAACGTTTTTAAAACGCCTTTGTGAAAACCCCTAATATCACTCCTAGAATCGAACACAAATGGTTTGTATATTTCCTCTTACGTCTCTTACTGTGAACTCTGTAAAGTTCAATCGATGAATATCGGCCATACATCTGAAAGTTTAAAATAAATCATTGTCTATGCATATTGGAACTTAAACTCTTTGAACTTAAAATCCAATTAGAAATCCACACCCCCCGAAACCCTTTCCCCTCCCCCTCCCAAAAAAAAAAAAAAAAAAAAAAAATATTTATGTGTAATTTCCATGATATCTTGAATTAGGAGGGAAAACCAAATTACATTGCGAAACTATATTAAGCATATCACATCAAACGTACTTGAAACTTAAATGTACCTTACTTTCTTACTTAACTCTATTAAATAAAACTACGTGCATACATATCAATGTATAATTTCTTCTCTAGATGTATTCGTAATGTCTGTACTGTAACAAGAAAAGAGGAAAACACAAAAAAAAAAAAAAAAAAAAAAAGAATAACAAAATCCAACATTTCAAATTCGTGTATTCATCAAACGTACATTAAAATGAAAAACCAAATTTACAATGTGTTTAAACTTCATACTTCTATTCAAATCTTAAAACATTAAATAAAAGTTAAAACAAGAGCGAATATAAATCAATAAAAAAAAATCAAAAAAATAATATACGTATGTATACAAGTATATTTTCATTTAGGAAATAGACAGTTAATGCTTTGGGAACATCTTGGAGGTATCAACAGTAAAATCTCGACCCGGTGCTTTCCCTAAGAAAGTGATTCGCATGCGAGATTTTTTTATAGAACGCTTTCTGTAAGACTCTCACGATTCGCAATCTCCTTCAATTCAATTACATAACCCAAATTTATTTCAGCATGAATTGCCTTCTATTTTTGAGATCTATGTATCTGTTGTCATGCCCACTTTAGGGGCTGTCTTCAGCTCTGTCAGAAATGAAAAACTTCATATAAAAAGCCGCTTCAGAAATGAATCAGAAATTTTCTGAAGTGATTTTTTATATGAAGTTTTTCATTTCTGACAGAACTGGAGAGAGCCCTTAAAATTAAAAAAAAAAAAAAAATGAAGAACATGTAAAGAAGTCTACATCGGCTTAGCCAATTGCACTCCTGCACAGACCTTTTCCTCAGCTTAAAATATGTTAAACCATTACCCTCCACAATTTCCGAATGGTGGTCTTGGTCGAATTTAAACCGTTAGAGGGCAATAGATAGCTGCTAAATACTCAATTCAAAATAGTGAAATTCAAAGTTTTGCGAATGGTGGTCATGGTCAATTTTTAACCGGAATTGAGGACTATATTTGGTGGCCAAATACACAATCGGAGTAGTAAAAAAAAAAGGAGGAACGGAGACACATCTGCTGCTGTTCATAATTTCTAAGCATATGCAAATTAGGATGTCCCAAAAATAAACGCGTTTTTTTCGAAAGCTTATAGGTCAAAATATTTTTGAGAATTTTTTCAGATTTTTCGTAAAAGGCTTAGAGCAGTGCTGGGCAAAGATGAGTCATCTCACCTCCGCGAGGTGCTGCGCGTCCTTTTCGTATATAAGCGCTGTAGAAGCAAATTATTATAGTATAGTGAGTTTTGTGATTTTTGTAATTGTATTGCGTGACTGCGGCTATTCCCAGCGGAAAATTATCTCCTGCATGACAACGTCACCAATGATGTCATCGATGACATATAGGTGACATTGTCATGCATGACATCTAGGAGGACATGTCATCGTGGAGGGATGCTGTTCATGTGCTTGACTCTCATTGGCTACTGAAATTTAAAAAAGGTTTTAGCGTCAGTTCAGCGTTAGCATGAAGTGGCGTAGATGATGAGTGCTCGACTCACAATCCGAAGACCGCGGGTTCGATCCCTGGCAGAGGCGAACAAAAATTGTTAAAAATAGATTTTTAAAAATTTTCGAAACATTCAAAGAGAGGACAAAGAAGAGAGTTATCAAACTGGTGTTTCTCTATTAATTGACATTTAGAGAGAAAAGAGCAATGTGCTGCTCTCAAATGCTTTTTTCGCCATCGCATCCCCTAGCATGACCAGTGACATTTTCTAATCTTCCGGTGATAATGTCACCGCTGAAGTCCCTGTCAGCTCCTGTGTAAATGTCATACAAAGTGTCACCGGAAATAGCATGCATTCCGGCTCCGAAGTCACTAAGACATCATCGGGGATGTCCGCGGGACATTTCCCACTGGGTTCGTATTTGCAAGCAAGCAGCAAAACAAAATTAAGAATGTGTTAGTGTACCCAGCACTGGTTTAGAGGTTTCGCTAAGCGGATTTTCCTAAAAAGCCCCGCTTTTCCAAACAAGTAAGGGTGTTATAGTCAGGCAAGCCTGACAATAGAATACCCGACACAGACACATATATTCAAATAATTTCTAATATCAGGAGCTGTTTAAGGCCATAGGGGCCCCATATACCGCATTTTTTTAAATTTCTTTATGCAAACCGCCCCTTTGCCACGCCCACTTTTTCAATTTTTCGGAATTCTAATGGGAGGCTTAAATATACGCGCAAATTCTAAGTTTCATTGAAATATTTGGAAAAAGTCAGATTTTGGGGCAGTTTTCGGATTTTTGTGACAGACCCTAGTACTGGAGGTACCCTTAATAATGAACCAATCCAGAAAATGTTTGAGCAGGATGTTTATGGTAACAAAGGAAGTATAAGTGCCAATTTTCGTTCAAGTCCCATAGGCGTTTCGGGAGTAGGAGACAATTTTCGAAAAACGCCCTTCTGCCACGCCCATTTTTCTGATTTTTGTAAATCACATTAATTGGCCTAAAATATGTTCAAATGCCAAATTTCATCAAAATATCTTGAAAAACTCCGATTTTAGAGCAGTTTTTGTGATTTTCGTAACAGACCCTAGTACTGGAGGTACCCCTAAAAATGGTCCGATCGGGTCCATTCTCGAACTTAGTCTTACTCATGTCCCCGTGAGCACGCATACAAAATTTTGTCAAGATAGCTCAACTCCTTCGATAAGATAACTGTATACAGACAGACGGACAGACAGACAGACAGACAGACAGACAGACAGACAGACGGACAGACGGACATGGCTAAATCGAATCTCCTGGTGACGCTGATCATTTCTATATACATTTTGTATAGTCTATCTCGACTGGTTCTGGGAGTTACACACAACCCAACAAACGCAATATACCCTCGACACAGAGTGTGTCGGGTATAATTATTCGTATTAGCAACGTTTTTCAGGATTTTTAGGTACTAGTCGGTGAAAAAGTTTGTTTTCACTTGCATAAAATACAAAATATAATAATTTTATAGGCTATTAACGTGTCTTTAATAGCAATTTTTATGAACATGAATTGGGCGTCACAAAAAGGAGGTCCCATAATTTCTAAACTTTTTATGAATATGGTTTAAAGTAATGATGCAATTTCATAGAATATGAATTCCCTTGTAATTTCTTAAAGAAAATAAGGAGTTTTCTCTTGTAGTTCCAAAGCTATGTATGTCCCATTATACATATATTCGAAAATATTCTAACAAAAACACGTTGCATACTTCCAGGCTAAAATTTGTGGTGAATGACTCATCCGTAACCGTTTTCGACTGATAGCAAAGTTGAAATACAGGGATAGTTATCATCTTTGTTCCTTTTTTCGGTACGTCTCCGTCAACGTGTTTCGTAACATTCGACGTACTTCGAGTAATTTGACAGCTATCAGCTGACTGTTTTTGCTATTATGTTCATTTGTAAAATCGTTTTATCATTTGATATGCAGTGTTATGGCAATAGAAATGGAGGATAAAAAAAATGTCGTTTCTCATTTGGTTTAAAATTTGAGCAAAATCAAAAGATTTTGCTTTTTATTTTTTGTGGCCTAGTGTTCGGATCTTGCCGACTCAGGAAGGCGGTCGGCCCGCTAAAAGTGATTTTGAAATTATGTTGATTTTTAGATAGGTACTGCCTCAAAACACGGTAGAAACCGATTAATTAGGTTTCTATTGCCAGGTGTCCTTGAAATATCCTTGAACCCATTTTATGAAGCCCTTTTTCAAAAATTTATATCTCACAAACTAATTAAGATAGAAAGAGTAAACAAATGGCTACTGATAGCTTATAAAACAGGATATGTAAATTTTTTTTTCTTAATTTCACACTGAGAAAAATTTTTTACAAAAAAGAAAATACAAATTTTTTTTCAGTGTATTCCCGTTTTCGCGCCACTTTCTATCTATTTTTAATATATACCTCTGAGTATTACATTTCACCAAAAATTTTTTTAAATTAAATTTAAGGCTGACAACACACCGGATCAAACGAAACGAAACAAAACGTTTTCGTTTTGTTAGGCTGACAACACACCGGATCAAACGAAACGAAACAAAACGTTTTCGTTTCGTTAGGCTGAGAACACACCGAATCAAATGAAACAAAACGTTTTCGTTTCGTTAGGCTGAGAACACACCGAATCAAACGAAACAAAACGTTTTCGTTTCGTTAGGCTGAGAACACACCGAATCAAATGAAACAAAACGTTTTCGTTTCGTTAGGCTGAGAACACACCGAATCAAATGAAACAAAACGTTTTCGTTTCGTTAGGCTGAGAACACACCGAATCAAATGAAACAAAACGTTTTCGTTTCGTTAGGCTGAGAACACACCGAATCAAATGAAACAAAACGTTTTCGTTTCGTTAGGCTGAGAACACACCGATTCAAATGAAACAAAACGTTTTCGTTTCGTTAGGCTGAGAACACACCGAATCAAACGAAACAAAACGTTTTCGTTTCGTTAGGCTGAGAACACACTGGATCAAACGAAACGCAACAAACCGGTTTTGTTTCGTCAGTCAAGAAAAAACCTTTTCTTCCTTAGTTAAAACCGTTTCGTTCTGACCAATCTGGTGTGTTTGCTCTCACAAGGCACAATGCAGTATTGTTTTTGAAAACGTTTTGTTTCGGCTTCGTTTCGTTTGATCTGGTGTGTCCTCAGCCTAAAAGGTCGTTTTTTGAGATATTACCAAAAACGTAAGCCCATATAGACACTCTTAGTACTGATATATGGAGATAGACGTGCATATACGCATGTTTAGCTTCGGTTACAATTTTTTCGTATTAAGGAAATTAATAATAAAATAATAAATTACCTTTTTAATATGTTTGTTTTGCTTGTTTGTCCTTAATGTTATTGTTTAAATAACAAAATTTCGACCTTAAATGTTTTTTTCTGAATGCTTTTTCAGCTGAATGAAACGAACCGAAATGTTTGAAATTAAGAGGCCCCGTCAGAAAGCTTGGGCCTCATTGCGAGGCAACCTCTCATTTCTAATTTCGACCACTTTATTGCCATAGAATATCAATTTTCATAATAGAAATAAACATTTATATAACAAACGGACGTCCGGAGAAATGTAAGTTATAAAATTTTGATATTTTCTTATATGTATGTACGTATATATTTTTTATTTAGTTGACAACAATTATATAAAAACCGATGTATATAATAATCGGTACTGTAATTGCTTCAAATGGCAGATAAAACATAGCGAATATAATATTATTGTTAAAATAAAAATCTAACGACGAATTTTTCCACGATAGCGATGCTGACCATGTCCTTGATGACGACGAGCTGCGGCTGATGCGATTGAGGTTGAGCTCAGGGCCGCAGACGTTGACATTTGACCAACGACCGGCATCTCAGTGACTGACTTTTGTGACACACTTTTCATATAATTATTATTATTTCCATTCGCTAAAATGCATTTTCACATAATTAAATTTGAAATTAAGTAAATTCTTAAACAGTGAGAACTCCCAGATGCGAACAAAGCCTGTCACCATTGGAAATCAGGGGAGATGTCCTCTGATCGTCTCAAAATGAAGGCCCAAATTCCAATAAAATTTGTTTTGAAATCTTCTAAATAGAATAATTTGGTCCCAAAATAATTTGCCTAAATACTTTTCTACCCTAAGTCTCGGCTAAACATCAGAAATTTCCTGTAACGTAAGAGAGATTCCTTTGTACCTACTGGCAGCAGTGCTACATATAAGGGCTCTCTCTGGCTCTGCAGAGATTCTGTTAAGCAGAAATTATTCTTAAAATTCTTCAATGACAAAAAAAAAAAAGGAGTACCTATAATTGTACTTTTCATATCAATAGTGACAGTCAGCTGTTCCGCAGAAGCAGCTGGAAGTGTTGGTGGTAAAAAACAAATTATATATTATATTTCAAGGACTTCTTTGCGCGTCAATCAAGACCAAAATAACACCCATAATACTGCTAAATTCAATTATTTTCCTTTTCACTTACCTCGGCTGTCGAAAATCCATTCAGAAGGAACGGAACATATGACATCTCTGTACTCAACCTGGGCGGAAAAAATTCCGCAAGCCTTTTAGAAGCCCTTTTTTTTAAGGTGAAGTTCTTCATTTTTTACAGATGTTGTGTGTTTTTAACCCATATGCCCATCTACATATGTATGTATGTTTGATGGCACACCCAATAATTGTGTTCTTATTTGAAAATTTGTTTTGTCTTACATAAGGGAGCGCCCACAAATCACAGATTCTAAAGCACTTACATTGATGATTAATTTTTGAAGGTAAATTTTCGAATCTCAAATTCATTTGGTTCTCTTGATAAGTATTGAAGTCCGGCGGAGAGCCTGCAAAAAAAAGAACATTTTTCAAAACTTATGCTCATATGTATGTATGTTTTTTTTTTTCATTAAAATTATAATGCTACATGGACTTTTAGTGCAACGAAAATGATAAACTGGTTAGAAATATGTATGTATGTACAACATGCCATGTTATCACGAGGGACCGTGACTGTTATAAAAGACAGTAGCAAAAGATTGCCCTAACCCTATCAGAGCCGAGACGTATGACCAGTGGCGTGTCGAGAGAAAGAGTGCTTTGATAGTGCTTATATTTTCCACAGTGGTATATTGAACAATTATAAGATATTAACCCAACAATTTTTGGGGGGGGGGCTAGAGGAAGTTTAGATAGTTATGGACCAAAAAAATCCGAAAAATTCATGGCGTCCGATTTGGATGAAAATTTTTATATAGAATAAGTGAAAAATTCTAATAATTCTTTGGCGTCAAAATTTTTTCAAAAAACTGATTACAACTAGTCTAGTTTGGGTCTAGTTACAAACTGGTCCAAAAAGGACACGTTTTTGAAAAAATTTTAGTGCTAAAATTCTTGGAATTTTTCACTTATATGTATATAAATTTTCATCCAAATCGGTCGCCATGAATTTTTCGGATTTTTTTGGTTTTTGGTCCATAACTATCTAAACTTCCTCTAGCCCCCCCCCCCCTCCTCCCCCAAAAAAATTTTTAGGTTAATATCTTATAATTGTTCAATATACCACTGTGCCAAATATAAGCACTATCAAAGCACTCTTTCTCTGGACACGCCACTGCGTATGACGTAGGTACGCGTGTTAAAAATTTATTCGAAAATTCCAAATAATGAGAATAATAGATGCCGCTGCACTTTTTTGCAAAGAACAATTTCGTTGCGAAATTCGCGCTTGTTAACACCAAGTTTCAAAATAAAATGCCAAAAAAAAAAAAAATTTTATTTCAGCGTAAATGGTTTAATGTGGCAATGTTTGATTGATAAATCTTTTGTGCAACCCATGTCCCCGTAGATTGCGTTGGGACTACTTGTGAGTCTTACTATTTCTAATGGCAACTGAAGTCCCATTATTCCTGCTCGCAGACACGTGAGTCTACGCGTAGTCGCAGGACATCCTGCTCTGACTTGCTAAGCCTACAGAGATCCTCATTTGCCACGCCCAAAATTTTATTATTAGGTAATAATTATGTCTTGCAATGTCTTTATAAGGATCCAGTGTCGATTTTAGTATCATCACTTGCAAGTTATAGAGTAGCCACCTGATAGTCCTCTCAAACTTATGAGCCTTAGATTAAATAGCTACGGTCCTTGGTCCTTGGTAGGGACTAAAATCTGAATTTATATTGTGTTATGAGCAATCGATTCGATGGGAAATTTATGAAGCGGAGAATGGTGTTAATATTTTGAAAATTCTGTGAATCTACAAACCAATTGGGCTATAAAAATCATCTTCAGATGAGGACACTGAAGCGATCGTTTCTCCTTGAGCCTCGGTATCTTGTGTTGATGTTTCCGTAGCATGGACATAATTTATGTATGGTTTAGTAACGCTTTCAATGAAAGCTTCAAATGGCGGTGATGAAGATCCTGCACCACATAGAGTTGGCGAAGAACAGGGAGAACAAGAACAAGTAGAAGGAGCAGACGAAGAAGAAGAAGAAGAAGAAGAAGAAGAAGGATCGGTTTCTATGTTTGTTGTAATTTCTATGTCATCGCTTAAATCTATAGGCACTATTTTGATAAAATAGAGGAAATGAATAGCAAAAAAAAACATAAGTACAAAAAACTATAATTAAAATTTTAATTTTAAAAGAATTATTCAAGCTAAATGAGAGCGAGGACTGCTCTGAATTTACCTGTAGTAGTCAAATGCTGCTTTATTTCGTCCGCCATTCGGTGGTCTTCGCTCGCTAGCTTTGTCGATGCGAGAAGCTTTTTATGATCGTTTTCAAGGGTTACCGGTGGTGTCAATACGAATTGAAATTCTGTTGGTCAAGAGCATAAAGTGGAA
Organism: Chlorops oryzae; assembly: GCA_020466095.1. NCBI lineage: Eukaryota > Metazoa > Arthropoda > Insecta > Diptera > Chloropidae > Chlorops > Chlorops oryzae. Next base: position 47,247,558 of record CM035806.1, read on the forward strand.
AATATTTGTGTGGTTTTTTTTCTTCAATTTGGAAAATAAAAGAAAATTTATAAAAGCCAAAATGGAACGCAACAAATATCGAGAAAGAAATTTCGCAAACAAACCAAAAAAAAAAAAAAAAAAACCAAAAAAACTCAAGTTATTATTATTATTATTATTAATATTATTGTATTGGTTTTTAATTTTATAAAAATTTCTTATTTCTCATAAATCTTCAACTTTCATCGCAAGGCTTAAGCATAAACGCAGTACGACAAAAAAAAAATATTTCTTCTCTTCTCTCTCTCTCGCTCGCTCGCTCCCTCTCTGCTCGTTCTGCCTATTTTAGCTGCTTATTTGAATTCATATAAGCTTTTGAGAAATTTTTTGCAATAAAGCAAAACTCTTTCCTCTTTAATGTAGGTATGTATATTTATATGCTAGGGAATGTCAACTTATTCAATATCCATTACCGACATCCATTTCTCGGTTACCGGCACCGCTGCTTGGTCCATTCTCGGATGGGGTTTTCGGAGATGCCGGCGTCTCAGTATCGCTGCTCATTTCGATCTTTTGCTCGATCATTGGTATCGGCATTATCATTGGCTTGCCATTTCCATTCTCTTTCAATTCAACGGAGGAATTTTTCTCTTTCGAGATGGATGGTCTGTGCTGATTATTCGCCTTTTCTCGTGATCGATTATTTGAATCAGTTGAGTTCTAGAAAGAGTTAGAATTAGAAGTCACATGTGAGTGACAGAATGAAAAAAAAAAAAAAAACAACAATTTTTTCCCACAAAAATTCAAATCTAAAATGTCACGGTCGCACATACATACATACATATACATATATGTATGTTTTTATGTACTTAATTAGTTATAACGATGCCGCTTATAACGATTATCGGATATAGCGATGAACAGTTTTGGTAAAGTTTTTTTCGCTATTCTAACTCTTCTTAATTTCTGTTACCGGATAAAGTGACTATCGGTTATAACGATAGATTTTTGCTGGTCCCTTCGATATCGTTATAACCGATTTTCACTGTATATCGATTCAAAATTGCAGACACTTTTATACCGAGATGTGTGGTCATTGCCTGAAGGGCGTAGCGAGAAAAAGAGTGTTTTGGAAGTGCTTATATTGGCCCCAGTGGTATGTATATTGAACAATTATGAGACATTAACCGGAAAATTTTTGGGGTGGTGGGGGGCCAGATGAAGTTTAGAGAGTTTTGGACCAAAAACCCAAAAAATCCGAAAAATTCATGACGCCTGATTTCAATGAAAATTTATACATATATAGAATAAGTGAGAAATTCTTCGAATTTTGGCGCTACATTTTTTTTGCAAAAAACTGACTACAACTAGTCTAGTTTGGGTCTACTTCCAAACTGGTCCAAAAAGGACATAAAGGATCTTTGGTTTTTTCTCCTATAGGATATTTGTACCTTTTAATTCACTCTCATCAGGAATTGAAGCTTCAAATGCGCCCAAAGAATCGCATGATTTAAATTGTTGACTTTTTTACTAGTGGAATACTAGAAAAACTATTAGTTGAACGTGATAATTAAAATCCTACAGAACTTGCTTGCATGAATTTTCAATGTCCCAATTCAATAAAAAAAAAAAAAAAAAAAAATTTTAACCAAAAACCATTGAAATATGGTAGCATTTTGACCAAAAGTAGTAAAACTACCAGTTTTTTAAAGATAATTTTCCTACTGCTTGCTACAGCGAAATAAGGCTCTTAACGTAACTTAGTTACTCAACACCATCGCTTGCAAACATAAGACCTTGCTTACCCCTTGTGATTCCTGTGATTCGCTCTCGTCAGAGCTATCGCTTGCCTCACTTGAAGTCTTGGAATCATCATTCGAATCTTCGCCATATGCGTCCGGTACAAAATCGGAATCATTCTCGGAATCATCGTTGGCATATTTATTGAGTAATTCATCGAGTGTCATGTCCGCCTCACAGTCATTATTGCGTGGACGCTTTGCAACCTGTTCGTCGCTTGGTACCTAAAACGTTCAACATAACACATCATTTGGTTTCGTTTTGATTGAAATTGAGAATAATTTTATGTCCGAATAATATGTACATATATACGCACAGTTTCGACACAAATAATTTCCTTGCCGCGATGGATCATAATACGGCGTTCGGTTTCACGATGTTGGCCAGGACGACATATCGCACTTGAGAAAATTCGCTTCAATTGAACCAGAAAAGTTGCTCTGTTCCCATGTTCAGATTTTCGAGCGGCTGCTGCATCCAATTCACGACGACAGATTTCCTTGATGCCTCGCAAGCGCAACGCACGCAACTTGCGACGTCTTGTCTGTATGAAATAGACGACGTCCTGCGCCTTAACGGGAGCATTGCCAATTAAAAATGCACCAAACGAGACCCAGACACGTGCCAGACGCAGGGCAATTATCATCATTAGAAACGGTAACCATGGCAAGGGACGTTGGAGCTTATCATTCATTTGATCTGAACGTAAAATGAGAGAAATCTTTGTTAAATCCAGAAATTGAAATCCCTTGATTACAGTCGACACTTCAATAACTCGAACCGAATCAGGAGCAATGGAGAGATACAGTGAGCATTAGATGCCGAGAGCCTGCACAAGTTCAATGCATTCTTTGAAAAAATTCCGATTCGAGCTATGGGTGTGTCTGACTGTACATATGTACATTCATTCATCCGGCCACTCAACTCACTTTGCGGCAGACTCCATTTCGCTGTTGTTTCAATGACCTTCAGCAGGCGATCACCGCGTGCAATAATGAACTGACCGATGCGTGTTGTTGCCAGCTTTTCCGCCATATCGAAAACCTTGCGGTAAGGCGACGAAATGGATTCTTCGAATATCTCATCGCCATCTTCATGGGCGATTGCTGTTGTTTTTGTTGCTGCTGATATTGCTGTTGCTGCTGTTGAAGTTGTCGTTGCGGCTCCTGTTGCTTGCGTTGCTCCTATTGTAAGCTGTTGGCCATGATGCTTTTCAGTTTTGTGATTGCTTCTCATACGCGATTCCTGTGCCATGACTTCTCGTCGTTTCGGATCGACTGCAAGATGGAAAAGCTATGTATGAAAAAGGAAATATTATCGATGGGGCTGTGTTTGATGTGCTTTCTTGCACTTTTTCCACATTGATTTTCATTTAATCGTGTCTCTTTTTTCCTTTTTGCATTTACTCATATTTTCTGACAAGTTGATAAGCCAGTGTTATATAAAATCCCGGTACATGAGTTCGCGCATCTCGATTTCTTGTTCTTCTATTTTTTTTTCCTATTTATTTATATTATTTATTTTGTTTTTCGTTCGTAGACGGAGACGGCGTCTGTTGGTTAAGCGCCACGCGTACATCGTGTGGAATGGGTTTGAGCTGAGCCGCTTATCAGCCAACAAAACTAACGAAATTCACATAAAAGGCGTCTGTCGGCCAGTCTGTCTGTGTATTTGTCTGCCTGTCTGCCTGTGTGCCTGTTTAGTTTTGAATTGTTTGTTTCCAACATTCAGTTTTAATAAATACACTTATATTGAGCTATTAATATTTTGGACTATTTCTTAGATTTTTTTTCAAATGAACTTCGGACGCTGTGTCTACGGAATGTGAATGCCAAGGTTTCTGTTAAGGTCTTTATATAAATATATTTTTGTATATTCGGAAATTCAAATAAACTCAAAGAATAAGAAAAATCCAATAATTCAGGGCTACAGTGGGGCACGGATGTAAAGCGCCACGTGAGTAAGAAAGCCAAGTCAGAGCAGAACGTCCTCTTCCATAAAGCTGAGTATTCAAATCGCTATATGTAAGCAAGCGTTACTGTGGCAAAAAAAAAATCGATTTCGTCGCACTTAATTCATCCCCAAAACACAGCCTCCGAAGTTAGCCGTGTGTGAATTTATGTTCAAAACATTTCGAATTCATGTCAATAAAAAAAAAATGTGGTTTTTTTTTTTTTTTTTGTAGTATAGTGTGAACGACAGATAGAGACAACATTATTGTGTTCTGAGTACATGGACTCAGGCTTATAAAACAGATCATTCGAGAGAAGGCCGTTCAGAGATCATAAGGAACAAGTGAATCGGTCATTTCAAAAACCCCATAAGTCACTAGAAAAGAATTTTTCAGGAATCAATTGAACACTGCTCCATGCTTCAACTTATGACCGTTGAAGGAGGAGTTTTTTAAAATCTTTAATTCAGTATCAAGGAGGAAGGAATGTTTTTAGAAGATGTGTTCTTTTCCCAAAATACGCATTTACTTTTAGAGAACCACTTTCAGTAAAAAAAGTAAGTATATATTGAAAAAATCTTGACTTAAGAGGTTTTTGAAATAAACAATTCAAGTAAGAGACAAAATCCCCAATGAATTTTGTTTTTTTTTTTTTTTGTTTTTGTAAACTTTGCATGTAAATTCGTAGGGGAAGTGGGGCAAGATGGGTTCTTTAACGTTCAGAACGTAATAACGTTATTATAACTCTTGAACAATTAATCTTTTTAAATAAGAAACTATATGGTTTCAGACTATTGCGTTAACTGAATTTAGTACCTTAAGTAAACTTTAGTAGTGATTTACAAGAGTTTAGGGTATTAAAATTCGAAATAAACTCATGAGTTTAGGATTCGTTGCTGCAACTTACATTTCACTACCTTTTTGGACAACGATGAATTATGTTTGCTCATAATTCAAATCTGAGCGTGAATAAATTCTTTGAAATAAAACAAAAAATATTTTTCACCCAATTAATTTTCGGATTCGAACCTACATTTCGGGTCAAGCGACCTGTTCCACTATACACGAAATCTTTTGATCAATCAAAGCAACATCTAATTTAAGTTCAACAGGCTGTGCTCTTAAACTCAGAATTACAGTTGAAAGGATTTTCTAAATTCATTAAGAGCTAAATTCAGATTTTAAGTTGACAGTTTGGAAGTCATATAAGGAAGTGTAACGGTATTAAAAAAAACCAAAAATTAACAATTCTGACAAAGGCTCAAAAGACTCCATTTTTCCGTTGTGATGCAAGATGGAGTATAGCCTCCAATTTATTTTTGTTTGCAAAACTCGCAAAATAAGCCTCGCAATCTTCGTCATCTATTCCGGCACAGCTACAGTGAGCCCAATTCCCACGACGTACTCGGCACAACAAAAACCTCTCTGTTGTTTTTGTCGAGTTGTATTTGCTGTAGAACTGCTATCACCTTATTAAATACACCATGGAACAGGTGATCAACCCCTCATTTGAGTCAAAAAAAAAATTCTTTTTTTTTTTTCAGAGTTAAAGAGATTTTGCTCTCCATTTTTTACTGCAAGAGTGTATGCCAAAGATCTTAAGTCTGTTGTTATGGGTCCATAAAAACGACTCTCCATATCCATTACATAATTTCAAAGTTCTTTCTGTTCGTCATCAGAAAATTTACGCCTATTTTTGGGCCTAAAGGAGATATTAATCGAAATTTTAGGAGCAGCAGGATCACTTAGGGCTGCACGAGCTTTCTGAGTTTTTATCTCGAGGGTCGTTTGTGGCACAGAATACGTTTTCGACGCTAATTTATACCCCATTTTCCCTTCAATTACATTTTGTAAGGTATGCTATTTTACTCAAATAAGCGTGGTGGGGCAAGATGGGATATATGGACCCGCATGATTGTGAACAGGCCTTCAAAAAGTTAGTTCACTTTATCCAGAGTCGACTTTATTTGGCCTCGCATTGAGCAATTTAGAATTGGCTTTGAGAAAAGGGATTTTTTAATAAAAATAAAACATTACCATTGACCACATTGAACAATGTTTCATATCGTTACCTTAATGTAGAAAGGCCCCAACTAACATTTTTTCCAAAATTCACTTTTTTCCATATTTCGATATACCGACCCCAAATAGACCATGATAAAAAAAAAACAAGTAAGGGTGCTATAGTCAGGCAAGCCTGACAATAGAATACCCGACACAGACACACATCTTCAAATAATTTTTATACCCGACACACTCTGTGTCCAGGGTATATTGCGTTTGTGTGGTTGTGTGTAACACCCAGAACCAGTCGAGATAGACCATACAAAATGTATATAGAAATGTTCAGCGTCATCAGCTGGTGTTTAAGGTCATAAGGAGCCCCATATAGCGACTTTTGTTAAATTTCCTTATGAAAACCGCCCCTTTGCCACGCCCCCAATTTTTTTGAATTCTAATCGGGGGCTTTAATAAACGCTCAAATTCTAAGATTCATTGAAATATTTCGAAAAAGTCAGATTTTGAGGCAGTTTTGAGATTTTTTTGACAGACCCTAATACTGGAGGTGCCCTTAATAATGGACCGATCGGGTCCATTATCGAACTTGTTCTTACTCATGTCCCTGTAAATACGCGTATCAAATTACGTCAAGATAGCTCAACTCCTTCGATAAGATAACTGTATACAGACGGACAGACGGACATGGCTTAATCGAATCTCCTGGTGACGCTGATCATTTCTATATATATTTTGTATGGTCTATCTCGACTGGTTCTGGGTGTTACACACAACCACACAAACGCAATATACCCTCGACACAGAGTGTGTCGAATATAAAAAGGACAGTTCGAGGTAATGGGCTACCTATTCATATGTCTTCTCTTTGGGGTCAAATTAAGAGCGCTCCAGAGGTTTTCGTTGCTCTCAATATGATAGGTACTTTAACAAATTTTAGACGAATTGGTATCCATTGCACTTCCAACTGGCTTATCTGGAATCGTCGCTTCAGCTGACGGCGGCCACACACTTTGCTTTCTATGAGACTACGAAAGACCGACGACAGCCGTGTAAAGCAACTCAATATTAAAGACAACGGAAACAAAGAGAACTTGTTGATCGGATGTAAGCTCAACTTCAGGTAGTTGTTTGTCAATTGATAACACCAACGGAATAATCTGTTAACATAGCTCCCAAAAAGGAAAACGAAAAAAGAAAAAAGAAAAAAATGAAGAAAAGAGACACCGAAGAATAGAAAATGCAATAATTCAAATTTGCCGTTTATTTATAAAACTTATTTCATTCGCTCGAAATAGGCGAACAAAATAAATAAATAAATAAATAACCGCATTATTATCAAAAGCTGCCAAACGAAAGTTCAAAGTGTATCGAATTCATTTCAGATCACATTTCAACTTGAAAATTTGATTCAAAATTATCTTGGAGCCCAAATAATGTTGTGTCTTCCATGCACTCGAACCAAAACGCATTGGTGCCAAATAAAATAATTGATCTGCTCCCTCCATAAATATCCAAAGACGTCAAGAATTCAGCAGCCCAATGTCAACATTTAAGGAATTCGAATTAAAGAACAACAAAAGACGAAATCAACAACGAACTGTACAGTATTGCCCGGATAAAAGGATCGAAACTTCATTGGAAATATAAGAACGGATTGTGCGTGGATTTTAATATGGCTTTATAGCGACGGACAGGAATGTGGACACTCTATGACCTCAAATCGGACAAGGTTTGATGCCTTACAGAAAATGATCATATGAAAAATTTGCCATTTGCCATTTGCCTTTCATTGCGTAGAATAATTTTTCAGTTTGTTTTTGGCCATCCGTCAGGGAGCTGACTGTGGGTCGAGGCACAAAATTTGAGAGCAACATTCAAGGTTAGCGGAAAAAGCATTTGTGTCCGTGTGGTTTTTGTTGTTGTGCTTCTTTGCATTTACTTCTTTTGTTGTAAGTCAAGAAGCAGCGCTCGGCATTGCTCTTAAACGATCAGCAGTACGAAAATAATTCAACTAGCGGTAATTTCCTTGTGATCAAAATTCAAGACGTTAAAAGTGAGCGCTAAAATTCACAACGGTTGATTTTGAAATAAAGCTACAATATGTATGCCTATGTATATATATTTATTAAATGTATATATGTATGTATATATATATATATATATATATATATATATATATATATGTATTTATATGCATATATGTATATTTATACATGTATATCAATATATAAATGAATATATAAATTTAATTTTCTTAAAATAAATAAAAGTCTCCAAAAACTCACCTTCAGCAGTTAAGGGCTAAATTTCAAAAAATATTTCCTCCACGACTTAGAAACTCAAAAAATAATAATAATAATAAAATAACAAAAAACAATGTTTTGATATTTGACAACAGCTAGACACAATTTTTCCAGCAATAAATCTTTTAAATCGAACTTCTTTTAAAATTTAAGATGATATGAAAGCGAACAACTTCTTTTGAGACTTAATTTATCACAGAAATTTCCTTCACGCTTGCTGTACGAATCCCGACTAAATTGTCCGTTCGAGGAATGCGTGCCGTCAAGCCGAATCGCTGTGAAACAGAAACTTTTTGTGAAAAAATGACCAAAAAAAAAAACAAAACGAGGCTTGACTTCGAAAACGTCGCTCGGAAATCGCATTTCAAAGAGAGCAACACAGAGAAAGAGAGAGCCAGCCGAGCCAAACCAAGCCAAACCAAGCTGAGTTGCGCGCTCAGTTTAGGGCTTGAAGACAAATCGCTATTCTAGAAACGATCATAAAACTTATAACCTCCATCTTTGGACTACATTGAAAACCCCCATTGGCAAACGTTCTCATAAAGGGACACTTCTTCAAAGCGGATAAAATTTCGAGTCATACATATGTTTGTCTTCATATAATTTCTTAATAGAACTTGCGGGAAAGCTTTGAGATAATTAATGAAATTTTTTCTTCTTAAACCCCACACAATCCGTCTGGACCGTAGGCTATGCGTTTGAGCGTGCTTGTGTAATGCCCAGAACCAATTTAGATCACTGTTGCCAGTTTGTAGGTGAATCTCCCCTAAATTAAAAGACATTTATGATCTTTAGTGGAGTCTTAGAGCAGGAAAGTGGATAGGCGAACATTTTATGGGACCTTATTGGACCAGGTAGAGATGGAGAACTATCGATAGTTGCGACCATTGACAGTTTCGATAGTCGATAGTCGATAGTCTAAAATATCGATAGTACTACCGGAAGATATAATATATTAGGGGTATTCACAAAGGCGTCGGAAAGTAGGAAAGTCGGAAAGTAGGAAAGTCGGAAAATCGGAAAATATTAAATGCTTAAAAAGTTGTGCAAGATACAAAAAAAGTTTAAAAATTTTTTAACAAGTCGCAATTTTCCGATTTTTAACACGCCTTTGTGAATACCCCCATTTGAAAATTTAAACTAATTTCATTGGCAAATTGCTAGTGATTCAATCAAGCATGTTTGAGCTTTTTAACATTAAAACATCAATCATTTGAAAGTTTTAAATTTCAAAAATTAATGGTGGTCCTACATACAGTAACTTCATAAAATACAGTGCTTAAGTATCCCTCCTCAGAAGCCGAATTTTAAATCATTTCTTAATCAATTCTCCATACTTTGTAACCAGCTCTGATGCTAGGCAGTACTTTGGTCACTCTTTTCCCTTGGATATTGAAAAAAATGCCTTTATTTCCGTTTTCTTGAGGAAAGTGATCAGTAAAAATCCGTTGTAAGCCGGCATCATCTGGCATTAGTGCATAGAATAAGATTTTAGCATGACGCCTATAATTCTCATTTGGTTTTTAAAATGGGACACTTAAGACTCGCAGAATTTCTGAAGATTATGGACGACGTGATGTAACAAGAAATTGTGTAAATTATAATCATCATCACCATGACCGTCATCATCACCGTCATCATCATCATCATCATCATCATCATCACCATCATCATAACCATCATGATCACCATTATCATCACCATCATCATCATCATCACCATCATCATCACCATCATCATCATCATCACCATCACATCACCAACATCATCACCAACATCATCATCAACATCATCACCATCATCATCACCATCATCATTACCATCATCATTACCATCATCATCACCATCATCATCACCATCATCATCACCATCATCATCATCATCACCATCATCATCACCATCATCATCACCATCATCATCACCATCATCATCACCATCATCATCACCATCATCATCACCATTATCATCACCAACATCATCACCATCATGATCACCATTATCATCACCATCATCATCATCGTCATCACCATCATCATTACCATCATCATCACCATCATCATCACCATCATCATCACCATCATCATCACCATTATCATCACCAACATCATCACCATCATGATCACCATTATCATCACCATCATCATCATCACCATCATCATCATCATCACCATCGTCATCATCATCACCATCGTCATCACCATCATCATCACCAACATCATCACCATCATCATCACCAACATCATCATCAACATCATCACCATCATCATCACCATCATCATCACTATCATCATCACCATCATCATCACCATCACCATCATCATATCTCACCCAAATATAAATTGAGGCATTTTTGGGAATCTGTCCATTTCAACAAGAAGAAAGTCCTCTGTCACCGCCAGCATGCTAAAGTAAATGTTCATGAATCAAAACTATCGATAGTCTTCAAAATTTCGATAGTTTGATAGTTTTTCGGTAGTTTGAAACCATCGATAGTATCGATAGTGCTATCAATTGTTTCTCCAGCTCTAGAACCAGCTCTTTGTTATTTGAAGATATCAAAATTGAATTTTAGGGAATTTGGGCCTTGTTTTGTGACCTTCAGCGGAATATTACTCTAAAAATCTGGCAACAGTGCTCTAGATAGACCATATAAAATTGTTTGAATAATGATCAGCATCAAGAGGAGATTCTTGTCCGTCAGTCCGTACGGGTAAAGTCTGTATACGGGCTCTTATTGAAGGAGTTTAGCTATCGTGGTAAAATTTTCGTATGCCTTATGGCGGTGACATGAATTGGGAAAAGTTTTAGAATAAGCTCGATCAGATAAATTTTAAGAGTACCTTCAGTGCTAGGGTCTGTAATGAATATAAAAAAAAAACTTCTCTTAAATCGAGATAGAAACTTCCAAAAATTGGAAAATTTGGCGTGGCAAGAGAAGGATTTTCAAAGATTGGCTCTTTGGTTTACATTTCAGAAAGAAGTTAAAAAGAATTTTATATATGGGACCCATTATTTCTCATGAAAGCCCCTGAATTATTTGTATTAATAGGGCCTGTGGAAAAAATATTTAAGCACATCTATGTCGGGTATTGAATTGTCAGACTCACCTGAGTGGAACATCCTTAATTGTTTCTTTTCTTATTTTTGGCGATGGAAGAGTATTTTACCGCAGAGAGGAATAGATCAACCATATTTCAACGCAAACCCCTTATGTTAAAAAGTAAGAAATCGTGCATTTTTTTTTCTTTTTCGAAAAGATTTTTTTGTTTTGTTATATCGGAAGTTCTTAAATTTTTTCTTTCTCGGAATTAAATTCTGTTTTTCCGGGCCATACTTGAGCGCTAACATACCAAAATTGGTGTTTAAAATGATTCTGCAGACTTGGCTAGTCAAAAGCGTTAACACAGATAAATTTTTAAGTCAATCTTGGCTATTGCAAATCCTTTTTTGGATCCTTTGCGGATAGTAACGATTAGCCAAAATATTTCCTCGGTACGAAACATTCCAAGTATAAGAGAAGACTCTGCAAATGATTCATGTTTCCAACTTTAAACGAATACTCTGCGAGTTCTAAGTTTTAAGCTTATCTAGCAACTATCATCCATTAACCTCTTAAAATAATTCACAACTTCGTAAAAAGGCGTCAATAAATTTGGAAAATTTTGGAGTTGAATGTTTGAGTGTTCTTTTCAAAGCTGGGAGTGCAACACTTCATGTAAATTTCATCCGAAAGCTTTTGCGCAAAAGTTTTTTTCTTATGTTAATCTTCTGTTAGTTCAATGTTAACAGTACAGTGAAATCCCTAACGACTCGAGAAAACTTATAGCGGGTAAGCTTAAGAAAGAAATTATCTCAAATAAGCTTTGATTCTGGTCTACTCAGCGTTTGTTTGCAAATTCTTTTTTTTTTACTTCTTACGCATGCAGAATGTCCCGGATAAATGAACGTTGGATAAAATCGAGAATATGTTAATTCATTGTTTATTTTCGAATATGCTATTATCCGTAAATGACTGTATATCATATCCCAAAACAGACGCGTGCAAAAAAATTTGAAAATAACAGTCAAAAATATATCTTGGGCAACCCCCAATGGTGGGAGCAAATCTTTGTTCATGGAAACATAAAAACTTGACTTGGAGCTGTGGAGCTTTTAACATTGCAAAATTACGAACTTTTGAGTTCATAGTTCATTTGAGTGATTTGAATTCTTTGATTTTCCCAACAGACTTGATAAAAATTCATTTTTATATCCAGCGTAAGCGGGGTATATTAGTTTTGTGCAAATCTTGTAACAGGGAGAACTAAGCTCCGGAGATATAGAAAAATATATATAGAAATGATCAGGATCAAAAACTGAATCAATTTAGACATGTCCGTCGGTCCGTCTGACCGTCTGTCCGTCCGTCCGTGGTCGGATCTCCTCCGAAACGGCTGATTCAATGAAGTCGAAATTTGGCACACATGTATATCGGGGTCCGAGTATGATCCTAAGTAAAAATGGGAGACATCCGCCCACTGCCACGCCCACAAATGAATTTATTGTGTTTTCAGTAAAATGCTTGTAACTTGCGAACCACTTAACACAATCCATTGATATTTATTGTACTGGTAAACTACGAAAAGGGACATATCCTGGAAAAAAATGGACGCCGCCCTCCGTGAGCCACGCCCACAAATAAGCCCACAAATAAGGGCTTATCGTAACTTGTGAAGTAAAAGGCGTAGAAGGTTCAAATTCGCAACATAGGTTGACCAAGGCGAATGAAAGGTATAGGAAAAAAATGTATATGGCCCGCCCACTTCCACGCCCACAAATGGAGATTTTCGTAACTTCCGAATTAATAGGCGTAGACGCTTCAAATTCGCAACATAGGTTGACCAAGGCAAACGAAAGGTGTAGGGAAAAAATTTAACTGGCCCGCCCGCTGCCACGCCCACAAATGAAGATTTTTCGTAACTTCCGAAGTAAAAGGCGTAGAAGCTTCGAATTCGCAACATAGGTTCACCAAGGCGAATGAAAGGTGTAGGTAAAAATTTTATGTGGCCCGCTCACTGCCACGCCCACAAATGAAGATTTTTCGTAACTTCCGAAGTAAAAGGCGTAGAAGCTTGAAATTCGCAACATAGGTTCACCAAGGCGAATGAAAGGTGTAGGGAAATAATTAATGTTGCCCTCCCACTGCCACGCCCACAAATAGAGAAGCAAAACATAGTGCGCTCATAATGTCGGGACGCTGGGTATTTCAAAGTCGGGCTTGACCGACTTTAGCTTTCTTACTTGTTTTATATTCATATAACTATTTGTTTATTGAATTACTTACGGCTTAAAGTTCTAAATTACATCTTAAGTTCTAAAGGAGGCGATTTTTGTTTTGGATGGTAACCAGCGTTGCCAAATTTTTAGGGGAATATTCCGCTGAAAACCTCATTCCCTAAAATGAAAAATTTAGAATTCTTCTTAAAACAAAAACTTGGTCCCAAATAAAATTCGCCTATCCACTTTTCTGCACTAAGACTCCACCAAAGATCATAAATGTCGTTTAATTTTAGGGGAGATTCCCCTACAAACTGGCAACAGTGACGTTAACGCTTGTATTGAGCGTAATTGAGAAAGAACGCGAGAAGGCGAAAGCTTACAAAAGCAGCACCGGGCACACTGTTAAACAAGCAGCGAAGCCGACCGACACACCGACAGTCTTCTGATAAATTTCAAAGTGCTCGGTCGTGCGGACTGTGGTGTCTGAGTATTTTTCAATAACAGACATTTTTGCACTGGAAATTGTTTGTTATTTTGAATTTTGATTTTTTTTTTTTTTGAATAAATGTTAAAATTTTTCGCGAAATAATTATTTTTATCTATTTTTGGTTTTGTATTTAGTTTATTCCAAAACGGTTAAATACCAACGGGGTGGCAAAGAAATGATGAGAAATTTCGAAAAGCCGAAATCTTAGAGGCGAACGCGCTTTTACTCAATGGCACAAAAAACGCGAAGGCGAACGGGAAAGGACGCCGATTTGAACGCGGATTTGTGTTTATAGTGTCTTTTGGACTTTTGGTTTTTTTTTCAAACTTCTTCTTCTTCTTCTTTTCGTGGGAGAGAAGGGATAACGAAATCAATTTTTCGGCTTCGACGTGAATGTAATCGCCAAGCGGCCACGCTTGCACGCAACGCACAATTTGTTTGCCTAAAAGTGCGCGGCGGCCGGAGAAAACAAAAAAACGCAAGTTAAATTCAAATGCAAATTTAGAAATAAAGAAAAACCAAAAATAAACAAAATCAGTAGCAACAGCAACAATAAGTAAAAAGTTAGCAAAGCAGTGGAAATCGTTTATTAACCCCCAGCCCCCCTCTTGCTCCAATTACCGTTGTGTAAGTTAGGCTAATGAACGGTGAAGTGTAAACGCAAAGGAAAATCCTCATTCCGAGCATAAAGTGAAAAGTTCTACGGAAAATAGCATTTCCTCAAGTAATCCGCAAATAAACAACAACTCATTCCAAAATACACACACACACCCAATAACGCACGCACTCACTCACACACACACACGCACACAGCAAGTGTTTCCTTATGTGTGTAAGTCAACATTTTGCAAGTGCTTTTGTGCCTGCGTTTGGATTTGTGTGTGTTGTTTTTGGCCTGTAAGATGGCTAAAAGTAGCAGGGAAACAACGACAAAGGATGCAACAAAACAAAAATTGAAGCATACTTTTCGTTGCTGTTCTTCAAATGCGGCTGCGGCAAATGACCGCATTGTACTCAATTATCCTTGCTATTGAAACCCGTGCTCTTTTCCTTGCACACATAAATACACACACATATATATATATATATATATATATGTATATACATATGTACTTTAACAACTGCAACAACTACAGCTACAATATCTATACTATACTTAAAGCAGAAAGTAACTGAAGCCGAAAACTGGAGTGCGCCGAGCTGAAAGTCTTTGCATCCCTTGGGACGATTTCTTATTGGATTTGTCACGAAAAGGACCTAACGATGCGTGAGTAATTTAAAAAGATCGTACTTATATCAGAACGTGTTTTCGTTGTAAAATTTTATGCGAAAAAAAGAATATGTACCATGAAAAGAATCTATTATAAGAACAGAGAGTTTTTTTTTTTCTTCAAAATCGGTTTCGGTGGAGCTCTTGGCCAGAAATTACAATTCTCCGGATTCTGTGAATCGAGTTAAGAAGCTGTCTCACAGGCGACCCTTCAAGCTTACATTTTTATTAGATTTCACTTAGAGGTTTTTCTAGTATTTCAACACAGCGGAAACTCTATTAGGAGAATGGTATTATAACTGGATATATTTTTGATATTTCGAACCATTTGATATGCCACTTCATCTTCAATAGCATATTTCCTTAATCGAAGAATCTACATACGTTTAAAGCCTCGATATGACTAATTTTTTATTATTATTTTTGTTTTACAATTTTTCCACCTTAATCAATGCGTCCGAAGTCAATGCAAAAACCCACAACGGATGCAATAATTTCTGATAAAAATTCAATGCACAAACCTCCATTCGAAGAATTCGAATTTTATCCAGATTCTATGCAGAATCATCAAGCCCAGTGTTAAATCGATACAATAATGAATCTGACTTGATAAATCGAATATGAATTCATCCCGTCTGAGATTCACGATATCGAGAATAGCTTGTAGGCGGTTGTCATTTGGTATAGTTAGTGATATTCTAATCACAAAAATTCCGCATAAAGTTGTCTCTACTGTTCAACTCATAGAAAGATTGATCTTATATTCAAGTTCTATTTATTCTGAATTGTATATTAAAAAGATTTTGTGAATTAATGAGGAACATTTTTTCCATTAATTCCAGTGGATAATTCACAGATTATACTGTCATACAAGATGTCCACATAACAGAGACCGTAAGGCTTAGATTTGAAAAGCTTCATTGCCCGGATAAAAGAAACGATCGTTCATGACAGTGCAGAGCTTTTGCTGCAACGAAATGATCCCGGAAAAAAGGCTTCTGACTCTTCTAATTATAACTACAAAATGTATTTTTTTTTTTTCGTTTTAAAGTTACTTCTTTGTCATCTTGTGGACCAGTTCTATGAGCTACTTATAGCGCCATAACCACAAAATATTATTATCCTTAAAAATTCGATTGTCCTTATTCATTCAAAGGCTTTTTTTTTTTGTTTACATATTTTGTTTTTTTATACCCGTCACACTCTGTGTCGAGGGTTATTGCGTTTGTGTGGTTGTGTGTAACACCCAGAACCAGTCGAGATGGACCATACAAAATATATATAGAAATGATCAGCGTCACCAGGAGATTCGATTTAAACATGTCCGTCTGTCTGTCTGTCCGTCTGTCCGTCTGTCCGTCTGTTTGTATACAGTTATCTTATCGAAGAAATTGAGCTATCTTGACAAAATTTAGTATGCGTGCTCACGGGGACATGAGTAAGAACAAGTTCGAGAATGGACCCGATCGGATCATTTTTAGGGGTACCTCCAGTACTAGGGTCTGTCACAAAAATCGCAAAACTGCCTCAAAATCTGACTTTTTCCAAATATTTCAATAAAACTTAGAATTTGAGCGTATATTTAAGCCTCCGATTGGAAATCAAAAAAATTGGAAAAGTGGGCGTGACAAAGGGGTGATTTTCATAAAGAAATTTAACAAAAGTCGGTATATGGGGCAGTAATGGCCTTTAAAGCCTCTTGAATATTCTTACTTAGTGGTCCTGTTTTTTGGGCGTTGTTCAAAAATTATTTAAACATGTGTGTCTGTGTCGGGTATTTTATTGTCAGGCTCGCCTGACTATAACACCCTTACTTGTTTTTTGTTTTTTTTTTTTGTTTTAATTCCTATATGCCAGGGGTGGTAAAGTTTTTTGCAGGTTAGGACGCAATAAGGGGACAAAATAGGTCTCCACTGCCTCACCCACCCCATATTATCATCATTATCATCAAGGGCACAGTTTCATAACCAAATTTTTGTAAAGATTTTCCGATGAAAAAAAAAACGCCAACTTTTACGAAAAATCAGTCAAAGCAACTAAATTGTCCGAATTTTAGTCGAAGGCAGAGAATGGCGCAGGAAATTAAATAATTTCAATGTTTATAGTATGAAATAATCTACAGAATTTGTTCGTATTTCCTCTGATTGGCCATATTCGGCGGGCGCATGAAAGGCTTATCGAGGGCGCAGGGCTGCCCACCACTGTTATAAACTTCCTCATAAAATTTCTATAAGCAGCTGGGCAAAATTGACGCCGTAAAACAAAAAAAATTAACAAATAATTAAAAAAAAAAAATTACAAAAAGGTCCATTGTCATTGCGAATATCTGGCCATGTCGAGCTAAGCGCTATCCCAACGAACCAACGACTGATAAATACATTTCGCCATTCAATTGGAACGTTTTCATAAAAGCACATATCGGTATGCAAAGCGAATGACGTCACGACGCGTCGTCAAGACGAGGTGCCGCGGCATGCCGGTCCGTCAGTTCGCCAGTTCGCACTATTTTGAATTTTGATAATTACCCAAGATAATACTTTACAATTTGACCGTCCACACAGCGTGATGAATGTTCATACAAATGTGCACTGGCACAAAAGTACGATTGTATGCGTATGTTTGTGCACCAACAGTCAGTTTGCCATTTAGAGAAGTTGCCATTTAGGGGGGGCAAAAAAATAAAAAATTCTCACTCTTGCAAATTCCGTTCACAGATTCTCTTTGCGCTGCACGCTGCAATGCAATTTTTCTAGACAGTGACAGTATAATTATAGAAAACTTTGCCGATTTTCTTGTGTTTTATTTTGCTTGAAATGAAAATTCATTTTCACAAATTTCTCCTTTGATCATATGCATGAAAACACGAAATGATCAAATTAAGTCCGAAAAGTGTGCGCATGTGCAAGTTTAACCCTATCAATTTACTTTTTTATGTTTTTAAAAATCTTTCAAGCCATTTAGATTCTGAAATTGGATGTCCGATTGGTTTTATTAACCCATTTTGAAACGACAACAACCAATAGCCAGTTCGACAAATCGAACATCCAGTCCAAAATGGGTTAAGTCGAATTTTTGGGATCAATTATCAAATACGAATCATGTATACATATGTACATACATATACATATGGGCATTTTCGCCATCCCGTATTATGTTCGTACGTAATTTTATATTAACAGTGTACTCTCTCTTAAGTGGACACCTACGGGACCGAAAAATATGTTCGCATAAGAGGAAACTATTCGAGATGAAGGAACAGATGAGCCAAAAAAGACCCAGCAAGCCGGATACGCGTATTAATCTAGGTTACTCACTGGTTTTATGCACGGATTATTTCCGTCATACGTAAATGGGAGAATATAGATTTATACTTGTTTATCTTGTGTACGAATAGCAGCTCTCACACTACTTCGACAAAATCATTGGCATGTGTGAGTGTACCCTGTAAAGTACGATACTTGTTTGCACTATCACACTCACGAAATATCGTGCTACACTCACACATGGTAATGATTTTATTCAACAGAGTGCGACAGGTGGTACACGTACACAAGATAAACAAGTATAAATCTATATTCGCCCATTTGCGTGTGACTGAAAGAATCCGTGTATAAAAGTAGTGAGTAACCTAGATTAATACGCGTATCCGGCTTGCAGGGGTAGCATGATATTTTGTAAATGTGTGAGTGCAACAGGTATCGTGCCTTGCTGGGGAGTGTCCGCAAGGAGAGAGTACCCTTTATTTTCGGAGCTCAGGCCTAGTTTCTAAAAGATATTTTGGCCTTTTGGCCACTTTTTCAAGACTGAACGGTGGCGCAGTAGAAATCCGAACACTGCCAGAACACTCTGCGACGAATACTCGTATCAAGGGGTCGCCATAGTGAGAGAGAGAGAGAGAGATCCAGAGAGAGAGAGAGAGAGAGAGAGAGAGAGAGAGAGAATTCGGTTACTGATAAAAAAAATCGCACTGAAACTTCTTTCAAGTAGAAGTAAGTACTTCTTCTGTATCGGAAGGACGCGTTTTAGGTACCTATCTGAATCTCACTCGATACAATTTATGGTCAAAAGTTTTTCGATTTATTTCGGGGGATACAGCATATGGAAACAGTAAAGTCCAGAGTAAATTCCCCCAGAACTTTCGATAACGAACGTAAAGCAATAGACCCTAAGAAACAATTGATAATCATGTGCAAAAGAGTTAAATGCAGACGATTAGAAGTCGCTTTCCATCTTGGCCCACTAAGATGATTGTTCGACTGTTGACAAACAGTGACGGAACATTTGCCAGGATGACCGTAAGAGAGCCAGAGAGAAGTTTTTTTTTTTTTTTTTTAAGGAAAGTCAGAGAACATAAAAGAAGAGTTTACTTAAAGAGCAGCAGTCTTGTTTATTTAGAGAATCTGTAATCCTTTTCGTCCGTATGCTGTTAGGAGTCTCTGAACAATTGAGCCTTTTCTTTGAGCTGCTTCATACATAAGATGTAAGATGAACATTGGAATAAAAGTTGAACAAAAGGCGCCCATTCTGTTTCCCCATTTTTCCTAACCTCTTCCCAAGCTTCTTGTGAATAAAAATGTTTCAAAAAGAAAAGGATTTTGCGGAAAGCTATCTATGTGCAAAAAAATGTATTCTCTTTAGTAGAGTATTTCGAAAAGAATTCCTGCTGCCTGCTGCCTCCAGCCTCCAACCTCCTGAGTTACGTCAAAAGCAACTGACGCTTTATAAAGTTAATAAATGAAAAACCGTTTCGGGGTCCGTGCCGTAGGTAGGCTGTTTTGTTTTATAACAAATGGGGTCGTTGAATCTTAGAAGCGTACGCAATCAAACAAAGATGAAGTCCTTTTCGAATTTCCTCAAGTAATTAGAGTGTCTCTTGATTCCCAGCAAATATTTTCGAATATTTTGGCGATTTCTCAGTCCACAATTTGTACAAATATATGCTGGATAAGAAAGTTTCCGAATTTTTTCTTCTCATTTTTATACCCAGCGTAAGCGGGGTATATTAGTTTTGTGCGAATCTTGTAACAGGGAGAACTAAGCTCCGGAGATATAGACATATATATAAAGAAATGATCAGGATCAAAAACTGAATCGATTTAGACATGTCCGTCTGTCCGTCTGTCCGTCCGTCCGTCTGTCCGTGGTCGGATCTCCTCCGAAACGGCTGGACCAATCAAGTCGAAATTTGGCACACAGGTATATCGGGATCCAAGTATAATCCTAAGTAAAAATGGGAGACATCCGCCCATTGCCACGCCCACAAATGAAGATTTTTCGTAACTTCCGAAGTAAAAGGCGTAGAAGCTTCAAATTCGCAACATGGGTTCACCAAGGCGATTGAAAGGTGTAGGGAAATAATTTATGTTGCCCTCCCACTGCCACGCCCACAAATAGAGAAGCAAAACATAGTGCGCTCATAATGTCGGGACGCTGGGTATTTCAAAGTCGGGCTTGACCGACTTTAGCTTTCTTACTTGTTTATAAATTTCTAATATTCTTTTGTACGTTTGTAAAAAAGAAAAAAATTAGAACAGCTGTGCAAGATGGTCAGTCATATTTGGCTAATCGAACGGGTTTAATTCGAGTTTTAGATATGACTGAAGAAGAAGCTGTTTATATCCTCTATACCGGCTCATTGGGTAACTGATTTCGGAGTCATACATATAAAACGGTCTTGGCTAGATTGAAAACACGTTCCGTAATAAAAGCCATATCCGGGCATTTTCTTCAAATTAGGACTCACAAAAGATTCATCTATAATTTTGGGACTAACTTCAATATATGTATGTACAAAATCAAATCTTCTCAATTTAATTCAATTAGTCGAATTTTCGAATTTTCTACTCCTGCTAATCGTCGCTGCGGAGGACGAAAGTAAAAAAGGTTCACAGAAAATTGAAGTTCAATTTAAGCTGAAGGATTATCATCCTTTCATCTTTGTCATCAACAGTCATTCGACTCTCTTCACAAAATTCAATTAAATCATATAAATTCCTTCATTTTGAATTTCGCATATTTTCGCTACTAAGTATTTAAGCTACAAATTCATTTCATTTTTCATCTTCCCATTTGAAAGCTATCACATTTTTGCATGAACTTTGCCTTCGAAGCGTTTCGTAAGCTCATTTCGAAAATTCCCCTCAAGTCGCTGGTATCAAAAGTTTTCTTACGATCTAATAATGTAAGTAGAGACCAAAACAGTGACAGCGCCGGAGAGAGGCGGAGACGGATGAAGCAAAGATTCATCAAATATTTAACAGCATAAAATGGTTAAGGCCAACGGATGGAGAAATTTGGAAATATTTTTTCATCATCTCTGTTGAATGCTGTCTGCCAGCAACACGATATCACTGCTAAATTTGGATCCATTTGCCAAAGTTCAATGATAAACCATAAAAAGTTCACTGCAGCAATTGTGAATTCGCTCTCGCTCTCGCCCTCTCCCGATTCCGCTGTTGGCCTCATTCGTTCACTGACGTCATCAGAAGCGCAGATGTTCATGTAGGTTTCGCACAAAATACAATCACACTTCCACACGAACACGAACGAACCACTGGCATTCGTCGGAAATTTTTCGACTGTAACTCATTCGACCAAAAATTCCTTTTTAACGCTATCGCCAACTGATTCAATTCCAGCCAGATTCAGAAAATTCGAACAATGGAAGTGGTGTGATGGTGTGATAGTGTGACTGGATTTCGGTTTGCTTGTCACCAATTTTGGGATAGAGCAGAAGAAAGATAAATGAGCCACATCGATTTGCCTTATATCTTTGCATATTTGTTGTAAAGATCCAGCTGCATGCAACAATTTGCCTGCAACAAATTATTCTTTGGCATAGTATACAAAAGAAACAATTGATTTTCGACAGCAACAACTTTATCTCCGCAAATTAATTCAATTAAACAAGCCGTGCTAATACTTAGTTATGTATGTATGTATTTGGGTCACCAGAATTTGATAGAATTAATCGATGCTGTGCTCTTGTCGTTGAGAAGGAGTAGTTTAAAATATGCAAGAAGGTTTTCTCTTCGACTTATTGAATTGTTAATTAAACTCGAAGATACACAAGAAAAAAGGGAGAGAGAAGAGAGAGAGAGAGAGAGAGAGAGAGAGAGAGAGAGAGAGAGAGAGAGAGAGAGAGTAAAATGAAACTATCCAGCGGCTATCATTGCCTACCGCGTCAAAACCATACGCGATTGTAGACGCTCTGCCCACCAATAGCTTACTTTATGTGGTGGTGGTAGGCGTTCACTTAACAAAATGGGCAAAAGTATAGTAGGATGGTATATGAGCTCGTACGCATTACCGCCTACGACCTACGCCTACTGTGTTGAGGTTCATCGCTTCTGTATGGCAGCATTTTGGCCGCTGGGTAACAACGATTGAGCTTGTATTGAAAAGATTATAGAGTAAAATTATTGGAAAAACCAAGAACACGAATTCATTTGACCTCTCAATGTCAAATTATCATTGTCAATTTGACATCCCTTCGATCCGCACCGATTCGTTATTCGTTTACATAAAATTTCATTTACAAAAATCGCAATTCATCGATTCATAAATTCAAGAAAAAATTCATTGGAAACTGTTTTGCCCACAATATTGTTTTCTTTTCTTATTTTTCTTCTACACTCAAAATTGGCTACCGATCAATATTGACTTCTGTTTCGGGCTATAAATATTATTTTGAATGGTTACGCGGTTGAATCTAAAATGATTTCGGGTCCGAAAATTAATAAGAAATTAAGACGTTATAAATATTAACGATAAACAAATAATTTCCTCAAATTTTATGAAGGCATTTAGCACTGAAAGTGAGTGAATGAGTGGATAATTCTCACAATTGAATAAGAAATGCATTCCCTTCTTCCGCCACTTCATTTACATACATACTTCACTTCCGCGCTGTACTCGGATGAATTCTTCTGAGTCAGAGGCAAGTATGCCTACAAAATTCACTGGATACAACCAACTGGCAAAATGGGGAAATTCGACCAGCATTTAGTCCATTCGACCTATTTTTTAAAATCAAGTTTCACTAATTTTTAGCCAAATTTTATTCTTACAAACAAGTAAGGGTGTTATAGTCAGGCGAGACACACATTTTCAAATATTATATGTTTTTAATATCAAGAGGTATTTAAGGCCACAAGGGGCCCCATTTACCATATACTTATCTTTATGAAAACCACCACTTTGCCACGCCCACTTTTCTAATTTTTTTGAATTCTCATCGGAGGCTTACATATACGTTCAAATTCTAAGCTTCATTGAAATATTTCGAAAAAGTCCGATTTTGAGGCAGTTTTGGAATTTTTGTAACAGACCCTAGTACTGGAGGTACCCCTAAAAATCGGGTCCATTCTCGAACTCGTTCTTACTCATGTCGCCGTGAACACGCATACCAAATTTTGTCAAGATAGCTCAACTCCTTCGATAAGATAACTCTATACAGATAGACGGACAGACAGACGTACAGGCGGACAGACGGACATGTCTAAATCGAATCTCCTGGTCACGCTGATCATTTCTATATATATTTTGTATGGTATATCTCGACTGGTTCTGGGTGTTACATGCAACCACACAAACTCAATGTACCCTCGACACAGAGTGTGTCGGGTATAATGACACGACTGAATTCCAGCGACAGGCCACGCGACATGTCGCGACAGGTTGGCTGTAAGAAAAAATTTCGCCGCATAATTAAGAGCACAAAGCGTACCCCGTTGTAAACGGGATTAATAATCGCTAAGAAAAAGAAGAAGAGACGAAGGTTAAAGTTTCGCCATTTCGACTGTCTGTACCGTCGACTACTTTTCGGCCTAAGTATTTTTGATCAAATTGACTCCGAAATTCCCTCACTTTTAGGACGAAATCCCTTGTTATTATGCCCTTGTTATCACAGCCGATCGATTTTCATTCTATTCACCACTTTCGACATCGTGACGTACGGACGTTATTTGTCCCTATTTAGGTCGGGTCAACAAAATATTCGAATCGGAAATAAGTAAGAATTTCCCTTTTTTCGACTGATTTTGTTGATTGGGCAATTGCTTTGCAGAGAGGCCACAGTGAAGATGAAATCGAAGAGCTATTGAGCCTTGGCATCAGCGTTTGAATCAGTACCATTGATGATAAATAGTGGCGCATCCAAATGACAGGCCTGAATTTAAGTAAGCGTGGTAAACGGCAGCACTGGCGCCAAAAAAGCAATATTAAAAGTGTCCAATAAAAATCGTTTATCCTTCATCCTTTAAAGACCTCTCGTTTCTCGTGTCTAACCAGTCACTTAAAGAGGTCCGATAAAAAGATGTTTGTTTTTGTTTTTTTTTTTCGATTTATTGTTTTTAATGTTAACAGAGTTTCGCTCTTATTTTGTACGTACACATGTATGCCTTTACTTGGCAAAGGCATTTGAAATCGTAATTGTTACGTTTTCCTTTTGTTTTTTTTTTCTAACAACTTTTCAATTAATATATATTTATTTTTTATCTTGAGGCACTCACACATTATTATTGTCACTGTCATTTTGTGCCGAAAGCTTTGTGCCAAAGAACTTCTCGTATTCTTCTTGCCGCTTGCGTGCGCGCCCTTCGCGTTCCATTTGTCGCTTCTGTGCGAAACGTGCATGAATGCGCTTCAGCTCTTGCACTTCCTTCATTTCATCCTTATCGTTATCCTGTAAAAAGAAATTGTATGTCAATTAGATACAATCGACCCGCATGACTATACTTTGTATGATGTGTATGACTGTGTGTGTGTGTGTGTGTGTGTGTGTGTGTGTGTGTGTCTGTCTACATATGTTGGTGTGCGTGAACGTATGTTTGTCGGTTTGCCTGTGAATTCTTGAAAGGCCATCGCTGTACGTACACTCATGTTCAATCGCAATACCAAAGCCCTTCGGCCATCCGCCATCGGTTGACTATAGTTCATGAAGTTTTTTAATCTCTCCGCTGGCGGTACACTGCGCTCGACAACGAGCACAATCCGAGCCCATTGACGTTGCCATTCGTTGCGTATCTCGGCGATTTTCTGATACGTATTACCCATCATGGCAATCAACATGTTCACCAGCAGCACACTGACAATCACCATGAAAAGGAAAAATAATATTTTCGCCTCGTACTCATGCTGCGTCGAGATCATCGCGCCATAGTAATCGCCAAAGTTGGTGAGTGACATCAGGAACATGGCAACAATTGATTCCATCGGCGATGGCATTGGATTATTCTCGGAATCATCGATTTCATCTGGCGTCGCCGGATTATCGAATGTTAAAAATATAATATAATACGCCTGTGAGAATCCCATAACGAACACAAGGTAAATCGAGACGAATCGCAAAAGGTCACCCATGACCATACGGTATATCATCACGACGAAAGGACCAACGGTCTTAAAGCCACTGAAAACAGGGTAATTTTTCATTATAGAATTCAATAATAAATATATCCTCAATAAACGACTGACTCACCGGCAGAAGAATAGAAAATAGGGCGATGTTGTAAGCATTATCATTACCGCGACATGATCATCGATTTCGGTCAGACATGACAGACGCAACCACGGTATGAGCATCATCAGGCAACATGAGAACAAAAACATCACGCGAGATGGTGCTGTCATCTGTAGAAGAGCGAAAAATATGAAAAACAGAACAACAAAAATTCGGCTCAACCAAAGTCCAAAACCCACCAAATTTTCAATAAACATTTTATAACCTAAGAATTGTGCCTCACGCAAAGCAGCGACGAGATAAAGTATTGCTCCAAGGAAGATTATCATCTCGGATACGATGCGAACCTGAATTAAGCATAAGGAAAAGCTTTCAATTCAAAAGTTTCAACAATTATTTTCAATTTATTTTTTGTTACCTTCGCCAGATTCGTTTCGATATTCATAAGAGGACATTCGGCATAGCTCTCCCACCAGGATGGACCTATCTCAACTTCCGTTTCGTCGATGTAATCCGAAAAGTTCAGCCAAAATGTCTCTGAAGAAATTATATATCTTGCCATTATTGGGACAACAAAAAGTCTACTTCAAAACCTAAAAGTATGCATTTGAAAATTTCAAAGCCAATGGTTTCACAAAATCCGTACAACAAAAAAAAAAAAATGTATCCGTGCTAAAGATGCACGAAACTATTTTTCATATTTCTATGCACATTTCTGGGTTTCAAATTATAAAAAAAAAATGACTACTATCCAAAGAATTTCTTTGGCTTTCGGATCCGATTCTGATTTGGCTGCAAATAAAAATATTTAACTCACTATAAGGTTCGTTTAAAACATTGCGCTTTATAATTTTCGAAGCGTTCTTTCCAGCGATTTCTCCACTGCTCTTCGCTAGCGGACCCGGTCTCAATATAAAACTTATAAGCGAGACAATGAAATAGAAAGCAAAAAAATAAAATTGCTTATAGAAACGAGATTTGACGAAGGTATTCCATTTCGTTTTCAAGAGATCGATTACAACGCCATCCAACAATTCCAAATGCTCCAGTTTGTCCTTAAAAAAAAAAAAAAACGCCAAATCGGTTCAGCAAAAAAAAAAATAAAAATTTTATAATAAAAAATAAAAAATATAATCAATCAGGGCGACAGGAAGTATTAACATAGATTCAACACCTCAAGTATGCCTTTGAATTGTTCAAAAGTAACTTTTATAATTTAATAACCTTAATAAAGGCTTTAAGATGATTCACATAGCTTTTAAAAGCCCTGCTAAAGATGTACGACATACGAACAGATTGCTCACGATCAGAAATACTCGAAATATTTATATGCATACTTTTGGGTGCTGAGCCCAAATATTTTCTGTTGCCCTAGTAGCACTAGCTTACAGCATACTTTTACCCGGGACATCAAATGCACTTATGGACTTTTGCTCTCTAAGGGGCTCTCTCCAGTTATGGCAGAAATGAAAAACTTCGTATAAAAAAACGCTTCAGAAATGCATCAAAAATTTTCTATACTGTTTGTTTTATATGAAGATTTTTATTTCTTTTTCATTTCTGACAGAACCGAAGATAGCCCCTAAACACGAAAAAAGTATTGTAGCGTATTGTAGTATTGTAGCGTATTGCAGCTTTCTTGAGTAGAACTCGACAACGCATAATCCGATTTAAACAAATTATCCCTCAAATTACATAAAATTAACTTTTTTTTACTTTGACTCTTGCTTTTACGCCCTCACTTATAAAATTATTAGTTTATTCTTTAGGCTCATATTCTTCAACCTACAATAGTTTAAGTATTGTAAAAGTTGAAACTTTCAAATGAAAGTCTTTAGGAGAGTTTCAACCACATTTTATATGAATTTTATATGAAAATTTTTGAAACATTATAATATAGCAAAGTTAGTTGATTGAGTTAAACTGACATGAAGACCACAAGAATATATTCGAAAATTTAAACTTTCGAAGGTCTTAACTACGACCCTTATCCATAGATTTTAGAAACTGATATCTCGTTTTGTTGGGTAAGAAATCAACGTTAAATAAAAGTGCAGGAAAAATTTTATCTACTTGCGATCGATTTTTTAGATTCCGATGAGAGGAATTTCATGAATTTGAATAGTTGAATATTCGTTTATTTTTTTTTTGAAGTTCTAAGGGTCTACAGAATCTTATTTCCAGACCGATCTTAAAACTATGTAATAAAAAGGCTTAGAGGGGTTAATTTACTTCAATTTAGAGAATAATTTTTTCAAATCGGATGATGCAATGTCGAGTTCTACTCGAAAAAGCTGCAAAACACTCACAACAAAAAAAAAAAAAAAAAATTTTCTCAAGAATTCATATAGAAAAACGATTCTAGATAGAATTCAGTATGTGCTGGTTTCGTGTTTAGAAAGCCAAAGTCCATAAGAGAAGTGCATTTAGATATCCTGAAAAACATAAATTTTTTGTAAGCTAGTGTAATCAAAGGATCTTGCTGGCTCATGAAGGCAATCGGCCGACTGAAAGGGACTTTAAAGCTTTAACACAACAAACACCTACACCGAAAACGACAAAATTCAATGCTGAATCCTTATTAATTAACCCGGTCTCAAAATCGATTGTATCAATTTTCGAGAGCGGATACGCGGCACAAGTGATACTCCCGAGCTGCCAATAGATTTCCCTTTCGATGCTCATAACATGGAAGAACATTTCGACACGTCCCAGTTTCGCGGCCAAAGTCAATGGCGTTAGATTTTGAACGTTTCTAATGTGAATATTCGAGCCGACTTCGTAGGCAACGTTGAACATTTCGACCTTCTCATAAATGACGAGCATATGCAATGACGTATTGCCGTTCGTGTCCTGTAGGTTGGGGTCGGCGCCACGAGCCAAAACCAAACGGAAACAATCCTCCTGCGATAGGCAAGCGGCAAAACAAAGCGGATATTCGCCCCAATACACATAGCCATCATAGTTGGTCATCGGATTAACGCCGACGTACTCATGCTCGTACGAGTCATAGCGAGAGGATTTTTGATCTTCGGCAGCCATGAAGGCACCGCAGCAGCTGCACGAACGAACACAGGAAATATTATGAAAAAAAAAAAACAAAAACAAAACAAAAAAAGGATACAATATTCGAATCTTACCGTTCTTCAACAGCTGCCCCAGCATCCAACAAGTATTTCACCATTGCCGGATCCTCATTGACAATGGCAATGTGAAGGACACTCTCCCCATAATACTCATCACAGAGATATATATCGACAATAAGGTTCGGATAGAATTTTAGCAAACGTTTGGCAAGATCAGCATGCAACGAGGAGGCATTAAGCAAACATAAATGTAAGATGGTCTCCCCGACTGCTCCGCGTTTCTATAAAGGCAATCAATGAGAATAAATTTTCAAATTTAAATATTTGTCTCGTTTGTCGCTTATCGCTTATCGCTTGTCGTTTCTCGTCTACTCACATTCAAATTCCAGCACACAAATCGATAAGCACTCGGATTTGTGATGTACTCCGCCTCGGATACCTCCGAGCAATGGTCGTGTATATTGAAATCGTCGTCAGGATTCTCTAGAGCTCTTATTTCGGGCAATTGCTTTGTTCGCGCACGTTCTCTATTCCGTAGCAGGACAAGCTTCGAAATTGGAAAATATCGACCCTTGCCTTTGTTGTATAGGAACGGTTCGACCTTCTCCTTGATGGCAAGATCAATCTCGGCGAACTGTTTCGTTTGGCAGGCTCTTTTCATCATATCCACAAGAAGGCCACCACCTTTCAGATTAACGAATTTATAAAGCTCCTGCGTGGAGACCCCAGCTTGTTTCTTTACACCGCTAGTGACATTGCTCTCCGTATTTCCCATTGCGTTGCAACAAAAATTCAATCCGATTCAAGTTGAAGTTCCCTCGAAGAAATAAAATGGATTTGTACAATTTTTGTTTTTTTGGATAATTAAAAATTCAATTTTTCTCAAATCTGCACATTTCTCGCCAAAGTCGTTTTTATCGCCTTCACGAGCTCATATTTTGATTTTATATCTTCGGTGAATTCAGAGACGAACATTCTATTGGAATTTTCTTTCGCTCAATGAAAACACATCGATTAAACACGTGTCGTCACGCGTTTCCATGTTGCCGTTTGTTTTTGATTTTGTTTTTGGTTTCTTTAACGTTTTTCCTTTTTTTCTTGATTTTTCCTTGCATGATGCTTTCTGTTGGAATTTTTATTACGGCATGCCAAGTTGCCCAAACAGGTGTAAGCTATAAAAGTGAAAATAGAAAATAAAAATAAAAAGATACGAATACAAATTTTCGTGCAAAAAAGACCATCAAAATTTCAATTCACCACAGGGCGATAAATGATGGATTTGTTTTTTTTTTTTTTTTTTTCGTTTTTTCTTTTTTTCTCTTGCAATTTGAATAAGGTCAATGGCATTGCAAAATGCAAAATGATATAAAAAAAAGTGTGCGATTTGACATTGAGAAACTTCCGTCAAATTAAGCTGCATGGAAAATAATCGGTATCGGTTCAATTTGGCTTAAATGGTAAGTTCCATCACTAGCTGGAACTCTTTTCGATACAAAACGTAATTATTCTAAGCTGCTCCCACAATGGGATAGATACGAACAAAACGACAAACACAAAGCCAAATAAGCGAGAATATTCCCTGTAGTAATGACCTGTCTAGGGTCCTCTCAACCTCTATCGGATTCATCCCCGTCTAGTCCCAAAATGGCCGTAGTTGGGTGAGTTCAGACAAAGGGACTCACCCGGAAGCAACCCCACACGCTTTGAAAAGGTACCAGTTGTTTTTCAATAACAGCCCCATGGTTAAAGAGATGAGTTGAATGTATGGAAAGGCGACCCCGGTCCTGGCATCTTTAAGACCGACCCGCGGTCCACCTAGGACCGGTGGTCCCAAAGTTAAAAAAAAAATTTCTTCTAAAATTTGTCAATACTAATTACTTTTCTATTCTCCTAAATTTATGGAAAATATGTGAGGTATTCACACCGATGTCGGTAGTTTGTTTATTCGTTAGTCGTTACTTTTTTATACGTATTTTGTTTTTATAGTTTGACAACTTGGCACAATTACAAAAAAAGGAAAGTGCATATAAAATAGTACCGACACATCGGTGTGAATACCGCTGTTTTTTTTTTTTTTTTTCTTCTCCATCAAGAAACTATCTAATTCGATGATATCTGAAACCCAATTGACTCTTTGCCCCGTCTCGATTCAAATGTCAATTGAGTGCTGTGATGTCATACAATGGGATACAATTTGCAGCCAGAGTCATTTCATGCTGTCTGGGTACATATCACCTTGCACCTCCGTGCATTAATTGATTTCTTCAAAATATTTAATTTCATTTCTTGCAGTTATGACATCAATGTGGGTGCAATCACGACTAATTTCCGACCTTGCGAGGGCACATTAATAAGTGAGGACAGAATGAATGTTCATAGCTTAGGTACCTACTTGTATACAAGTTATTATAAGTATTCCCTACAGAAAATTGAACGAGTGCAGAAGTACTCTTCGACTACGCCCCAAATCAACAGTAATACTCGCTCATAATATCTCTGCATTGAACTGTCAACTTTAACACAGAGGTATCCTTTGAAAATCGACACTCGCGTTTGAGCTAGTGCACAAGTTGAGACAACGGGACCAACTCATTAAATTTCATATACTACGGAAATAGCAAGCGAAGCGGTCCGAGCTGTCGCAGCTAAGTAGGTAGCGCTTGCGGCTCACGATCCGGAGTGCTGGCTGTCTGCTCATATAACATAACATAACGTAACCCCAATGAACAAAAATCTCGTTATTATCTTGATATATTTCAATAACACTGTGCTAGTTCAAAAAACCGACAGACCGCGTTCATATCTAGAAATACTAATTAAAATGCGCTGAATACAATAGTGATATTGATTTAGTGGGATTGGCTCAGTTAACGGAGATTTTTGCGTTTAAAGGTTAATCCCAAAAGTATGCAAGCATAATTTTGTCTTTACTTAAAACATTTTATTTTCCCCAACAATTAATTTAGAGTTTGGGACTCCTTTTTTTATATTTGACAAGACGGCATAGTGGGAAAGCACAAGGCTAGGAATCGAGAGCTCTGAAGTTCATATTAACTGAAAAAGTAGGTTAAAATAACCGAGTCCACCGTTAATTCTTAGCTTATGTGTAGTAGCGGTCAATTCAACAGTACAAACACAGTCAATAAGGATATAACTACCTGATGGTTGATATAACTGTCTCGCGGTTAAATCAACTGTCACCAGCGACTGGGAAAAAAAATTTATTTTTTGCTTTGACTTTTTTTTATCTTCTTTTATTAATTTTTTTTTTTTTTTTTAATTAAATAATTATATTTTTTCCTTATTTATTTGTTTCTATTTAAATCTTTTTCTCTTTCATCTCTTTAAATTTTCTCGCCTCGGCCGAGCCTTGAACCGCTGACCTCCAACATCGCTGGGCGAACGTCTTAACCATTACGCTAAACGAACGAATTTAATTTCTTGGTCAAAATGCTCACTTGAGCTTATGGTTGCTCAAGTTTTGGGGAACGTGCTTAAGGAATTGTTTCACTCCCAAATTTTTTTGCTTCAAAATGAACCATTAAAACAAAATTAAATAAATTAAAACCTTAAAAATTTAGGAGAAAATTTTTGTCTTCCAAAACAACTACACTCTGAACAAAAAAAAAAAAAACTGTAATTAAAAAAAAAATTCAGAAAAACTCCCGCCGCCAGCAGGGATAGAACCCCGAAGCTCACAACTGTCGAGTAACAGTTTAAAGCACTGAGCTATCGAAACCCCCGGTGACGGTTGATCAGAATGCGAACTTATTCGTCTAAGTGAACGAAAGCGAATTTGAACATAAAAAGTAACTGTTTTTCAACTGTTCATTTGACTGCCTTTTTCAGTGCATTTGACGCGGAATACAGTTTATTTGACCACTCTTACTTTAACTGTTCTAAGTAATTGATTCAACTGTTGTTATTTCTCTCGGTGTACCTTGAGGGTACAATTCATATATAAATTCAACGCTTAAGATTTATAGATGTTGGCATATCTCTCTCAGATTTCACATAATCTGGTCATTTTAGGGCTTAAAAATATTGCCATATATTTTAAGGAAAACCCACGTCTTTTCCCTAATCGCCTCCGCATTCATTGTATTGTGAACAATAGAATCAAACATATTTCAGCTAACAAGCCTTGCAAGAGTTTTCTCAAGCCAAACAGAAAACAAAAAAAATAACACAAAATACCTTTATAAACCATAAAACATGCTCCTGGCAATCAGATTACATCAGCAACATTTAGGGCCGTACACAGAAAATTTTTCCTGGAGGGGTTGTAGACACTAAAAAGATTTTTATCGAAACTGTAGCTTTATGATTCCTCGCACATTCGAGGGCGGTTAAAACCCTCAAAACCATCCCCCTGAACATGCCTCTGGTGGCGCCTTTGCATGTCACCAGTAACATAATCCACAAATTATGTATATGTTTATAAAGGAGGATGTTTGATGTTCTTCTTTTCTTCGTTTTTCCGAAGTTGTCATATTTTCTTTAATCAAAATTGCGGTTATGGTTTCCCACAATTAGTTTCTTAATTGTTCCTTCGCAATTTCGTCAGGAAATTTGATGGATTTTCTTGGCAAATGTCACGCTGAATTGATGTTTTCTTTGCCAGAAATGTGTTCGTCATTCTCCGTTTTTATAAAGGGCGGTCGTACGTCGTCGATTGTGCTCCAGTTTAGAAGAGTGTTATAGATCGTTGATTCAAATTGCTATTGTATGTGTTTTGACCGGACGCAGTTTAATTTCAATAATGGGTACATACTTTAAGGTGAAATTTAAGCATATTCTGAAATACGTCCTGCATACCAAACAGAAAAACAAAAAAAAACAAAAAAACCAAAAAAAATTCTGGGATCATTCTTTTCTCCCAAGACTCAAAAGCCCATGTGAAATTTTTTTGCTGAATATTAAAGCCTTCAGAAATGAACGGGAAGAGGTGCTTTTAAGCGGGCGGGAGTAGGGTAGTATGCAGTAAAGAATTCTGAGAAACTTTTACAATTTTTCATGACTGAGGTACTATGCCGGTAGTTGCGAAAGGGTTAAGAGAGTATCCTCAGCGCAAGAATTTGAAAGTGAATTCTTTCAAGAACACTCCTGCATTTATTTACTACTTAGCAAGCTCTTTCGGGCCATCGGGGTGTCCAGTCTTGAGCACCGCTTTGAGGAAATTTGCCTGCTTCAGAAAAAATAATTCGTCCCATTTTTAAGGCCTCCTATTATAACTTTAAGATGTCAAACGATTACCATATGTATGATCATATAACACATAAATAGCTGCTCTAAGATCTGATCCAATCATAAACAAACTTCTTTTGCTTGCAGAATCATTAACATTCCGGATACTAACAAAATAATCATCCGAACATAACAAAAGATTCTCGACCAGATTAACAATTAACTGCATGCTGAGCTGAAGCAAAAGCCTTTAAATTAACACCAACTGCAGCACAGGGAGAAAGCGAGAAGAAAATATAAGAATGGAAAAATTAAATGCTAAATAAAAATATCACTTCAAAAGCTGCCAACAACTTAAGCAAAACCAAAATAAAAACTATCCTTAAGACAAAATTATGTAAACAAAACGCGTGATGTCAACTCATGAATAAGGACGCCATTTTTCTACTGCTATAAAAATGTGAATTAAGCAGTTTTTTCGTTTTTGCAGCGCGAAACTATATTTATAGGCGCCACGTCTGGTCGCACAAAGGGCAAAAACCGCAAAAAGAAAACGACAAATCAAAACACACAAAGAACGAAACGCAAAAAAAACAAAACAAAAGGAAAAACTTAGCACAAAGGATAATGCGAGAAAACAGGAACGACTTCCTATTATGGCAATTGTTGCTTGTTACGACCGCCTACCGTAACGGATAATAAATAATGACGTCATGTCATGAACACTTCCCCAGTTAAGTTTCATTCACTTCAGTTCTTGACGAACAGCCGTGATTGGAGCACTGGCCTCCCAGCAACTAGTGGACGACAATTCCAATCTACATTTAACTAGCCTCCAACTTAACCTCCTTAACTTCACATATCAATCTACTAAGTCATCGAACCTACTACCATTCTTGCTTGAGTAGGAAAGTCTTCGGTTATTTATTTTTTTTTATTTTTCTGTTTCACCGCACACTCCGCTACCCAGCACCGCAGAGCTCTCATTGTTCAAATGGCGGAAGACTTGCCAACAACGTCAACAGGTGAGTGCAAAAACACTTCAACATCGTATTCACACGATTCGATTATGAAATATTCATGCGAAAATTGCGAACTAATTTGTTTTGCTTATTGCTTTAATTAAGTTCAATAAGTTTGCGACTTGTTTGGGAGCGACCATCGGGGTTAGAAATGTCGGGATTTAAATGTTCCATGTATTGTGGTTGAATGAATTGAATTGAAATGAAATTTTCGAATGGGAAGTTCGCCGACCGTTTTTACTTTAAAAGCCTGACTGAGACTCAGCAACTTTAGAACTTAACGTGACTTAATACCTAACATAATAAATAATTTGTTCTTTTTAATTTTTATGGCAGCGCACAGTAGTATTTTAGTGGGGGGCAAAAAGGTTTTTTCGACCCTCTCTTTTGATGTTTCTATGATTCGTATAAATAAATGTTTGAATGAGCGCGATATGTCATGTCTAGCTGTTGTGACAGACGGAGGGGGGGGCGAGGGCGGAGACAGTATATATTATCGTCCCGCACCGGCAATCAAATGAAATTCCGAGTTATTATGTCCATTGCTTCGTCAAGGGCCCGAGAATCTTCTGGAAAATCTATTCGCTTGAGACTTTTTGACTTTTCACAATAATCACAGCCCGTCGCTCGTCGAAAGTAGTGTTGAGTCCGGGCACTTTTTTCCCCTTTGGGCCGCTTCTGCACAAAAGCGTCAGCAGTATGGAGATCCTCAATGAAATCGTGGGCACGAGGATTAACCTCTGACGAACTACTCGCAAATGCAAATGTGCATATCATCGCCGCTGATTGCACCGAAAAAAATCCGTAGGTAATATTGAAGAAATAGGCTGCGTTATTGAAGAAACGGCAGTAAAAATAGAGCTAACTAAAAAAAGCAATCAATATGAATAAAGACGATATTCAATATGAAGAAATTCAAATCAGGAAAAAAATTTCGTAATATTGAAGAAATGTCTTCATATCTACGAAATTATTTTAGTCAAATTTCTTCAAGTATATTATCCTGCTTCGTTATATTGAAGAAATTTCTTCATATCTACGAAAATAATTATTGATATTGAATAAATTTCTTCAATATTACGAAAGATTTTCTTCAATATGAAGAAATTTATTAAAATACGCAACCCTGCTTAGTTATATTGAACAAATTTCTTCATACTTATATATTTCAAAATTTCATCATATGTATTAACTGTTGTAAGTCCCGCCTGTCTCACATCTGCTATTTTTTATAGACAAGAAAATCGTCCAAATATCGTACACACAAAACAGTATATTAACTTTCTCATTGCAAGCAATAATGATTGACTAAATAAAGACTCGCGATAAGAATTAAAAAACAATTTTATGTATATATGATTGCGTAGTTAAAAGGACGAAAATTCTAAAATATTATCAGAGGACTTAAAGAAATTTTTCAAAATAATGCAGCATTTTCCCTAAAAATATACTTTAAACCAAAATGTCAAGTCAAAGTAAATTACATCGATAAATAATATTATTTTTATTTAGTATTGCGTTTCTTATAATGCCTCCAAAGATCAATATTATATATAGATATATATTTTCTGTACTATATTTTACAATTATATTCCAAAATTAAGCCCTAAAAAGTTTGATATTGTGCTGAGTGTCACCGGATCCAGTACGAAATATGAAGCTCACTCATATGCAGAAGCGTCTCCCCGTCAATGTGGCACTTTAAAAAATTTTAATTTATTAAAAAAGGAACACTTCGCAAAATATATGTGACTTAATACACACCTATCAGATTTTCTGCGATTTTGAACGCGAGCAATATTTTCTTTCAATTTTCAAATTAAACACAATTTCTCTGCTTCCATAAAAGACGCGCTTTCACTTCATGGACGAACTTTGCTTATGACGCTGAATCTTCTGAATTAAGACTCATCAACCCCAAGAACTTCTTAAAAATATTTACTTTTTCGTAATATTGAAGAAATTCTTCATATTTCAAGAATTACATTAGTCATATTGAAGAAATTTCTTTATTTATACGAAATAAATTCGATATTTTTAATATATAAATTAATTTTAAGACAATTTCTTCGTCATATTGAAAAAATTTCTTCATATTTACGAAAACAATTTCTTTATATTCACGAATACGTTTTGTTATATTAACGAAATTTCTTCATATTAACAAACAAATTACGTCATATTGAAAAAATTTCTTCATTTATACGAAAATTCTAAATTTTAAAATGTCCTACGAAAGCTTTTGTCATATGTAAGAAAATTTCTTCAGTATGAAGAAATGTTTTCGTACCTATGAAGAATTTTTGTTATATTGATTAAACTATTTAACTCATACTGAAGAATGTTTTTTCGTTCCATTCACAAAATTTCTGCAATATAACAAATATTTTCGTCAGCATGAAGAAAATTCGTTATATTGACTAAAATTCGTATTCAAATATTTACGAAAATTTTTATTCAATACTACTGCCGATATTTCTTTCAGTGTGGGACTATATTTTGTATGATTTTCCTTTCATATTAAGATGCTTTTTGTGTGGCAAATTTACCCGCTAGGGTGCTCTTTAATTTGAAAGTTACCTCTCCATTCGGTTCTACTACGTAAATCATGACCATTACCAAAAAATATCTTTCAAGTATATCTCAAGGACACTTCGTAACAGGAACCTCAAAAATGCTTTCTATAGTGATTTTAGATAATACCTATCGAAAAGTACCCGAGTAAAAATATGCGGGCCCAAATCGGGCCCAAATGACGCCGAACAATCAAAACGCGCCCAAATGAAGCCCAAAATTCAATACGCGCCCATAGCACTCCCCAGCCGGACATTATCGCATGCATGTAATGAAAACAGCGGCCATCTCTCAACAAACTTCATAAGAAGTTAGGGTTTGTAATGCGAGTAGCCGCAGTATGAATTTTCACCACTTCGGAAGTAGTGCAGAAATAGTGAACTTTCCGGCTGGGTTGTATGACGTTAGTAAACCTTAACTCGCTCGAAGCTCATATGAACGCTTTGAGTTAAAGTATCGAGTTAAGGACTTAACCCCTATAGTGAGAACATAGCATTAGAGCGTAGAGCCCTTTAACTCTGAGGTTAGCGCAGAGTTGCATTTGAAATTTTCAGTTACATTTGTTAAAACCGAACACAAAAACCCGGGTAAAAATTTAATGCGACACTGACAGGAAGCTTTCACGTGCAGAAAATTAGTGGTGAAAGATGTAAGTATTTGGAAATGTAAATTTTGATCACAGTTCGTGAAACATTTTGTGATGCCGCTTTCATCATTAGCTCCATTAATCTTTTTTTGTTCCTTCGGACATTACAATGCTCTTCTAAGATTATTCTCGAGTAAAAATATGCAGGCCCGAATCGAGCCCAAATGAAACCCAAAATTCAATACGCGCCCATAGCACGACCAAACCAAGCCCAAATATTACAAAAACACGGCCATGTCGAGCCCATAGCACGGCCGAATTTTTATAAAAAAAAAAGCCTACATCGCACCCACAACACGCCCGAATCGAGATTGAAAAAATTATAAAAAGCTCAATTTGACTTTAAACTTATAAACTAGGGTCTTAACTTAAGTACTTATGTATGCATGTTATCGTTACGTTTCGCTGTGTTACTAAGTGATTCCTGGAGGCCCAAATCTTTTTGTTGAATTTTTGTTCACAAGATATGTTGGAAACATGAAGATACAAGCTATGCCTCAAAGAAATTTTTTGAAATGCCGAGTAAAAAAAAAAAAAAATCCTGGGTCTGTTCCTGGGCCTGCGTTAAGAACACATGAATTGCGAAATAAAAGCCCAGATGATTCACAAAGGAACCGATTGACGCTTTTGATAGCCACTTAACTCTAAAATAATATATAGAATATTATAAATATTCATACATATGTATATATGTTTATATTTATAAGGATATAAATCATACGCACGCACAATCCATTTGAAAATGTTTAGTGAAATGACCCAGAGACTTTTGCCCATTAGTCCTGTACTGCATGACCGAGAGGCCAAACACGAACCTTTAGGCGTCGTCTGATGCGGTATGACGTGACGTGACGTTGCTGTGGCGTGCAATTTCTACTTTACAAGCGGTTTCATTTACATGATATCATGAAAGCAAGTGACTCCGCTTGATTTTCAACTTCTGCACATACATACTATAATACAGCAAACTGAAAGTTTCTGAAACCCACCGACAGGGCATCAAAGGGACAACCAGGACCACCCGTGGCGTATTTTATAGTCGTAGTCGTTGGTACGTGTCGAAACGCTTTTAGGTCGCAAGCTTTTCTGTTTTTAATTATGCTTTCCAAGGAATTTGCATTTCCAGTCGGTTCTATCGCACCCACATGAGATTTGCATACACAGAGAAAAAAATCAACCAGAAAACTGGTTAAATCAAAAGGAAAAACATACAAAACGGCTTCAACAAGGAATATTTTTAATTTTAACAATTTTTCTTGTTGAAAAAATTAAAAATTTTCCTTTTGAATCAACCATATTTCAGGTTGAATTGAAATGATAATTTTCAAAAATGGATTTAAATTTAAATTGTTGAACCAACCACGGACATAGTTGAAATGACAAGATATTTTTAAAAAAAAATTCCCAAAAAAATACCTATACAAGAAGAAATGTAAAAAAAAATTTGATTAACGTTCAAAGCAAATGGCCATAGAGCACTCTGCTGAACATGACCCAAAAAATAGCCATCGGATCGACTTCATCCGATTTCGTCACTCCGTTTTGGTGACTGCTTTCGCAATGCTTAAAAAGTTCTAAGATGAATACATATCTTATATGTCTTATTTTATAAAACAAATGAGAATTATACCGAACGAAAAGAAATGTAATGAAACATATTTCCTTTCAATTCAACCAAAAATATTGTTGACTCAACAATTTTCCTTTTGAAATTTTTTGTTCTGCTCGAAAATCAAAAGGACTGTGAATAACAATGCGCCCTTTTAAAAAAATCATGGTTACGTTCGCTCAGTGTACCTACAGCAGCTCCGGGGGCC
The DNA here is from genome assembly GCA_020466095.1 of Chlorops oryzae. Classification (NCBI taxonomy): domain Eukaryota; kingdom Metazoa; phylum Arthropoda; class Insecta; order Diptera; family Chloropidae; genus Chlorops; species Chlorops oryzae. Next base: position 47,287,420 of record CM035806.1, read on the forward strand.
CCTATATAAACCCTGCAGTAATTATCACTAGTGACTGATTCAATCTGTCACTAGTTCCTCCGTCACCGTCACTAGTGACCAACTGTACCCGTGCCAATGTATTCTCCTATGGACATTTTGTATGAGCATATGTTCGAGCGGACACCAGTTGACGATTGAACTGGTGATGCTGTTGAGACAGCTCATTAGCTATATTACGTAAATGGAAAGCGCCGCGCGCAGGGCTCGGATGGCTCAGTGTGAAGAGTCTGGCCTAGCGACCGGGAGACCCGTGTTCGAATCTCGCTCGGGCGGATGCCAATTTTTTTTTTTTTTTTTTTTTTTTTTTTTTATAGTGGATAATATTATAGGTGTCTAAGAGACTTAAAAAAAATTTTTTATTTGCGAAAAAATTGGAAAAATTAAGTAATTGAAAATATAATTCATGAGAATTTTCGCACGAACTGTGAAAGCAGCATTCACGAGAGTTCAGAATGGAAACTTTTTTTCTCTCTTCTCACCCATAAGAATCCATAAGAATAATCCTCCGAATTTTACAATTTTCCACTTTTTCTCGCCTGCCCTGGGATTCGAACACGAGCCTTCGGATTGATGATCGGACATGCTAACCATTACGCTACGGAGCCTTTTGATTCTCGTGCAGCAAATTCATTTAATGAATGCTCAAGAAAATTGAACTGTGGACCTCCTCGTTGACCATGTCTATAGAATGACAGTGGTGACGCTGGGGCAATTTGCCCCGCATTTACTGCAGGGAATGTACATATGTATGTGCGTGGGTATGTTAGTGGATGGGTGACTAGATTGAGTTCTTTCATTTTTTAATTTTTCTAATTGCTGTCATTATTTTTCTCTCAAGTGTTTAGAGCATGAAAAAATGAACACAATAAAGCAAAAAACCAATCGGCTCACCCAGTTCAATGGTAATTCGTGCGGGTGTCCTTCTCCATCTAACACTACGGCGATGAATCTCCAAATTCAGGGTTCAAAAGAGAAATAAAAATAAAAAATGAAAAAAAGAAGAGAAAAGCAGGATGGTACCTACTTTTCATAAAAGCCAAGTGTTCCCATTGGATTCGTTCTTCTTTTTTATTTTTTTCTATATTATGTATGTATATTCAACACAGCCTGGTTCGAGGCTATATCGTGGTTGTGTGTCCATGTGGCATTTGCTGAGCAACTCCAAATAGACCAATCTGTATGCCGGTCTAGCATATAAAAATTCTTCTTATCGAAGTAATTACGAAATCTCGATGAAAACCATTACGAAGATTGAAAGTTACTCAAGTAACATAAGTAATACCCCAGCTCTAAGAAAAACCGACCGAAGGTTATGGCAAGGATAGTCTGAACCGTCAATAGTATCGATAGTACTATTGGAAGTTACATTTTAAAATACCAGTAAATTAGGTTGGCAGATTACTAATGGTTTCAATGAAGCATGTTTGAGCTGTTTAACATTTAAATATCTACCATTTTATAGTTTTTTAAAAATTAATTTTATTAAATATTGTGCAAAAGTATCCTTCCTCAATTTATATCACGCGGTTATATACAAGGTGCCGAATTTTAACGCTGTTCTTACTAAATTCTCCCATACCTTATCACTAAAGTATAGGCAGTTTAGCGTAGCAAGAAGGTGCATAAGTTTGTCTAGTTTATGGGTTTGATAGACCTGGATAGCTATCGATATTTCGATATTCGATATTCGATAGTTTCGATTATCGATAGGTTCAATAATTGATTGCCGAAATAATCGATTCGTTCAATGATGGATTATTGCAATAATCAATATTTTTAATAATGGACAATGAAAAAATCGAGCATTTCAGTAACAGGTTATTTCAATAGTCGATTATTTCAATAATCGATTAAGTAATTAAAAAATTTAATAATCGATCGTTCAAATAATCGATAACTTCAAAAATACATATAAGTATCATTTCAATCGATAAATTTAATAATCGATAATTTCAATAACCGATAGTTTTAATACGTAATCGATCATTTTAACCCCTTCCCGCATGAATTATTAACGAAATGAAAAACACATATTTTTCCTCCACAATAATGATTTATTGGGCTCAATTAAAGGAAAAATTTATTAAATTTAATTTTTTTTATGTTTATAACAGAAGTGGTTATAAATTAAGATATATGGAAAAGGTAGGCAAAACATGCCAGGAAACCCAAAACTTTCAATGTTCATACCATTTTACTCTTGAGAAGGTTGAAAAGAGTATGTGTATATAAATAGAAATATTTTTTTCGCACTCTTTACCCACCATTTTTATATTATAACAAATTTCAAATGTGATATTTTTTTTTTGTAGTTCTTCTCAATGACAAATGTTAGAGAAAAGATCATATAATGTGGACTACGGCCATATGTCAAACGAAATCTACTAAGATTCCGTTAGTTAATGCCATGCTTATTTGGATTTCGGTTTTGTTTTAGGTACAGAATTTTTCATCTGGCAAGGAAAAAATTATAAACTTTTACGTCCATATGTATATGGCTTCGTATGCGAGAAAGGGTTAATGATCGAAAATTTCAATAATTGATCATTTTAAACGATAATTTTAATAATCGATATTTCCGTAATGGAAAATTTAAATAATCGATAGTCTCTCAATAATCCATAATTTCAATAATCAATAAATTAAATAATTTAAAGCTAAAGTTAATGTCAATGAATCAAATCTATCGATAGTCTTCAAAAAACTATCGGTGTTTTCGATAGTTTCAAACCATCGATAGTATCGATAGTGCTATCGATTGTTTCTCCAGCTCGAATTTTTGTTATTCGTTGGCAACATATGGCAAGTTTACTATAAGTCACGGCTGCCACAGTTGGTGTTTTGGCGCTGTTGCTCTTTTTCAATGTATTGGGCTCCTTTTTGGCTTTCTTACGCCTAGAGTAAAATTAGTCAATAAGCAATTCAAAGCGTCCAAACATAACAATTAATTGAAATCACTAATAATTAAAAGCTAAAAGTGCAGCTTTAAGAATTTGGCGTACGTAATGCACATCACAAAATTGCTTTGTTATACATACATATAAAAAAATTTGGCTTTTGTAGTGAAATTGGCTCTATTTTTGAAATGCCTTTATATTTTTTAAAGTGGCAACCGTACTGTCAACTGATTTCAAGATGGTAATGCACATTGACAGTCTAGAGACCTGCTTTTGTGATTTGCATTAGCGATCGTATATCAACTTAATTTTTTTTTTAGGGTATAAAGCTAGGATCCCACTATCTGCGCAAATAGCACAATCTGCGCCGATTTTCATCGGGCCAGAAGGGCAAAAAGTTCAACAACTTTTACATTGACTTTTGAGTTTCAAATTAGTGTCGTATATTAACAAAATTACAGCGGGGAGCAATAAAATTGAGACAAAAATCATTCCAGACGATCACTCTGGTCAGCATCAGAGGCCAAAAATTTCGTTCACACTATCCGTGCATTAATTGCGGCAAAAATCGGCGCATTGCGCAGATAGTGGGATTCAGGCTTAAGACTATAATCGATAGTTTTGAGTAACTTAAAAAAAATTCGAAAAGTGGGCGTGGCAAACAAGCGGTTTCAGAAAATATGTTCCCTGATTCCACAATTGACAACGGAGACAAACACATGAACCTTCGATATGCTAATAAGTATTTTATGACAAAAATTATTAAGGGTCCTCATTCAGCATATGGGCATTTCCACAGAAATGTCAACCGCAGTCAAAAAATTCAAAGCCTATAAAAGTATGTTGTTTTAACATATATTTATAGAGAATCGATCAAATTTTACTAATCTGAACATATTCCACATATATTCATAACACATTTAGAAATATTCAAATGCAAAGTCGCACAAGTGCAAAAGTTATGTTTTGAATATTTCTCTTCCCGTTTTGTTTTGATTAATGTTCGTAATAACATCCACTATGCTTTGATATTTGCACTTTTAAATATCGTTTTATATTTGAGGAATGTAAGAAAAATGCAAAGGGAACGATTCAATCGACAATTACGGTAAATTTTTTCTTTACTTTATCGTTTATTTCGTTGTAGCGTGCGACATTGAAAAATAACATTTGTTATCAGTGAGTCAAAGGTGTTTGTGCAACGCGCCCCAAATATTCGCAGCAAACAGCAATTTGTATTGCAATTAAATAAAAAAAATTTTGTTGCAAAATAATCAACGCTTTGGCCCTGAGACATATTTGAAGTTTGTAGCGTGCGACATCGTAAGTGTAAAATTTATAAATTTCGCACCCTTGCTTCTAAACCCATTTCAAATTTTTTATTTTCAACCACATTTTTCTGCAAGAAACTCAACACCTAGAAAATTTATGTTTATATAGACTGATGCATTAGTCGATTTAGAATAAACTAAGTTAAGAAAAATAATTATTTTTTGCAAGTTTCAATAGAGAATGAATGGATTGTTCCAGAAATGCGAAATTTTGAGTTGTACCGATTTAGTAGCAAGGGTGCGATGGTCAACTTACCGAAAAGGAGTACTCTGAGTTACCCTAGAACATGACTAGTCAAAATGTAGAGTATTTTGTGTAAGACAACTGACCTCTAATTCACCACAGTAGGTCTATTCGTGGAGTAGTTAAATGTGGGAGTGGTAATGCCTCAATGACAAGCCAATGTTAAAAATACAGTTTGAAGCATCGGTTGGCATATTAAGAGGGCAGTCCTGAAGGAGCTAGGACTGCATATTCCATTAAAAAATCTTTATTTAATATAAGTGATACTATTCACAGTTAAGTTAGTTTCTATTCTTTATTTTTTATGTAAAGGATCAATATTCTTATTTTTTTTTTTTTTCTTTGTTGAATATATTTTAAGTTTATAATTTTTGTTGTGAAAATAAATATATTGAAAACATTAAAAGGCATTTATCATCATCTTCTCCATGTCCAATTAAATGAAAAGTACACATTAAATTAAAACGTATGATGCAACAAAATGTAGCATTCGACATGTAACGTGCGACAGTGATTAAAATAAAATAAAAAACTAAACTGTTTAATATTTTTGAATCAAATAAAAACCAGTTCTAAGATTCATCAATGTACAATATTACAAAATTAGTCGCATTAAAATATTGCCTCAAGTTTCGCTGAAATCAGTGGTTGAACTGTTCGCCTCAAAACTGACTTCTGTTTTTGTAGCGTGCGAATGCCTTAGTTTTTTGTAATTATCTTGAAAACGAACAATTTCCAGAAATCAACCTTAGGACCAATTACAGTGCTAGTCAAGAGCTATAACTTCCGCCATTTGTCCAAATAAAAAAAAATTTTCGTATATTTCTTTTTCCACTGAGAATGCGTGCGAATGTCGCGTTCGACATCATGGAAATGCCCATATATACACCGTGTAAGCTGAGTGAAGTTAGTAAATTTTTTTACAGCTGTGAAATTTTGTATTGAGCTTCATTTACAAAGTTTTCACATCGATTTCGTTGTGAAAATTGTGTGTGTAAAGTAAGAAGTACGTTACGAGACACATCAAAATCAGCTTAATTTGAGTTAATTTCACGAATTTTACAAAGTTCAGTTTTAGGTGCGCTCATACATTTTGACAAATGTTGAGTAAAACTACTTACATTACATACTTTACATTGCTGAATGAGGACCCTTATTGTATTTCACTGGGCTTGGTCTAGAATTGTCAAGCTCCACTGACAACATGTCTCTACAAAAGTTTCAACAACAAATTTTTTCCTAGTACTCATTATTCGTTTTCCATTGTTTTTTCATTCCTCCACCGTTACTTTTGTATGCAGTCGTAACGAAATTATGACGAGGAACAAGTACTGCATCGAGCGTGAATATTTTTTTTTTTGTCCTCTCGGCATGCCTCTGTATTTTTAATCACACAATTCTACAGAATTTCCATTCCATTGTCGGTTCACTTCTCTCATCTCTAAGTGTTTGCATGTTTTTTAAGTCGCCCATCATATTTCCATTCATTAAAAGTGCAAGGAAATTTCTCGAGCACGTTTGCTTACGATGCTGCAATTTCGTGTTCAACACAGAATATGTTTAAGGTAGAGGTAGAACAAAACAATACAAAGTTAAACAAAACAAAACACTAAAATCCACGAGAAAGAGAAAATAATGGTTCAATGCTTTTCAGCACACAGTCATTATTTTTTTGTTTTTTATGACCCCATCGAGCTCCCTTAACCCTTAGAAAACTCGATCATAGTTGTTTACTCGCATTCATAAAGAAAAGTCTCTATATCATTTTCCATTATCATGTTAATCGCCAACGCTAGGGATGTGAAAGCTTAAATAGTTCAGCGAATTTTTCGATATGTTTATACTGTGAAAAGCTGATTAGATACAATAGCTCACGAAAAGAAATATTACATAAGAAGAAACCGAAGGGAAAAGGTCTTGCACCATTAAATTGTCCTTGGATACCCGACGCACTCTGTGTCGAGGGTATGTTGCATTAGTGTGGACGTATGAAACACCCAGAACCAATCGAGATAGACCATACAAAATATTTATAGAAATGATCAGCGTCAACAGGAGATTCCATTTGGACATGTCCGTCCGTCTTTCTGTCCGTCCGTCCGTCCGTCCGTCCGTCCTGTACAGTTTTCTTATCGAAGGAGTTGAGCTATCTTGACGAAATTTGGTGTGCGTATTCAGGAGCATATGAGTTAGAGCGAGTTCGAGAATGTACCATGGATCGGACCAATTTTAAGGGTACCTGCAGTACTAGGGTCTGTCACAAAAGTCCCAAAAACAACGTCAGAGTTTTTCGAAAGATTTGAATTCAATTTCGAAAAAGAGCTTATATTTAAGCCTCAAAACAAAAAAATTTATAGCTTACTATTTATCTGTATCGGGTATTGTATTGTCAGGTTCGAATGGCTATAACACCCTGTACTTGTTTCTATTGAGTCGATTAACTGAATAATTGGCGATGTGCTAAGAGGCAAAGAAAATTATTAAGAAATCTTAAAATCAATTGAAAACATAGGCGATATAGTAAATATATGGAAGCTTTCGAAATAATGCCAAATGTTATGAAACTCGATGCAGAACACCACCTTCTCAAAAGGTCTAAATTAAGTCCCATCTAATAATAACATAACGTAGCCTATGCTACCATGTTATTTACACCTGAAACAACAGATGTCTCTAGAGAGCATTTGCTCCAACTGTGGAACCTTACTTGGGTACCTACATATTTGCTCGAAATTGTATTGACTCAGCTGTGACTGCTTTCAACTTTCACCTTTTCCTCCAATTTGACTTTTAGTGTCCTGTGACTCTTGGGCAAAGTTATTCTTAAAAGCCAAAATAATGGACGAAAACACCGAATTGCATAAAAAAGTACAAATTTCCATTTTTTAGCCAAAAATGTTATGCTAACTTCTAAAATTTGCTGTCCCAAAAGTTGCTCACCTTCGAGAAAACACACGGTACACTGAAAAAAAAGAAACAAAAGCAAGAAATTCCGTTTAATTTTTTCAATTCGAAAACATAACCAACCACACGTACATACATACATATTTGCTTAAAACATAACAACGCCAAACTTATAGGGAACTACAATGAAAGCACATTTGTTATGCACTTGCTTTTGGTTAAGGACACTGAAATATTTATGCTCCGCTGAGCCCAATCGGTGGCAGATTCGATGGGCGAAGGGAATGTAGTACGGCAGACAGACAGAGATCGCGTTATTTTTATTTTTATTGTTGTTGATTGCAAAATGTTGAGCTCGTCGATGGCACACGGAAAATGCATACATACATAGATAGTTGCATACATATGCATACATACATACATACATATGTATATAACTGTCGTAAAATGAAGAAAGTGTGTATGTGAGAGATTAAAAAATTCACCAAAACATGAGCCGTTCCGCTCCTTATCGTTCCTCTCCGCGCAATTTCTCATTTCCACCTTGTAAACACTCACCTTTCGCCCACGATTTTATGAGTATACTCGTAAACTATGTAACTGACTAAGTGTGCGGCGGCATGACTACATGAAGAACAGAAAAAAAAAAAAAGAAAGAAAAAAACAAAAACAAAAACAAAAACGAAAACGGCAAGCGTAGATGAGAACTTTTACTCCGTTGGTACTAAAACCGTAGCAGTCTTTTAGGAGCTCTGCTGCTGGGCAGATGAATTCGCGGTTGTAACGGTCGCAGTCGTTGAAGAACAAAACTCGATCGTGTTCGTTCAATTCGAAGAAGATTCATTTCGGGAAAACAGTGAATAAAATCGTAATTAAGAAAAGAAAAAAAGGAAGACAAACACAAATCGAAAGTGAAAAGAGAGAATATAATCTCAGCTTTTTTCTCCCCCACCCCACCGCACTCCCCTCTCAATTAAAACGGATAATGACAAACACACGTGTTCCTATTTTATTTCTTTTTAATTTTTGAATTAGAAACCAGCAAGAGCACATTTCATCATCTCTGCCTATGCAATTTCATGTTGTCCTATTCAGGAGTGCACTTGGGCTCGTTCGACTCGAGAGCGCAGCGTAGAAAGGTTCTTAGTTAAAAAAGAATTCCTCAGCGCGTTTGTATTTTTGGCAGCCTTTTTCCCTTTGCTCATTACAATTTTCGTTTTTTTTTTTTTTCTATTCGTTTGTGTTCAAAAAGGATTCGAGATATTAGATTTCAATCTTGAAGATTATACATGAGCTGCATTACTCCGTTGCTCTTCGAAATAGAGGACCTACTATTTATTTAGGTATAGCCAAATTGTGTGAAAAGCGAGAATACTATGTTACTACTGCAGTCATAAATAATTCATGAATTCATTTTTATGATCAAATAAGAAAGATTTATGTTTGGCACTCCTTAATTTTAAGGTCGGACTGAACTTATAAAATTCTGTCGATCGTCTGAAGCTTCAATGTAGGAACGAACATACGTTGAAGATTACAATTAAAGCGTATCCGGGGATAATCTGTGTATTTCGATCACCTTTACGTGGCAACGAATATTGGCTCAAAATTGCCAGGGTATATGGTAGACGACATGTACTGACTATAGATTGATCTCTTGATATACATATAAAGTCTGAATAAAACAAAAGAAAAACGGCTTCGTGAAACGATTAGTCCTTTGACGCAACGATTTCGGGCTTATAGCATGTCCTCACTTTAGGCCCAAATTACGTAATTTCAGAGACTGAAATTACGAAAACGCTCAAATTACGTAATTTCCCTGCAGAAATTTCAACTAGTGCTGTACTAGTACTTTACTAGTGCAAAAGCCACCAGCACTAGTTCTTTTCTATACCTTGCCCATATAAAATTCTGTAGAAAATCAGTACAACATCTGTACAGGAAAGCACTAGTGCGGTAGACACCAGAACTATTCTAGTACTTTTATAGGCAATTGGGTAAATTTGCACCAGTTAAATACCAGTGCTGTTTGCGGGAAAAAGGTACTAGAATCGTTGATTTTTCCCCCCTATTTCCTTAAGTAAATAATGGGAAGAAGCATTTATGTTCAGTCACTATCGATTGATTTGTAGTTCAACTTTGATTAACGGATACGATTGTTCCAATTATCACTAGTATAGTTATGGTGGAAGCTTATCCAAAAATTGCACTGGTTCTTTTAGTTCTGGTAAAGGTACTAGTTCTTTTCAGAGAATTGCCCAATTGTTTAAATACTCCTTGATTTTCTATCCCTATTGTATATTCGAAATTGCAACTTCAGAGCCTTTTCATATTTATATTTGATTGTTTTCTTCAGCTCTAGTTAATTTTCCAACATTTCAAATGATCAATACAACGCAGACGTGTCGTGGGCATACGGCTATCATTTCCTGCAACATCCTTTCACGCTAATGAAATTAATATTTCAGAAAATTTCGCTTGCACTCCTCGGAGAATTGGCGTGTTTTCACGATTCGCGATTCGCGATTCGCCTGTGTGTCAAAATGTTCGAGTGGCAACAATCCCATTTGGTAATTGAGGTCAATTAATGGAGCCAGCACATGGTATTGAGTCATTGCTTTCGCAACTAAATTCATTATATCACATTTCTTTTTCTGTGGAACGCTGATGTGATACCTACTTATGTAGGTATGTATGTATGGACAGAGAACAATAATTCAACGTTGGCAGGCCATGCGCTAATTTAACTAAATAGTTCAACATTTAATGGTGTCCATTGATGGCACTGCCAATTAAGTTGAAACAACAAAAACAGGATATAAAAGATGCTGAAAAATTCAAATTAAAAAAATCAAAAAAATGTTCGTCTTTAAGTTCGTGTTGTTGCTGCAGTTTCGGTAAAATTCATCCAGGTATGAGCAGAAGAACCCGGTATTTTCGACCATGATAACGTCAAGTGTTTTATGTATGCATGTATGTGTGTATTTATGTATGTATGTATGTATGTATGCATGTATGTTTATTGAGTTGCGTAAATACATTGCAGGACGCCTGTCGTCATATGGCCCCATGTTTATACTGTCGTCAGTATAGACAAGTGAAATTAGTTCAAAAGTCAACAGCTTTTCCAAGCGGTAGCACTAGAAAAGTTATACTGTCGAAAGGTATAGTTAGTTATCCCTACTGACCATGTCGACAACGTGTCTCCAACTAGTAATTCGTTGTCACTTTGTATATGTATCGGTACTAGCGAAAGAGTATTCCATTTGTCTACATAATAGCTACCGATGTGAACAGATCGTCTATAGCTCGTCATTAGTTCCTTGGTCTACATGTGGACATGGAATGACAAATCAATGTTAAATTTCTATAGCGCAAAGCATTGCGGCGGGTGTAGCTGGTCAGTAGTACCTACTATCGATGCGGTCAGTAGTGAAAGAGTATAGATTCATTATTGGCATTGATATTTCCTGCAGGGTAGTTAACAATGTTTGTAAAGATTTAAATAAAAAGAGTCTGGAACTTTAAATTTTTTTTGTTAAAAGAGATTTGGATTAAAGTACTTACTTATTTGACGTAACAGCAGTATGAAGGAAGAGCTACAGAAAAAACCTTTAATATCAAATATTTTACATTTTATATTTTTTTTTTTTTTTTTATGATCAGAACGGTGGGGGCACAATGCACGGAAATTCCGCCCCCTCCATAAAAATTCAAATATGATTTGGCGCCCGGGACGGCTTGCCCATTCAACTCCCTCGCTACGCTACTGATCAGAAAAAACAAAATTTAGCTCCAATTAACGGGTTTTCCGTGCAGGATTCGTTGGCTTAATAATGAATCGTTGCATACTTAAATTTTGTACGCGATTCGAAAATATTTATCATCTAATGAATTTCGTTTTGTAACGGTCAAAACTTCAAGCGACCCAAATACTTTGTTTTACCTTGTCTTTGGCCTTCGACCCCGCCGTCTTCCCATTTGAATTCATTATTTAACCTCTGATACGCCTCAGTGTGTTAAATGAATAAATATGTATGTATGTTTCAATTATGGATTCATTTTGCTCGCAACTTCAACCATTTCAACATCACTTGAATTATTTCTGAAAGCCAAGACAGACAGATGTAAGAAATTGTCTTACCCCCCAGCTTTTGTTTGGAAGAAACTTTTAAATGCATTTTCATTCTGCCGCTTGTTGCCCTTCATGTCCCTGCATGAAGATATAAAATATTTATGTGTATCGGTTGCTTTCGGCCACGTTGCCATTAAATTCCGGCCAAAGCTGCATACATATGCGTTCTTATGGCATGAGAAACGATTGACTGAATTGCTTTCTTATGGTGAATCATAGAGTTTGAGTGGTTTATGCCTTTTGACCTCTTGATATGAATGTGATGTCTGATGTCTGATTTGTGTGACGTTTACGCTTCATTAACCGATTGTACATTTAAATGGTTGAATATCTTCGAAAATCTTTGGAGACATTTTATGAGCTTGAATGATCATTGTCAATGAGATTCGAAACGATGTTCAAGGATAAAGATTTGTAAAAATTAATTTGTGACATAAACGGACAACGTCACATCATCGCTCGGTACAGGATAGTCAGAAGGCCGCAGATCATTTGGACTCTTTTACTTCATATGGGTATTGTTATCATCAGTATTGCCTCAATTGTGCCTGAGCTGAAAAGCCGCGCAAGCAACATCTCGAACAGGTTTCCGAGGACCTTTACCTTTTCTTTTACCCTCTTATGCTGAACTCTTGCAAGTAAAATCACATTCTCCATAACGGCCCTGCCATAATGCGCCTCATAATTTGAGCTACAATTGAATAACATTTCAAACTTTTGAGTGAATTTGGACATAACAGTCCGTTTGGGCTTGGCTTGGAATCTCCTTGGATCTTCTCGTAGCCTCCCCATCAGAACACTGAGTAGCTAAATTCTTCTTGTTGAAATTTGAACACTTTCTTCATCGAGAAGTTTCAATTGAAATCGACACGTTTGTAAAGTTCTTCAATTGTTTAATCGATTTTAGCTAAAGTCAAATTCGCTGAAATTCGTTGTCGGAAGTTTTGAAGAAAGTTTCTTGGTTTTATTTTAATATTTCTTGTTCTTTTTGAATTTTGATTATTTTCAGGGCGCATTCACTATCGTGACGATGTGCTCTCGCATGGACGTGATATTGACTACGCTGATTTGAATGAGTACAATGAAATCAGTCCGAATCCGACTCCGCATGGGTCACCGCAAGCGAGCAGCAAACGTTTGGGACGTCATCTAAGCAAATCGGCAACCGAACTTAACGGACACGACACCAGTAGCAACGTCTCGCCGCAGACCTCGCCGAAACGTGCAAAGAGTGCCGCGAACACGAATGCGAGCAGCATAGGTCACGCCGCCGGCAGCGGAGCTGGAAGCGGCAGCAGTGTGCTCCAGAAGACGCATGGATTTTTCAATAATCTGCGACATCGTTGGGGCCGCACGCGCAGCAAAGATCGCATCGGACGCAAATCGCCGAGTGATTTCCTCGAAGAGAGCACAGATTACGCAGCGGATTATAGTTCCGAGGGCAGCTCAGTAACGCAGAGTCCGCGCCATCGAGCGACGACAATTGGTGGCTCACCGTTGGCACGCGACTTCCGCGCCACGGCGAAAATGGCTCAAGTGATAAATCGCTTCGGCGGCTCAATGGAGGGACGAATCGACGAGCATCCGGAAAATAATGCAAACGGAACGGTGGCAAAGGCAAAGCCAACAACTGCAGTCGATAGTGAGAAAACGATTCCGCTGAAAAAACTCGAAACACTACAGGTACCTAAAAGCTTTTTTCCCCTCTTAATTGAAGTGTTGTCCTTTGCAGATTTAGTATTTGTGGGAGGTGCGGTGTCTGCTTTAAGTGTTTTCGGTTTGCACACACTCCTCTTGAGCAGATAATTTTTGGAAATGCTTTAGTATTCCTGCTTCTCAAATATTTTCCTCTTAAGCGGAAATATATTTCGGTCCCGCAGGTGTACGCTTAAGAGAAAGTACACCATAGAGCCATAGCATACGCAGTTTAGCATGACACCTATAGTTCTCATTTTGTTTATAAAATGGGACACATAAGACTCGAAGAATTTCTGTAAATTTTTTACAGCGTGAAGAATCAGGGAGATGCGAAGAAGATGCGGTTCAGCATACAACAACAATTGCATGTATATTCATAAGGCATCTTTTCGCATCTTGCCAAAATGCTGAAAGATGCAAGATGCGGCTATAGTGGAAACAGCCTCTAAAAGTTTGTCTTATTTATGGGTTTTTCTGTTTGGGGCTGGAGCAGCGATGCCAGATCGTGGGTTTTTCACTCAAACATCGCGACCAATGTTGCCGGCTTGGTAGAAATTTTCGTAGAAATCATTTAAAATTATCAAAGGTAGATTGGTAGTTTTTCTCGGGATTTCGAAGATTTCCTCGTTGTCAAAAAAAAAAAAAAAAAAAAAAAAAACTTGGAAAATTCGTTGATATATAAAATAGAAAGGGTGGCAAAGCTCTTGACTCCAGCTAGCGCTGGTTAAAACTGAAAATAGAATTGCTTCGTTCGAAATCAAATGATAAAACCGTTTGGTCCCGAAATGTCTCAACGTGTAAATAGCGTATGTGGAATATTTATTTTTTTAATGATAAGCCAAAGCATTGGTTGGCAAATTAAAAGGGAGTAGACCTGGTATATTTGTGACTAGCTGGAGAGTAGCTTCAAATCTTGCAGCGTCTTTAAGAAGATTCGAACAAAATTCAAAATGTGTGTAAATGGACGAACCTGCGAGAAAAAAATCATTTCTCACTATCGGAAAAGCTCAAATTATTTATATGTATACTTTTGGGTGTTGGATGAAATACTTTCTGTTGGCCCCATCTATTATTATTTTTTTTTTCTTTTAAGGCGTTGTGATTTTGAATAAAACAAAACTTTCTACCTTAGATATTTCAGAACATTTTATGCCGACCTTGCACGCACTGCAAATGAAAGCAAAGAGAGTAAGAGAGAGTGAGAGGGAAGAAGGAAGAGAGAGAGAGAGAAAGAGAGAGAGTGGGAGGGAGGGTGAGCGATCGAGAGGGAGAGAGTCGAAGGTACGGAGAGTGATCGAGAGGGAGAGAGAGCGAAAGGGGGAGAGAACTAGTGGGAGAGCAAGCGGAGGGAGAGAGAGAGAGAAAGGAAGTGACAGAGGGAAAGAGAGAGGGAGAGAGATGTATAGAAATAGGGTGAGAGAGAGGGAAAGGGGGTGAGAGAGGAGAGAGAGTAGAGAGAGAAAGAGGGCGAGAGAGGGAGAGAAATTTGAAATAAAAATTTTTAATTCGAATCCTTCATCGGTCGAAAAAGGTGCTATGCATAGTGATGATTCCACTTATTTCAATGAATAATAATGGCGACGTAGACGTTTGTGTGCAAGAGAACACAAGAAACAAATGATCTTTCATAGCTTTGGAATTCCATATGTTGACACTACGATCTCCCCTTAATCAACAGCATTATTCTGCTTAATGATCGGCATTGAATATATCGTCGGTATAAGCTATCTCCAATAAAGGGAAATTTCGGGAAAAAAAATCCAAGCAATCGCATTCCAATTCGCAATGTTTGTCCATTTCGAATTTCTTCATTTTTATGCATAAATTCAAACAATTAAGTTTTTTTGAGAAATTACTTAAAATTAATTAATTTCCATTCGAAATCGATATCGTAAATTAAAAGAGAATAACATACCTACAAATGCTAAGTATGCCTAAAACAAACAAAAAATTAAATTTTATTTTTATTTTCTTCTATGTATAATAATCACAAGACAAATTTTAAAAAGATCACCTACTTTTCGATAGCAGTACCTATGTGATCTAGAGTAGACAAAAACCAACATAACAGTAAACTTTTATACTTTTTTTCTTAGTATGTAGTTCAAGACGCAGAGCACTCAGCTACTTATGATAAGGGATGTGCAGGATATTGAATTTGCCGACTATCCGATTAATAAAATTTCAATTCGAGAATATTGTATTCCAACGGATAAGAAAAATTATTTCCTATCATGAAATTCACCAAACATACACATATCCAGCATATCCCTTTTTCAATAACATCATTCTTTTCTCATTTTTTCTTAAAAAAAAAAAAAACACTTTGCGATAAAGAAAAAAATTAAGCAATTAATTCTATGAGAGCTTGATCTTCTTTTCTTATTTTATTTTCAATTCTTTACTATGTACTTCTCTTCTAACTCGTTTAATCGCGCTTAACACTTTTCTTCTTTGTGCATTTTCTTTATTCTTAACTATGCTCTGATCTGATCTGATGCTTGAAATGCAATGAACTAAACAAAAACGAACGAACAAACTCACCGACTTTCACTTTGTTGTCTTTCAACGCAATTTTCCAATTTCCTTTTCAACGAACTAACAACTATTTAAATTGTAACAACAACAACAACAACAACAACAACAACCATTATAATGAATATAACAATAACAAAAAACAACAAAAATAACTACCACTTCAAATGCAATTTTGATTTTAAAGGCCGAAGAGCTACGCCGCAAAAAGGAAACACAATTACGTCAATATGTCTTCTTTCAGCTACGAGTGCATCTCAAGAGCGGCAGCGATTTGATTGCGATGGATAAGAATGGTGAGTATCTATGTACCTATTAATGTCACCGCGTTCAGTGGCGAATGCATGATACAAAGAGAGAAAGATAGCGCCACTTCGGGTACCGCTATTTTGTAGCATTCGCATTGTTGTTGTTTCCCATGCTAAAGTATAGTTGTGACGTTGAGCTTAGCGTGCAAAACAACAATAACGAAGCTCTCATTTTGTATTTGTGACATCATCGGGCTGAAGTGGCGCTATCTTGTTTTCTTGTATCATGTGGCGAATGAGTACAGTGGGTTTATTTTTGTTTTTTTTTTTCGTTTTTTTGTTTTTTAATTAAATGCAAACTTATACCGTAATATCTACGAATCTCGTTTACGTCATTTGATGAACGCCTTCGTCTCCTCCGTTCGCGTTCGCGTGCGCGCCTTCTTGGTACTCATCATCTTCTTGTTGTTCTTATTCTTTGTACTTCTTCTTTCCACTTCCACAGGCTTAAGTGATCCTTATGTTAAATTCAAGGTCGGCGGTCGTTTGCTTCACAAATCGCGAACAATACATAGAGACCTTAACCCCGTATGGGACGAAGTATTCGTTGTACCCGTTGAGGACCCCTTTCTTCCGATTATTGTGAAGGTAAATAGTATGTTTTTTCTTTCCATAACCCTTTTCATTTATGCAATTTAATTTAATTATGTTAAAAGCAAGAATGAAAGAAAAAACGTTCGTCCTTTAGTGCCATACATACATTTGCAGGAGAGTCCATTCATTCATCTTGGGCGACAAAATGAACCTATTTAATAAAAACTTTCTCAATGAAAATATTCTACTTTACCCATTTTGTTTAAATTAATCGTAGTCGTTTTGCACAGAATGCGATCGTGAATCCGCGACCAAATTTTCATTTCTAACTGTTCTGAAAGTGGGAAATGGAATAAAAGGGCTTTATACACATGGGCAATTCACAAGGTCGATCTTCTAAAATCCATTTTAAATTTATCTCCAGTTCTAGAAATACTCATTTTAGCTGGGGATAGATTTAAAAGGGATTTTAGAAGACCTTGTGAATTGCCTAATTGTGTATAAAAAGGAAAAATTTATATTGATTCTATTTTGAGCACATTTTTTACTCACAAATACCTTATAATCAGGTCAAAAAACATTCAAATTGGTTATATTTTTAGCTCATTCTTCACTTACAAATAACTTGATTTCGAAACTCATCTAGAATCTCATATTGAACTCATGTTAAGGTCATTTTAAGCTAGTTATAGCATAAATTGTCGATTTTTTTTACTGGCTGGGGTTGCAATAATTTCATATTCAAGAATACTATGAGAGCTGAGCTAATGGCTCATACACCGAGAGAAAAAGGTAGTTATATTAACTGAAAAAGCAGGTTAAAATAACCGAGTTCACCGTTAATTCTTAGCTTATGTGTAGTAGCGGTCAATTCAACAGTACAAACACAGTCAATAAGGATATAACTAACTGATGGTTGATATAACTGTCTCGCGGTTAAATCAACTGTCACCAGCGACTGGGAAAAAAAATTTATTTTTTGCTTTGACTTTTTTTTATCTTCTTTTATAATATTTTTTTTTTTTTTTAATTAAATTATTAGTGGTATTCAAGCAACAGTGCAAAACGCAGTGTGCAATATTTGCACTTGCTTTTTGTACAAAAAAAGCAGTGCAAATATTGCACACTGCGATTTGCACTGTTGCTTGAATACCACTATTATATTTTTTCTTTATTTATTTGTTTCTATTTAAATCTTTTTCTCTTTCATTTCTTTAATTTTTCTCGCCTCGGCCGAGCCTTGAACCGCTGACCTCCACTTCGCTGGGCGAACGTCTTAACCATTACGCTAAACGAACGAATTTAATTTGTTGGTCAAAATGCTCTCTTGAGTTTATGGTTGCTTAAGTTTTGGGGAACGTGCTTAAGGAAATGTTTCACTGCCAAAATTTTTTGCTTCAAAATGAACCATTAAAACAAAATTAAATAAATTAAAACATTAAAAATTTAGGAGAAAATTTTTGTCTTCCAAAACAACTACACTCTGAACAAAAAAAAAAAAACTGTAATTAAAAAAAAAAATTCAGAAAAATTCCCGCCGCCAGCAGGGATAGAACCCCGAAGCTCACGACTGTCGAGTAACAGTTTAAAGCACTGAGCTATCGAAACCTCCGGAGACGGTTGATCAGAATGCGAACATATTCGTCTAAGTGAACGAAAGCGAATTTGATCATAAAAAGTAACTGTTTTTCAACTGTTCATTTGACTGCCTTTTTCAGTGCATTTAACGCGGAATACAGTTAATTTGACCACTCTTACTTTAACTGTTCTAAGTAGTTGATTTAACTTTTGTTATTTCTCTCGGTGTACATTATAACTTTTTTTTTTTTTTGTTGTAAGGTTCGAGTCTTTCCATGATTCGTCCGGGAAGAACAACATTGTTCTAAATTTTAAATTCATTTTGCAATGCTCTCACAAGTGTTTTCAATCAATTTGAACAATTTCACTGCCCCATAAAGGTGCTGCCAATCACTGTTAAGCCAATAGAATTCCATTGATTGCATGTTTTATTTAGTAAAGTTATGTTCACATCAAGTATTTTATTTGATTTGGATATTTGTCTTTGCTGTTCTAAAAAGGTAAAATCGGAACATTCACAGCACATGGTGAAAAATAGCATCAGAGAATTGACAAAGACAGAAGGGTTAACAATCGTCATCACAATTTTTGTTGCATGTGCCTATCTTTTACATAAAATCTGCTTTCTGTCGACAAAATGTAAATAAATTGAATATTATTTTCTTTGAAATGGCTTTGGAATGGCTCTCGTCTTGATTGCCAACATCCATGTTGATTAGCCTTTGCATGATTTGCGAGATTGTTACAATTGTTGCCCCTCTCTTGATTTACAGGTCTTCGATTATGATTGGGGATTGCAGGATGATTTCATGGGCTCGTCGCAAATCGACCTAACACAATTGGAATTGGGTAAAGCGGAAGACGCCCATTTGCAGTTACATGACCCTCATCATCCGGAACGCCAGCTCGGCGAGATACTCATCAATTTAACGTTGTGGCCACGTAGCCAGGAGGATAAGGAAATGGTAAGTTTGCGTGTATTTGGTTGTCAGGTGTTTGTCCCACGAATCCAATTGATTGCTTTAAAAGGATTTCTAAAGCGGCAAAACAATGATTCGAAACACGTCTGAAGTGTTCAAGTGGAATTAATGTAAATTGAAGAACACTCAATTGTCGGAAAGTTATGACCATATTGTAGAGTGTTTTTTATTATTTTTTTTTCTTTCTTTTTCTCACATTGTTAACTCTTAACTTTGTTAGCAGTTTTTTTAACTTGGAGTAGGGCGTTGTATGGAATTTAAGGAGAATGTTCTTCATGAAGGAGTCATCTATGACTCGATTTCTGGTCATGTGTTGACCAGTGGCGGCGTTTGGGTAGGGACCGGTTGGGCAACCGCCCGGGGCGCCGGATATAACGCGAGGTTTTTGAACTTACTAGTGAATTCGCTAGATTCCAGATAGGAGGCGCCGAAGAAATCTGGAAGGGCGCTAAAACCGGCCCTGGTGTTGACCCATCGATGCCGCCTTGCCAATTCGAAATGCGAGATTTTTTTATTTATTTATTTGCTTAATTTTCTGAGACATTTTTTACATATTTCGAATTTATTTCGGTCTTCTAAATGTTCACTATGAAAGTCAAAACTCACAACCAACCGAAGAAACTTTAATTAAATATACAATGTACCTATATTTCTTGAGTATTGGGCAAAAAAAAATGACTATTAGCAATATATTTTACTGTATACGGTAGCGTGTCCATCTTACTTCTTTACGAAATGAAATCTCCTGTGGACGCTGTCGTTTCCGAGCTGCTTCAGTTTGTAAGATCAGTCAACCTAAAACTTTTATGAATTATTTTATAGCGCAAGTCGGCTTGTTTATTTTTTGTGAACACTTACATATGTATATACATCGCCCCTTGCGATCCCTTGTGTGAATAGGCCCCGATCAGGCGCGTCCCCAGGTGGTGGATAGGGGTAAGCCACCCTAAAATGCTGGGTGGTAAACAGAGCTATAGTCCGACCAAGGTAAAAACTCTGTCGCGGACCAACATCCCTCAAGTTGCAAAAGGGGCTATGATGTAGTGAGCTATACCGACGGGGGGTGCCAATCGTCCCTGCCAGAGTCACTCATGTCGGGAAGTTCACTGCTGAGCGAATCTTGGCATGGCTAGCTAGTTAAGTGCGAATGACACCTCGTTGAGCAGTTAGATCTTCTGACCATCTGTGGATATTCTTAATTACGAATGCACAAGATCTACAAACGTGCTGGAGCACCTTAAAAAATGTTGACATGGAAACTTTGAAGCCAACGATACACGATACATTCAGACAGCATGTTTACTGTAGGTGCGAACACAAAACAGAAACAAGTAAGAAAGCTAAAGTCGGTCAAGCCCGACTTTGAAATACCCAGCGTTCCGACATTATTGGCGCTCTATGTTACGAAAAATCTCCATTTGTGAGCGTGGCAGTAGGCGGGCCACATAAACTATTTTCCTACACCTTTGATTCACCTTGGTTAACCTATGCTGCGAATTTGAAGCTTCTACGCCTTTTACTTCACAAGTTACGATAAGCCCTTATTTGTGGGCTTATTTGTGGGCGTGGTTCGGGGAGGATGGCGTCCATTTCTTTTCCAGGATATGTTCCTTTTCGTAGTTTACCAGTACACCAAATATCAATGAAATGTGTTGAGTGGTTCGCAAGTTACAAGCATTTTACTGAAAACACAATAAATTCATTTGTGGGCGTGGCAGTGGGCAGAGGTCTCCCATTTTTACTTAGGATCATACGCGGACCGCGATATACCTTTGTGCCAAATTTCGACTTGATTGGTCCAGCCGTTTCGGAGGAGATCTGACCACGGACGGACGGACAGACGGACGGACGGACAGACGGACGGACGGACAGATGGACGGACGGACAGACGGACGGACAGACGGACGGACGGATAGACGGACGGACAGACGGACATGTCTAAATCGATTCAGTTTTTGATCCTGATCATTTCTATATACATTTGTCTATATCTCCGGAGCTTAATTCTCCCTGTTACAAGATTTGCACAAAACTAATATACCCCGCTTACGCTGGATATAAAAAGCTCGGTCCTACGACAAAACGTTCGACGAGCAAAGTGCAAACACAATTAGCCAGGAAATTGATAGTAGGAAAGATAAGCAATAATGAAAGTGTAATCAACAAATTTAGTAATCAAAACAAAACGGTTACAAAATAGAACTGAGAATGCTAGCAAATAACAAAAAGAATAAAAACAAGTAAGGGTGTTATAGTCAGGCGAGCCTGACAATAGAATACCCGACACAGACACACATCTTCAAATAATTTTTAATATCAAGAGGTGTTTAAGGCCATTACGGGCCCCATATACCGACTTTTGTTGAAAACCGCCCTTTTTCCACGCCCACTTTTCCAATTTTTTTGAATTCTAATCGGAGGCTTAAATATACGCTCAAATTCTAAGTTTCATTAAAATATTTCGAAAAAGTCCGACTTTAAGGCAGTTTTGGGATTTTTGTGACAGACCCTAGTACTGGAGGTACCCTTAAAAATGGACCGATCAAGGAAAGTTTTTGGAAGGATGTTTAAGGCTACATAGGAAGCATAAGTGCCAAATTTCGTTCAAGTCCCATTTGAATTTCGGATGTAGGAGACAATTTTCGAAAACCGCCCTTCTGCCACGCCCACTTTTCCAATTTTCGGAAATAATATTACTGGCCTTTCAATATGATCAAATATCAAATTTCATCAAAATATCTTGAAAAACATCGGATTTAGAGCAGTTTTTGTGATTTTCGTTACAGACCCTAGTACTAGAGGTACCCCTAAAAATGGTCCGATCGGGTCCATTCTCGAACTTGTTCTTACTCATGTCCCCGTGAGCACGCATACCAAATTTTGTCAAGATAGCTCAACTCCTTCGATAAGATAACTGTATACAGACAGACGGACAGACGGACAGACGGACAGACGGACGGACATGTCTAAATCGAATCTCCTGGTGACACTGATCATTTCTATATATTAATTTTGTATGGTCTATCTCGACTAGTTCTGGGTGTTACACACAACCACACAAACGCAATATACCCTCGACACAGAGTGTGTCGGGTATAAAAAAACAACTGTTGACATCGAAACAATCGAGAATTGTGGCAGGAAGAACGCGAAATGAATGAAAGCGAAATTCGAAGGCAAAAAATCGAAAAGCAAATTCAAAAGCACAATTGTCTTTTATATGCTGTACGTATTTATATATTGTATACAGTATATAAATACAAAATATGTATATGTACGTATGTACGTATGTACATTTTGCTTCGTTAATTCATATGAATGCTTTTGTATGGTTAGTTCATGGCTCTAACCGGCAAATGCTATGAGATAATGAAGGGCTAACCAGCTCGGGACGCCGAACTTCGCAATCAGTTGTCAACTGCAGTTCGACCTCGTCACAGCTCAGCTGGCTCGGTAGTCTGCTGCTTCGCAATCAAGCTATTCGAAATTTTCTGTTCGATTTGCATTTTTGTTTTGATTCCGGAAATACCCGGCTCGATGCCAGTGGTTAGCTACAAAGTTCAAAGTGGCAATGTTGTCATGAAAAACTTCAAGCCGAGCGAGTCGAAAGTAGCGCTTGTGATTCAACGTTTTCGTTTGAAGCGAAATAAAATACGCCAAAAACTCGAAGACGAGTTTGTTGATTTAAAAGAGGTTGGTCGGTCGGTCGGTCGGTCGGTCGGTCGGTTGATCGGCATAAATAACTAACACTGATAACGACCCTGAACTGGGGGGAAGCTATTTGTCGCATCATTTTTCGGTCTATCTTTTATTTTTGATTATTTTTGTAGCATTTCCAACGTAACTCCAAATTAGCTGAATCATCAAAGAGGCTAAAGTCTCAAATCTGGAGTTCAGTAGTGACAATTTTGCTGGTCAAAGCAAAGGACCTGCCATTGGGCGATGATGGCAACAAGCTTACTGACATCCACATTAAATTTCGGTGAGCAACATAAACACACAGTCGAAACTCTCTATAACGAATCTCAAGGGACCTGGACAAAATTTTCGTTATAGGTGCATAGAAAGGCATTAAAAATGTAGCGAAGATTCGCTATAGAGAGAAATTCGTTATAGAGAGACTGTTTCGACTGTACATAGTAATAACATACATATGTACATACATCGATTGTACATAAATGTTGGTGTACGTTGAGGATCGATCGAATGTACTTTCTCGGTGAATTGAATTCCAGACTCGGAAATGAGAAGTTCAAAAGCAAGTCTTCCTGGACGGAACGTTGGTTGGAACAATTCGATTTGCATCTATTCGATGAGGATCAGAATTTAGAGATATCGCTTTGGAATCGTAATGCGCTTTATGGTAAAGCCAATATCGATCTGAGTGTCTTTCAACGTGAGACAACACATGGCATTTGGAAAGCTTTCGAGGATTGTCCCGGCGAAGTGTTTCTAATGTTGACCATTAGCGGGACAACTGCCCTCGAGACAATCAGCGATCTGAAGGCATACAAAGAAGATGCACGAGAGATGAAAATATTGCACGATCGATATCGTTGGCATCGCTGCTTTCAAAATTTAAGAGACGTTGGCCATTTGACGGTTAAGGTTTTCGGCGCAACTGGTCTAGCAGCTGCCGATATTGGTGGGAAATCCGATCCGTTTTGTGTTCTCGAATTGGGCAATGCACGCTTGCAGACCCAAACGGAATACAAGACCCTGACGCCGACTTGGAATAAGATTTTCACATTGTAAGTTACAAAATACATATATATTATATATAATATATGTATGTACAGACATACCGTGTTCTCTTCGATTCATGGAATGCAAAACGTAAATTCGAATTTCTTTTTTCGATTCTCTTGCACCGCAGTAACGTGAAGGATATCACACAAGTACTAGAGATAACAGTCTACGATGAGGATCGTGATCATCGCGTCGAGTTTTTGGGAAAATTGGTAATACCTTTATTACGTGTTAAGAACGGCGTCAAACGCTGGTACACTTTGAAGGATAAAAATCTCTGCGCACGCGCCAAGGGCATATCGCCGCAGGTGATATTTTTATCAAATAAAATGCATATATTCCCTGACCTTCTAACAAATCAAAACGATATACCTACCACACAATGTTTAGATACTTCTTGAAATGACTGTAGTTTGGAATGAAATGCGCGCCATTTGTCGTGCTCTACAGCCAAAGGAGGAGAAACTCATACAGCAAGAAGCGAAATTCAAGCGTCAACTGTTCCTACGGAATGTTAATCGACTTAAAGTCATAATCATGGACATATTCGATGCAGCGCGCTATGTGCAGTTGAGTCATGAAAGTTGCAATTCTTTCAAGAATTTCTAATCGAATATTCTCATTTTTTGCATTTGTTTTTGGGTTTTTGTTTTTTGTGTTTCGTGTTTTTATTTTTGTAGAAGCTGCTTCGAATGGGAGTCCAAATTACGTTCGACAATTGCATTTGGCTTGTGGATACTTGCATGTTGGTATGGTAATCTGGAGACGATTCCGTTGGTGCTTCTATTAATTATACTGAAGTGAGTTCGAGTCTCTTATCTTCAATGGTGCTCTCAAATGGAAATTGAATTTTCTTATTAATAGGAAGTGGCTGGTCCGTCTCATAACTGGCACGGCAAGTGATGCTTCCAGTCGGCACTATGAATATGACTACGACGAGGAGGACGACGATGACAAAGAGAAGGAAGAGAAGAAATCGATAAAAGAACGATTACAAGCAATACAGGAAGTCTCACAGACAGTACAGAATACTATTGGATATTTAGCCTCACTAGGCGAAAGCACCAAAAAGTATTAAATCCAGTGTTTTTTTTTTCGAGTAATTTATTTGTTGTCAATAACGGAAGTTCTCCGTCTCCGTCTCTGTTTGCTTTTCGTTTTTTTTTTTTTTTCCTAGTACATTCAACTTTTCCGTCCCCGAATTGACCTGGCTAGCTGTGGTACTGCTCTTGGGTGCTGTTCTTGTATTACACTTCATTCCGATGCGATTCATTTTACTGTTTTGGGGTATAATGAAATTTACGCGAAGAATCCTGCGGCCGAATACGATACCTAATAATGAACTACTCGACTTTCTATCTCGAGTACCCGATGATGAGGAAATTGTAAGTATAAGAGTGCATCATAAAGCGTTATTAATAGTGCCATCGAACCAATAGAAAAACAAACAAAAAATTTATAATAAAAATTCTCTTCGAAAATACGAAACAACGATGACATTGGCAGTGTCATCAATGTGAAATCTATACAGCTATGAAAGCTATGTTCCTATTTAAAATAACTTCTTTTCTAATTTTAAGAATCAATATCGAGAACTGCCACCAACAGCGCCCACCGAAACAGCACGTAGCAATCCCAAAAAGAAGATAAAAGCGTCATAGTCTCTCGCCACTTGTGGTGGCGTTGGGAGTCATGGTGTTGACAATGGCCTTGCCGCCATCGATAAACAATTTTCCATGGACGGAACGGCTAGTTTTCCAAAACATATTGTAAATATGTCAACGCATTCCATGAAAAATGTTTCATCGCTCATCAAATCCAGCACGGATAGTTTTAAATCCGCAGCGAAAAAGAACCTAAACAAAGTTGTTATGCGGGCGACAAAAAAGGTAGATTGAAATCAAATCTCAAATATGTGGACTGCGTCTGCGGCATCGAAAGCGATTCCTTTAGTAAAATAAAATATAGTCGATTAAGAAAAAAAAAAAAAAACTCCACTTTTAAAGCTTAAGAACAAAAAATTCCAGACTTCAATTATGCACCAATTAATTAAATTGCGACTCACTTAAATTATTTGGCTTATACATTCTATTGAATTTATGATAACAAACGTACAATCCAAAGATTACATGAAATGTTTAAGCTACTTTTACTTAACAAAAAAAAAAAAACAAAAAAAGTTTCATAAACTGTAAAAAAAAAAAAAAAAAAAAAAAAAATCTACACACTTTGAGGAGAAAGCCGATTTCCACACGCAAATTCTTATTCGTTATATATATAATATATATATATGATTCGAAAGATAATTATCTTGATTAGCATTCATTAATTTAATTATTGTGAAAAATCGAAAGCGAATGAGAGAAAATGTTGTGTGCTTCAGTGCTGAGAAATCAATGTATGTCGACGTGTGGAAGCCGGCACTAATATGTAAATACACTGTCAGAATTTTTTGCGCAAAACTCGCCCAGATCGATAGGTATTCATTTCCCCCCCCCCCCCCCCCCCCCCCCCCCCCCGAGCACTAAAATACCATCCCATATTTGTTGGAAATTAATCAAACTACTTTAAATGGAAATATCGAGCGAAAAGTAAAAATTTAACTACTTATTATTATATTACTTATATTCAACACGTTTGTGATATTTTCGAAGAATTTTATTCAATTTATAGCGTAAATATGCATTAATATTTATAGAAATGGAAAATGCTTTGCCTTAATTGCAAACTTAATTGGTTTGTAGTGAAATACTTTGCCTTTTATAAAGATTTTTTGTTTGTTTTTCAATTTTTGTATAGTTCGAAGATTATACTATAAAACTCCTGAAAGTATTTTATTGTCTATCTTGTAGTTAGCTCCACAAAAGGATAAGATTATCGATAATTTTCAAAATTTCGAAAGCTTTATTTTTGGATACAATCGCTTCTTTCTTGTTTTTTGTTTCTTCTTCTTTTTAATAATATTTGTGTGTCATTGATACTAAATCTCTATTTAATATTAGTCTTAAAGACTAAGGTCAATTGATAATGATAGAAATGTTTAATTAGCCAAATAAACGATTACACAAGTTTACAAAAATAAACTTTGTGTTTGTTGCCGCGATTTCGTTAAGAGTTTTGGATTAGGGTGGTATTGGTGACATAAGAACAATTTTTGAAAATTTTTGATTTCAAAAGTGAAAACACGTTTGAGAGGGCGTAGCACAAAAAGTAGGTGTGGCAGCGCTACGAAGTTAAACTTTTCCAACTTTGCCACAACAGTAAGTTATGTTCCGAATTTTAACACTGGGTTCAAAATTGTGGAATTTGGCTCCACCCATTTTCTGTATAGGGGGTGGTTTGATTTCGAAAATTTTTTTTGTTCTCAAAGCCTTTTAAATATTTTTTGGAATTCTACAAATCAATACACATATCAAATCAATCAAACATAAAAGCAAAATATACATCCATAGGATTTATATATCTTTTATATATATTATACAGAAAATGGGTGGAGCCAAATTCCACAATTTTGAACCCACGGTCCTCAAATTCGGAACACAGCTTACTATTGTGCCCCAAAGTCGGAAGAGTTTAGCTAAACTAGAAGAGCTAGAGCAAAAACAAGCGAATCTGGTGATCACCGGGGAAAATATAACAAATATGGATTTTTCATAAGAAAATTTAAATTTTTTTTCTCAAATTGCCTATATCTCCTAAGCTAGAAGAGCTAGAGCAAAAATAAGCGACTCTGGTGATCACCTGGGAAACCCCCTTTAATCGCCGATACGCAGGCAATACAAGGGAAATACGAAGGCAATACGAGGGCAATACGAAAGCTATACGAAGGCTATGCGAGCGCTATGTGACAGTAAAAATTTAAACACCACCAATCCTAACAAACACCCCATTACGAAAACAAATGGAAAAATTGAAAAAATGTTGGAGAGTATTGAAATCCAGCAGTCGGACCGGAAAGAGCTCCAATATAAACGTGTTTGCTCCTGTTGGCCTACGACCTCTAGTTCAAAAACATATAAATAGCGTGACAATTCGTGAGCTCCATCAGTGCGTTGCCAGCAGTCGGACCGGAAAGAGCTCCGATATGAACGTGTTTGCTCATGTATGCCTACGGCCTCTAGTTCAAAAACATATAAATAGCGTGACAATTCGTGAGCTCCATCAGTGCGTTGCAAGCAGTCGGACCGGAAGGAGCTCCGATATGAACGTGTTTGCTCCTGTTCGCCTACGACCTCTAGTTCAAAAACATATAAATAGCGTGACAATTCGTAAGCTCCATCAGTGCGTTGCCAGCAGTCGGACCGGAAAGAGCTCCGATATGAACGTGTCTGCTCATGTTCGCCTACCGCCTCTAGTTCAAAAACATATAAATAGCGTTACAATTCGTGAGCTCCATCAGTGCGTCGCCAGCAGTCGGACCGGAAAGAGCTCCGATATGAACGTGTTTGCTCATGTTCGCCTACGGCCTCTAGTTCAAAAACATATAAATAGCGTGACAATTCGTGAGCTCCATCAGTGCGTAGCCGGCCGTCGGACCGGAAAGAGCTCTGCAATGAACGTGTTTGTTCATGTTCGCCTACGACCTCTAGTTCAAAAACATATAAATGGAGTACTATACGAAGGCTAAACGAAGGCTGAACGGAGGCTGAACGAAGGCTGAACGAAGGCTGAACGAAGGCTAAACGAAGGCTAAACGAAGGCTATACGAAGGCTATATGAAGGATATACGAAGGCTATACGAAGGCTATACGAAGGCTATACGAAGAATATACGAAGGCTATACGAAGGCTATACGAAGGCTATACGAAGGCTATACGAAGGCTAAACGAAGGCTATACGAAGGCTATATGAAGGCTATACGAAGGCTATACGAAGGCTATACGAAGGCTATACGAAGAATATACGAAGGCTATACGAAGGCTATACGAAGCTATACGAAGGCTATACGAAGGCTATACGAAGGCTATACGAAGGCTTTACGAAGGCTATACGAATGCTATAAGAATCTATACGAAGGCTATATGAAGGCTATACGAAGGCTATACGAAGGCTATACGAAGGCTAAACGAAGAATATACGAAGGCTATACGAAGGCTATACGAAAGCTATACGAAGGCTATACGAAGGCTATACGAAGGCTAAACGAAGGCTATACGAAGGCTATACGAAGGCTATACGAAGGCTAATAGAAGGCTATACGAAGGCTATACGAAGGCTATACGAAGGCTATACGAAGGCTATACGAAGTCTATACGAAGGCTATACGAAGGCTATACGAAGCCTATACGAAGGCTATACGAAGGCTATACGAAGGCTTTACGAAGGCTATACGAATGCTATAAGAATCTATACGAAGGCTATATGAAGGCTATACGAAGGCCATACGAAGGCCAAACGAAGGCCAAACGAAGGCTATACGAAGGCTATACGAAGGCTATACGAAGGCTATACGAAGGCTATACGAAGGCTAAACGAAGGCTAAACGAAGGCTATACGAAGGCTATACGAAGGCTATACGAAGGCTAATAGAAGGCTATACGAAGGCTATACGAAGGCTATACGAAGGCTATACGAAGTCTATACGAAGGATATACGAAGGCTATTCGAAGGCTATACGAAGCCTATACGAAGGCTATTCGAAGGCTATACGAAGGCTATACGAAGGATAAACGAAGGC
>CM035806.1:47317113-47334131 GCA_020466095.1 Chlorops oryzae
TGAAAGTTATGAAAATTAATGAAAAAATTAATGGAAAAAATTGAACATTTGTATGGGGACCACCTTAAGTTTAAAGTAGAGGCTAGGTATGTTTGGAAAAATTGCTGGAATTAAAAAAATATTGGGGGTCGGTCATACATTTGACCCCTCTAGGACGCCTCTGGGCCAAGTTCGGTCGGTGGGGGGAAAAAACATTAAAAAATTACTTTTGTATGGGAGCCCCCTTAAGGAGAGGAGATAGAGGCGGGGTGTGTTCGGAAGAATTATTAGGGAGCAAAAATTAATAGGGGTTGGTCATACATTCCACCCCTCTAGGAGCGACTCTGATAGCAGTTGGAAAAAACGATAAAAAAAACTAAAATTAAATTTTTCAAATGAGTTTGTGCATGACATTTTTTTATCAAATGACCTTGAAAGTTATATTTTATGAAAGCTCTAAGAAAAGCTCATCGAAATATGATACAGGAAATGCGATCCAAAAAAAGTCATCACCCTAATGTAATACAAAAATTGAGAAGCATTTCATGAATTCCTTTATGGGGAATTCAAAACTTTTAATGATTGCATTCAAAGTGACCATGGTGCTTTTTTTTTGGCTTTATTCGTCAATATTGGCTGGCAAGCCAGGCACGTCAGGCATTACTTTATTGCTAGGATAATTTAAGACTCTCTTGAAGGAAGGAAACGAAATGTAACTTTGGAGTAAAAGGGTGCAAACGCTAGGATAATTCTCCTGAGGAAATAACCTCTCGCTTGAGAGTCTGAGAAGAATTCGGAGAAGTTTTTTTTTTTTAATTAATTTTTTTTTTTTATAAAGGAAACGTTCGCAAGGAAGTCTATTATTGAATTTGGAACATCTTAAAATGTTTGAAAAAACGGAGACGATTTTAAAGAAACATTTCCGGTTCCTCTGCAACTGACATGTAGCCTGAAAATAAAGCGAGAGTGAGGGAAAGAGAGAAAAGTGAAACAAAAATGTTTATTGAGTTCGAGTCCAAAATGCCCACAACAGCCGAAGCGCATTAACAACAGAAGCACACCCATGGTTCTAAAAATAACAACCGCACTCCATTTCCCATACAAGGACACTCAGGACGTTCAGACTGCGTCAACGCCGAACTCCCCGCATTCATTTCACTGGTTTCCTTTGGCAGCGGAAATGATGTTGATTTCTGTTTTTGGTTGCGTTTCTCAACTTCTTTTCCACTTCTGATTTTTCCCCTTTTCCATTAGCGAGTGAAAAACATTTCGTCCGAGCGACGGCATCGCAGGATGTCTGTGGCAAATATGGCGTCTTCCTATTCTTGTCGTCCTGTATAGTTAAAACAGCTCAGAGCTCAGGAGCAGAGGCAGTCCAGCCACCGTGCATTTGGTGACTCATTCGACGATGGTTTTAGTGCTGGCCGAGTGGATTCTTGCTCGATGCTTCAAATGGAAGTCATAAAGTAGAAATTTTAATTCTTCTTGCTGATAACAATAATGTTGTTGGCGTGATTTTGATGGTTTGATTTTCTCAAAAGAAACCAAGAGTTGATGGGGCGTAGGAGCAAAGAAGCTGAAGGTTCCCAGTCGGCATGCATTCATTAGCAGTAAGGAACAACTTTCTCGGACCGATAGCGGACTGACAACCAGCAAGCAAAACCAAGGACTTCTCCTTTGTTTCAATCTGCTCGCGCCGCTTTCGCTGACCATTTCGACCATTTTCCAATGAAGATTTCCCCGATAGCGGACCGAAAACTAAATGAAAATAGTAGTACCTCAAGTTTCCTATGACATCGCAGCATTAATTTTCATCAGCGAATTTCACAATAGTCCATAGAAGCTTTAAGTTGATCGCTATTCCTAACATCTTCCGAATGGAAATGGGTTAATACAGGCTCATTTGTGTATGAGCAAGCCAGCGAAACAGAAAAAAAATCCCAAAGGTGGCTAAAAACTCGGGGTCCCCGAAGTTTATAGTGCGAGCTCGACAATTCCCAAAAGTAGAAGAAAAACACACGAGAAAGGTCAGAAGGGGCAATCGCCTTTTCACACTTCCCTCTCTTCAGGTCTGGGCCAATAGTTTGTCCTTATCGGATCTCGAAGGAATCGCCCGACTCCGCTGAACCTTTCAACCAGCTTTTGAACTTAAGACTTAACCTCGCTGAAAGGAAGCTGTAAATTTCTGAAATGCATTCGCAAAATCGCGAGGGTAAAATTGAATTTAAAATTAATGAGCACGACGATGAAAACTGCGCCAACTATAAAAATGAAAATAAACCTCGAAAGGCTTTCAAGCGGAATTGCATTCGTCGGTTGCTTGAGCAAAATCGCAAGGACTTTTATTAGCAGGAGTGCGCTGTGCCGCCGCGTTAAGGAAATACGAATGAATTCGATGAGAATTCTATGCAGAAATTTATAAATATTTATAGACCTTCTGCACGTGAGCGAATAAAGGAAGGAAGGGGGAAAAAGTTCGCAGAACTATTGGAAATTTCAGTCCGCTCGACTCCATCGATCAAGACGAAAAATCGCATTTACTTGCACATCTTGTGCATTCAATTAGCGAGATATAGAAGCGCAGGCCGGGCATGAGGCCGCACAGAGCACAGCAAAAAAAAATAATAAAAAAAAAATTAAAGAAAAATAGTGGCATGCAAACTTCTAAAGGAATTCATTTAGTAAATTAAATTGCGCTTCGCCGCGATATGCTAATTGGGAGCTCCGGTTGCCGAGTTGCTTCGATCGTCTTAAGAGATTAAAGCTAGAAAAACGCAAGACGGCGACGCGTCGGAGAGGTCAACGGCGACTGAAACTAAAAGGAAAGCGGAAAAATAATTCCCAATTCCTCATTGGGTTGCGATATTTTGGATGGAAACTACCTGAGCAGAAAGACAAAGCCAGTTCTTTTGCCGCCGTTAACTTCTCGGGCCATCGTAGACCCCCTCAAGCATTTGAGAATTTACTCAGCCAAGTCAGTGTGAAA
This sequence comes from Chlorops oryzae, assembly GCA_020466095.1. Taxonomy (NCBI): domain Eukaryota; kingdom Metazoa; phylum Arthropoda; class Insecta; order Diptera; family Chloropidae; genus Chlorops; species Chlorops oryzae. Next base: position 47,320,079 of record CM035806.1, read on the forward strand.
GGCAAAGCCATAGAAGGGAAATTCGCACGGAATAAAAGGGGCGTCGATTAATCGGCTTAACGAATTGAAAACGAAATCGAGATGAAAATTTAGGTTTTTTGGTTAAAAGGAAAAGCAATAAAAGCTGAAAAGAAGAAAAAATTTCGCTTTAAAAAAGAAAATCAAGAGCAAATAAAAATTTTGCGTCGACGACTGAGTGCATTTGAAAAGATTTCAAAGGACTGAGTGAAAATAGTTCATTCAAAGGCGCAAATGGGCAAGCTCGCTTTGTTGTTACCGGAAAAATAAATATTCACTCACTTTGGGAGCAATTAAAATTGCCTTTTTTCCAGCAGAAAGATTTCCCGAAAATGCACTATCGAATTTGGGGGTCAAAAAATTGGGGCTCCACTTTCGGCTGGCTGCAAATTCGCACTTTATTCCATGCAATTTTCTGCGCATCGAGCGTGTCGTCTCTTGAAGAGATGCATTCGGAGCGATAAGGAAGGGGCTGCTAAAAAAACCAACCGAGAAAACATTGCCATGAACACTTTAGATTATCGCAGTCCTCCGAGGATATTTGCAATTTGAATGTGTGGCAGGCAAGAATGGAAAGCAGGCAAGCAACGAAAAGCCGTAGAAAATCGTGGCAGCCGTTCGGCAGTGCAATGAATGCAGAAGACTCCATGTTCATGACAGCGGCTTGGACACTTATGTATGTATGTATATTGGTTGAAGTAGCAAGCATTTAGCTGAACAGTCTTGGCGGCGCCACATGTGTCGAGCTTGCAGCACGCAATCGTCTCTGGCAATTGCTGCAGCTGGACGTGCTTCTGCGGTCACCAGACTCGATGTTTGCTCGAATTTTTGGTTGTAATGGAAAATTGGTAATGGGAGAATTTCATTTCATCGATACTTGTTTTCCTTTTTCTATCGACATAAATTTGTTCATGAATATTCTGGGGGGAAGAAAATTCAAGAAAATTCGGTTTGATAGAAAAGTGAATGCGATAAAATTTTGACATTCAGATTTTTTTTAGGACTCTCTTCATTTCGACTGAAGTTATCGACAGAAAATATCGATTGATACCTCAATCAACGAGTGTTTTAAGGCGGTTGTCTTCTTAGAGAGGCTGTTTTTGGACGATTTAAGAAAAAATTCCTGACAAAAAACGAAAAGTCTTTTTGTCTTCAGAATTAAAGAAAATTAGTGAAGAAACACTTTTTTATGTGAGGGCGGCTCAAAAAGTTCTCGACCGTCAAAATAGAGACTCCATGAAAAGGTGTAATGCTGGCCACGATTTCTCGGCTCCAAACTGTCCGAATTGAAAAAGAAAAACGGGATTATAATCAGTATATATAGATGTCATTTCCGGATCAAGCTCGAAAAAAATGTTGCGATTTTTTTTACAAAATGGCGGCCATTGAAAAATTACCGACGATTTTGGGTATAATTAAAAAAAAAAAAAAAATAAGAAAGCCAAAGTCGGTCAAGCCCGACTTTGAAACACCCAGCGTCCCGACATTATTGGCGCACAATGTTTTGCCTCTCCATTTGTGGGTATGGCAGTGGGCGGGCCACATAAATTTTTTTCCCACACCTTTCATTCGCCTTGTTTAACCTATGTTGTGAATTTGAAGCTTCTACGCCTTTTACTTCACAAATTACGATAAACCCTTATTTGTGGGCGTGGCTCGAGGAGTTTACCAGTACACCAAATATCAATGAAATGTGTTGAGTGGTTCGCAAGTTACAAGCATTTTACTGAAAAAACAATAAATTCATTTGTGGGCGTGGCAGTGGGCGGATGTCTCCCATTTTTACTTAGGATCATACTTGGATCATGATATACCTGTGTGCCAAATTTCGAATTGGTTGGTTCAGCCGTTTCGGAGGAGATCCGACCACAGACGGACGGACAGACGGACATGTCTAAATCGATTCAGTTTTCGATCCTGATCATTTATATTATATATATGTCTATATCTACGGAGCTTAGTTCTGGCTGTTACAAGATTTGCACAAAACTAATATACCTGCCTACGCTGGGTATAAAAATAGTAAAAAATTTGTTAAAATTATGATTGGGAGTCACCCGTAAATGGTGACAATTCTGCGTCGAATCAACTTTGTTTCATTAAAATCGGTCCAGTTGGAGAAATCTGGAGAAATCATGGCCACCATTCAAAAAAAAAAAAAAAATGGTTTCGATATAAATGCGTTTAAAGTTTGAAGCAACGCACAAATTACTCGTTTTACCCCAGACCTTGCTCGACAAAGAAAATTATGTCTTCTAAACTATTTCGAATTTCAAAAAATGCTTTTAATACGATACTCTCAAATATCCTATCTATAAGAAAATGGCAAAAAAAAAAAAAATCGAAAAAACCCCACTTAATAAAACCATTTTTAGGTACCTACTTCCATAAATGATTTTTTGTTTCTTTTATTTAATATATAAAGGGTTACCAACAGAGAGGAAGTAATTGTGCTGGCGACATTTCAAAGACCACCAAAGAACGAAAAAAAAACTCTTTTTTGTTTTTCCTTCAAAATTCAAAGTTGGCTCCAAAGAAAGCTGAATGTAGGAAATGAAAACTGTTCGATACCGACGAATGGGAAACGAATGCTTCTGTATAAAATGCCACAAAAATTGTGTTAAAGGTGAAAAATATTGCCATTTCCAACTCACTAATCCTACCTACCTCGCCATGTTTCCACGCACTCTCAATCTCAATCTCATAACACACTCTGCAACAAAACTTTTGCACGCATCGAAATGTAAACAATGAGAACAACTTACAAGATATCATGCGATAATGAATGGTAAATACTGAGAGGCCAGGCCTTGTGTTTAGTGTGTTGAAAATAAATTTCAAAATTTAAAATATGCCGCCGCGCAAAACAAAACAAGGCCAATGGAAAGACAAAAGACTAAAGACAAGTATCTACAACGAATGAGGAGCAAAGAGAAAAAAAGTGAGCTTCAAGTTGAGACCGGCACAACAAATCCGTAAATCACAAAGGTGAAAAGTGTTGCAGGTATAACAAGGGGCTAAGTTGAAAGTGCGCGCTACAGGGGAGGGGCGAGGATCATACATTGCAAACAAATTGCCGAAGCTGCAAACAATTCAGAGTATTGTTCAAATAATGTATGAAGAGCTCGTTTTTCATGTGGGCATACTCGTACAGAACAAAGGACTTTTTCATTGATTCAAATCTGAAATTCCTTTGTCATACAAGGACAATGACAAACTTTGTTGACTGTTTATTTTTTATTTATTTTTCTATTTATTTATTTTTTCTTTTAAGCGCCTTGAAGACCTTGAACCATAGATGAATAAGAACAGAATAATTCGAATATGCCTCTGCAACGAACTCCTTCACTTTAAACTGCCCAAGTAAAAAAAAAAAAAACAATATTTTTTCTGCAACATATTCAACTCTTACTTTTCACCGCAATTTTTTACTACAATTTCTGTCGGTTTAGTTAACGAAAATTTTAAATCATTAAACGCAAATGTTTTTCACCCAACCGCAACTGAGCTTTCACATTTCAACCTCCGACAATCTCCGTGAGCTGCAATAAATGCTCAAATATTTTAACAATAAAGCCAGAAGCATGGTCAACATTTTCGCTGACCAGACATTGCCAGCAAATTGCAAATCGATGAAGTCAAGTCGCTCATCGTGTGTGTTGCAGGGTGTTTGTGTGTTGTGTGTGTGTATGTGTGTTGTGTGGGGGGGGGGGACCACCACACGCATCGAGTGGGGCACTTTATGAACTTTGAAGCCGGCGTTTATATATATAAAAAAAAAAAAAAACAAGTAAGGGTGTTATAGTCAGGCGAGCCTGACAATAAAATACCCGACACAGACACATAATATGTTGGGAATAAAAAAATAATGGTAGTTGGTCCTACATTTGACCCCTCTAGGGTACTCTGCTTACAGTAACATCAAAAATTTGGAAAAAAATCAAAAATTAAATTTTTCAAATGACTTGATGCGTGACATTTTTTTTACAAAATAACCTTAAAATTAGTATTTTATGAAGTCTTTAATAAAAGTTCATCGTACTATGATACAGGAAAAGAATTTCAAAAAAGTCATCACCCTAATGCACACGCACAGTTATGAATGTTAATTTATAGGTCTCGCCATCACTGGCGTAGTTGAACGTCTTTTTGTGAGTTAGGGTTTTTTCTTTCGCAAAATTGTTCGCTATGAGTTAAGGCTTTTTTAAAAGTAACTATAGCTTCGGTATTTTCAATCAAAGGTCGTCAATTTTTTTTGGAGGGGGGTGTATTTGAGAGTCGACCATCAGAAAATGCAAAAATCTCGTTTTAAAAAAAAAAATGAGTTACGCCCTTTCTATCCGAAGCTAACGATATGTTCAAATAATTATTAATATCAAGAGTTGTTTGAGGCCATAAGGGGCCCAATATACCGACTTTTGTTAAATTTCTTTATGAAAACCGCCCCTTTGCCACGCCCACTTGTTCAATTTTTATACCCGACACATTCTGTGTCGAGGGATATTGCGTTTGTGTGGTTGTTTGTAACACCCAAACCAGTCGAGATAGACTATAGAAAATAATATAGAAATGATCAGCGTCACCAGGAGATTCGATTTAGACATGTCCGTCCGTCTGTCCGTATACAGTTATCTTATCGAAGGAGGGTTGAGCTATCTTGACAAATTTGGTATGCGTGCTCACGGGGACATGAGTAAGACTAAGTTCGAGAACGGACCCATCGGACCATTTTTAGGGGTCCTCCAGTACTAGGGTCTGTTACGAAAATCACAAAAACTGCTCTAAAATCGGAGCTTTTCAAATATTTTGATGAAATTTGGCATTTGAACATATTTTAGGCCAATTAATGTGATTTACAAAAATCAAAAAATGAGCGTGGCAGAAGGGCGTTTTTCGAAAATTGTCTCCTACTCCCGAAACGCCTATGGGACTTGAACGAAAATTGGCACTTATACTTCCTTTGTTACCATAAAATCCTGCCCAAAAATTTTCTTGATCGGTCCATTATTAAGGGTACCTCCAGTACTAGGGTCTGTCACAAAAATCCCAAAACTGCCCCAAAATCGGACTTTTTCGAAATATTTCAATGAAACTTAGAATTTGAGCGAATATCTAAGCCGCCCCATTAGAATTCAAAAAAATTGGAAAAGTGGGCGTAGCAAAGGGGCGGTTTTCATAAAGAAATTTAACAAAAGTCGGTATATTGGGCCCCTTATGGCCTTAAATACCTCTTGATATTAAAAATTATTTGAACATGTGAGTCTGTGTCGGAGATTCTATTGTCAGGCTCGCCTGACTATAACACCCTTACTTGTTTTTTAATTCTAAACGGAATCTTAAATACACTCCAAATCCTAAGCTTCATTGAAAATATTTGGAAAAATTCAGATTTTGGGGCAGTTTTGAGAATTTTGTGAAAGACCCCAGTACGAGAGGTACCCTTAAAAATGGGCCAGTCAAGAAAATTTTTGGGGATGATGTTAATGGCTACAAAGGCAAAATGCGTGCCAGCTTTAGTTCAAATCCCATTTGAATTCCTGGTGTAGGAGACAATTTTCGAAAAACGACCTTCTGCCACGCCCACTTTTCAAATTTTTGGAAATCTATTACTTGCCTTGAAACATGTTCAAATATCGAATTTCATCAAAATATCTTGAAAAAATTCGATTTTAGAGCAATTTTTGTGATTATCGTAACATACCCTAGTAGGTGCTGGAGGTACCCCTAAAAATTGTCCGATCGGGTCCATTCTCGAACTTGTTCTTACTAATGTGCCTGTGAGTACGCGTACCATATTTCGTCAAGATAGCTCAACTCCTTCGATAAGAAAACAGACGGACATACATATCTAAATCGAATCTTCTAGTGACGCTGATCATTTCTATATATATTTTGTATGGTCCATCTCTGCTGGTTCTGGGTGTTACACACAGCCACACAAACGCAATATACCCTCGACACAGAGTGTGTCGGGTATAAAAAAATGCACGATGACGCCCCAGAAACCATTAAATCGCATGCAACAAATTTATTATGCGATTTAGGACGCTTTTCAAAAGGTCAAGCATTGACCGTAAGGATGCAAATAAAATTCGAATTTTTTTTAAAATCGTTTCGTAATTTCACCGTTAGGTTCAGGTCACCGTTAATTTTTCTGTCTTCATCTTCGCCGATTGCAGAAACTACAGGAATCGGCACATTCCCTGTCCCACTGCTTTGGGAAACTGATTTATCGAACCAATTTATATGAGAAAAAAAAAAAAAAAATAAAAAAAGCATTTCCGAGACTACCGTAACGACACCTTTTTCCCATTTTTCTTTTCAGGCCCATGTCATCAGGCGCCTTGGGTGATGCTCGAGTTGGCTCGCTTTCAAGTGCCCTCTCCATCGTGCCATTCTGCCATTCCGTTTTTGGGAGTTGTCCAAATGTTGTTGCTGCCACTTCTGCCACCTCTAAGTATACGATGCGACACAATGTGTGCTCGCAATGGTGCCCAGAAAATCCATTGTTCATTGGAAAAAAAGAAATAAAAAATAAAAAATAAAAAAATACATGCAGTCAAGCTCCATATTTGGAGCCTTTAATTTGATGTGGTGCGATATTTTGTGTTTAATACTCGCAACCTCTTCCACTTACAAGGAACGGCTTCAAGTAAACCGAGACTGACAGCGAAGTAGTTTTGTTAAGTGGACTGCGCCGAGCCCGTGGTGAATTCGTGTTCTCGATTTGGATTGCACTTTTGAAGTTGTTCATTCTTTAACGAACGCTCAAATGTCAAATTTATTTGGAAGAACTTCAAGTCAAAAACAAAAAAACAAACACGCTGGCACACCCACAGGACACGTACCTGCACAGAAAACTTTTCAGGAATTCCAAAGCAATCAAAGGTTTTTTCGTATTTTTTTTTTCTTCTTTCATGGATTTCAGGAATTGCTATTGCTGTATCAGTGCTTCGTGCAGATTAGTGGAGTGAGAAAAACTTATGTTGTTGCTGCTAGAGATTAACGTTATATCCTGTTAAGTGCAAAGGATACTTGGAGAAAAGGAATAAATTCAATTTCCCAACCCCATAAGTGAACGCAACGGAAAATCTTTGTCCGAATTATTCCTCTGACGGAAAAATGGTCATTTACATTAGCAATTTTTTTTTGTTTTTTCTTATGTTCAAAAGAAATAGTCAGGATGACAGAAAATGTGGGACGCTGGACTTTATCGAAGGAAGATTGCGAGACTTTTGCCAAGACATTTTATAAAGCCCCGAAGGTACAAAAATTGCAACATCGAATATGACAGCAAGGAAGCCAGACCAAATATTCAAATTGGACATGGAAAATGGAAAATGGGAAATAGGAAAATGAGAAAAGAGAAACTCAAGTGAAGTGAAGTGACTTTTCCCGTTGCAAAGAACAAAAATGTCTGAAAAGTTGGAATTATCTCATGCTACAAGAGATAATTTTTCTCAAAAGCAATGAAGCAGGAGAGGCTAAGGCGAACAAATGGAAAAGCTTCACAATTATTCCGGGTAAGAAGGTGTATGGGGAAAAAGTTCCAAATGATTTACTCCACTTCAATTGCTCCATTCTAATTCGGTGGATTGTAAAATATGTCTACATACATACATATACATATATATAGATATACAGTGGCGTAGCTACTAGCTAGGCGTGGGCACAGTTGGCCCAAAAGGGGCCTCGCACGAAGTCAATTGAATGAACGATTTTAAAAAGCACTTACGACCTTACGGACGATTGTAGAAGGGTTGATCTACACAATTGATACATATAAATAAAATCATAATATGTGACGAAGTACAACGTCACAAAAAATTCAGGAAATTCCCGGTCTGTTCTAAAAAACATTTGATAATCTTGTAACATGCACTAAAATGTCTGCTATGAAGATATACATACATACTGTATGTACAAGGGATTTTCAATGGTTGTTTCGACATACATATCGGTTGTTTCGCATAAGGATGTATATCCGAAAGGAGATGATAGGTATGGTCAAGACTGAACAAAAATCGTATGGGAGGGGGATTTAGGATTTAAAAACGAACTTGAACTTTTTTTATTCAATTTAAATAAGCTGAGCAAAAATTAAAATAATCACATAAAAAAAAGTTCAAGTTCGTTTTTAAATCCCATTTTTTCAATGTTTAAACCGCAAATAACGTATGACATATGCAGTACCGTTTTAAAGAAAATTTAATTTAGATTTGGAAAAAAATGAGAAAAAAATGTGTTAATAAGACCTTTTTCATACCAAAACGGCTCCCAAAGTCAAAAAATTGAAAGTTTTTTTCAAAATTTTTGACTTTGACCGTTTATTTTTTCCTTAACGGGTCACATTTTTACCATCAATTTAATTTTCCCTAAAAGCACATACAATTGGCTTTCAAACCGCGTTACAATTTAAATCGTGCGATAAACTATCATCGTGGGAAAATTTTTTTTCTCGACTGACTGCTTCAAAACTTTAAGGCCCTATAACTTCTCAGGGATGCATTTGCGAACCAACCACTCTCCCCCCTCCCATACGATTTTTGGTCGGTCTTGACCCCACCTATCACCTCCTTTCGGATATACATCCTTATGCGAAACACCCTGTATATAAGCTCTAATTTACATACATATGTATATACACAAAAGAGAAAGAATGAATGCGAAGAAAGATATTGACTGCTAAAATGGCCCATAAGAGGGAGAATGAAGGGATACTGAAACTGAAACTCAAACTGTGGAAATACTCCAAGTTTTCGTAATTAGGCAAATGGAAATAAGCTGGAGCATTGTTCTTTTATCCTTCTTCTACTCTCTTCATTTTGTTCGGCACAGGCGCAATTCATTGAGCAGAAAGGTAGCGCATTAAGGTATTTTGGAAATGTTTGTTAATATGAGCAGTCAGCAAGGTTAGGTGGGTACATAATTTTTTTTTTTTTGTTTTTTCTTTTACTCTCCAAAAAGGGTAAGCATCCTGCCCAAGATTTGATTATTAGAGAGAAGCACCTACCGACTTCGAGAAGCATCTTATTTTACTGTTGACTGTTGACTGTTTTCTCGACAATTTCTCCTCCTTCCGTTTTTTCGTCTTTATATTGTACCTACAGTGTTGTTCTACTGCAGTGAATTGGAAATGAGGCAACACACACAAAATAATAAATTCCCGTTTCAAGCGTATGAATTCCGATTGAAGCCTTCAATAATTTAATCCAACGACGGTCAGCCATTTTCTTGGTTCAAGTGAAAATTGAGTGAGAAAATTCTTCAACATTAGCAGATCGGTATGTGCAAAGTGCTGTGCGGGAATTGAATTTTCAATCTTGCAATCAAACATTGAAGGAGGTACAATTTTTTATTGTGCTAAGAGGACAATAATCAAGTAATGCCTTTTAGTCTCTTAATCTAAGAGAATTCAATTTTATAACTCATATTCTTCTGTTTGTAGAAATCATCATGATCATCATCATCATCATTATCATCCATCGAAACTTCAATCAATTTTTATACTATGCTATTTATTGCGTGACATGTTCAGCCCCGTTCGCTTATCGCGGTGCCCTAAAACGAATGTAAGAAAGTAATAAAACTAACAGCTGGCTCTCCTACAAAACCATGGGGTAATTTGTCATTTTTAGCCGACCCTTTGGAAATGGTATTGCATTTAAAATACAAGAAAAAATTGAATAAATGAAAAAAAAAATAAAAATCACTATAGAATCCCAAGAGAAATAAAAGTTGGAAGAAACAAAAGAGACGATAGAAAACTTCCTTGGCTGGGCAACTGATTGAAAGTATGTAACTTGCGAGTTATGTATGTAAAGAGCTCATACTTTCCTCTGACACACATGGATAAATTCTTATTGAACCGACCACGAACCACCAACGACCGTAATGTCGTAGTGACCAATTGGACGGCCAGCCAAATGTGTACATATTGTTTTGATTTAACGCTCTTCGGGATCAATGAACTTATTTGTTTTATTGATTAGTTTATCACTCCTTATCTGTGTAAACACTCCAAGCGATAAACGCAAGAGTCACGGAACGACAATAAGGAAAAGGTTCTAATGATGTTGGGATAATTGGCAGCTGAATTAAGTTCGACGCCAAAACCGCATTTGCTGGTCCCGCCTGTCCTGGCCTGGCCTGGCCTGGCCAGGCCAACCGCAACGGAATTTCGGTTAACATTTCATTTCGCTCGTTTTTCCAATTTTTCGATTTCTCCTTTCCCATAGTTTTATCGGTAATCGTTTGCATTTGTTATCCGATATTGGAAAAGAAGATTAAGTGCGTCGGGTCGAAGGTAGCAGCACGGAACAGAAAGCAATTTTAATGGGACTGTGGTCTGTAAAATTTCAATTTATATGATTTGTCGTCGCGACTTTGAGGTAATTCTTTTTCATATTATCTCTTCACATTAAGACTTTCTGATTCAATGAATTTAATTGGATTTTTTAATAAACATACATATATACAAGCACATACATACATATAAGTACATATATATATTTATATTATTTGCTTTTTGTTTGGTTAAAGAGCTGTTAATAAAAGGTACATATTGTATATACATCTACATATAATGTTGACCCGTGTCAACAATGTTATCTCCATAAAAAAAAACAATTTTTTCGTGCGAAATATTTTTGCCTTTTTCTCTCGATTGCAGCAAATATTTGCACTTTGACTTAAAAGCACTTCACGCAATATTTGCCGACCTTTTAACACGAATTTGGTCACTGTCATAGGAGCCGTACAATCTGCGTGAGGGGCCCCTATGTGTCGGTGCAGCTCTCTGGGTATTTCCCCCCCTCGCTCTTTAATTACATTTAACATACAAAACGCTCGAAGGACGTGAGTGAGGCGAAGTGCCAGTTGGCTAGGCTAAGTGGTTCAAATAAATCCGCCAAGTGGCCGCGTTAGACGAACAGTGGAGCTAAACAAGCGCCGTGCATTCCATTGGCTTTTCATTCATTCGATTTAATTTTTATTTGTTAACATATTTTGGCAATAATTTATGCAAAAAGAGAACAAAATATTGAAGCGTCAAGAACAGAAGCGAGGAACATTGAAAGAAAAAAACTTTAATGAGAAAATAGTTGCTTGGGAGAAATAAAAAATTTCATGCGAGAAAAAAGTTGGCAATAAGAGTCGGCTAAGAGAGCAAATCAAACAAAATAACGAAATAAAAACTATTTTGCAACATTTTTCAATGTTAATTGAAATGCCTCTGTTTTAAATGAAGACTTTTAAGATACATAGAATAATTTTTTTTTTTTTTAAGTGTTCTTTCGACTCCGTATTCTGGTATCCGTTTGGGCCTTTGTTTTCTAAAAATATAACACGCTTAATCGAAATATCCATTTCAACGATGACTGGCGTCACATTGCGGAAGTCACGTACAAATGTCTCTCTCTCTCTCTCTCTCTCTCTTTCTCTCTCTCTCTCTCTTTTGCATGGCTGACCAGCAGTGTTCGGACTAGGGAAATCCCATTTCGTAGTAGAAGACCGAAAAAATCGGAGTAGAATAGTAGAATGAATTTTTGGGTAGCAAAATTGGAATTTCTCATTTTCGAACAAAAAAAAAAAAAAAAAAAAAAGGTGTACAATTTATTTGAAGCAAAACATTTATAACTTACATTTACATATTACTTATATTTTTTGTCTCCATCAGTCAAGATTTGGATACAGAGACATCTATATGGAAAACAACAATTTCTTTGCGAACGAGGTAACACAAAAAATCGTTCTCATTACGTCTAAATCGTGACATAGACAAAACTATTTTCAGTTTGGTGAAGTGAAAAAATCGGAGTAGATTTGAGGTATTGGGTAGTGGCGGAGTAGATTTCAAAAATTTTTAAAAAACGGAGTAGATCTACTCCGATCGGAGTATAGTCCGAACCCTGCTGACCAGAGGTTCTTTTGCATAAGAATTTCCTTTGATTGATGGCAAATCAATCGTTTCAGCACTTGATACACATATGCAGAGAGTCGTTAATAAATCATTCATTCAATGGACTCTGACCACGAATTAAGTAACTACATTGCATGCAATGCAATTTAGAAAGATAATTCAAAGTGTTGAAGCTTGCTTGAAGTAAAAAAGAAAACAAAACAAAAATTTTAATAGGCATGCAAGGTTAAATCGGCTGAACATTGGCTTATTTCGTTGTCTTTAAGAGATAAAAATGTTTACGAGCATTCAACGCAGAGTCACAATAGTATGATAACTTAGTTTAGATTGTGGGGTAATGCACGAAACCGTTTCTAGTCTCAATCATTGGCCCACGTACAAATATGTATGTATGTACATGAGAACAATCAAAAATTTGTAATGTTTAAGTTAAGAATCGGCTGGCGAGAGCAACTGTCGACATGCAGTGTTGGCTCTGGCAGGGAAACTGTGAAAAATATACAATTTACATATAGCATATGTATGTATGAACCTACATACATATACATATGTATGTATGCATCTTTTCTGGAAATTCGCACAAATGGAAAAATAACGCGGCACCAGGAAGACAGAGCCGCGACGTTCAAATAATAAAATTGGCGCCGAGGCAAGCCGAACGAAGTCTTTAAAGTATTTTTAACTTGAGGTATGCTTCCTATGATCGGGTTGAGATCGACAAGCAAACATATTGGGAACACTGATTTTATGATGGGAATATCAGCCGCAACTCTCCCGCAGAACAGCGCGCCACAGCGCTTTCTGCGTCACTGGATAAGGGGCGTGTTTCTACATGCGAATTTCTGTTCGGTTATGTTCTGTTCATACCGAATCAGTAGCGTAGTGAGGGGCGTAAGTTCGAAGGAGGCGAGAGGGGGGGGGCGAAAGAAAGTTAAAGTCGGTCAAGCCTGACTTTGAAATACCCAGCGTCCCGACATTATTGGCGCACTATGTTTTGTCTCTCCATTTGTGGGCGTGGCAGTGGGCGCATAAATTTTTTTCCTAGACCTTTCATTCGCCTTGGTCAACCTATGTTGCGAATTTGAAGTTTCTACGCCTTTTACTTCACAAGTTACGATAAACCCTTATTTGTGGGCGTGACTCGAAGACGGAGGAAGACGGCGTCCATTTTTTCATAGGATATGTCCCTTTTCGTAGTTTACCGGTAAACTAAATATCAATTAAATGTGTTGAGTGGTTCGCAAGTTACAAGCATTTTACTGAAAAACAATAAATTCATTTGTGGGCGTGGCAGTGGGCGGATGTCCCCCATTTTTACTTAGGATCATACTCGGACCCCGATATTCCTGTGTGCCGAATTTCAACTTGATTGGTCCAGCCGTTTCGGAGGAGATCCGACCACAGACGGACGGACAGACGGACATGTCTAAATCGATCTAAATCGCTCCCAAATTGTATTTCGAGACCGCCATAGACTATCAAAAATAGCCAAAATGACGAGAAATCGCCAAACATGGCAGCCCTAACCTAAACAGCCCTGTATGTGTCAATATGAATCAGCTGATGATGATATTTCTCGAGGCACTTCGAAGCGTTTATGCATCATTACAAGTCGATTCCAAATTTTCATGTCGTTTTGAAAAAGCGACACTAGTCGATGCGGTAAAATTTTTCAGTGCGAATCAGTGACCCGTTTTTGTATGCGTTTTTGCACAAATCGTTTTCACTGAAATCGGATTGAAGATGCGTATAAACGTGGTAACAGAATCCAATAGCTGTCGGAATTGGAATTTTAGTCGACTGATTTTTCATACATATATATTTCATAGACAGCCGGATAAAATAGGGTTCTATGCAATTAAGAACCGATAATAGTTCCGATTGAAAACCAAAAACAACAAAATTTGTTAATTTTGTTTGAAATATCGATCGGTTTTAATTCCGATTCCGACAGCTTTCGGATTCTGTGACACCCCTGATTAAAAAGGATCTGTGGCATGTCTTATAGGGTTAGACAGTCACATGTTGATCAATTTGAGTTGTCGAAAGCGACTTTATGTTTCATTACAAGCATTCAAATTTTCATGTCGTTTTGAAAAAGCGACACCAGTCGAT
>CM035806.1:47334231-47344561 GCA_020466095.1 Chlorops oryzae
TAGGGTTGTGGTTGTGGACACCGCACCCTATTTTCGGATTATTGACAGATAGGGCTAAACTGATTAATACCAAAGCTGTATTTAGATATCACACAAATCTGAGCAGATACCAAAGCGCAAGAACGCATACTTTTTTTCCCAGCAAAACAAAAAAAAAATACGTAAAAATTTGTAATCGTCTTTAATATTTTTTTTTCCGAAGTTCGATTACTCGAAGCAAAGCATCGTAAAGAGGTAAGTTTTACACTTTGTTATGCAGTATATTAAGTATAATTTGTGATGTGATATCAAGTTATAGTGAAAAGTTTATTTTTGTGTTAATTTGCTGAAGAAAAGAAAAATGGATGGTAGCATGTCCAGTTGTGGACATCCTCGATTTTTGCATTTGAAGAGTGTGTTTTGCCAGAAAACTGCCATTAATCGTTGTTTATGTTAACCCTTTCACTTCCAGGCGGGTACTGCATCCCAAAGAAGGTACAATTGGCATTTTTATAATTCTCCTATCTATATGGGCATTTCCACAGAAATGTCAACCACAACTTAAAAATTTTATGTGCTGCTAAGTCAAATTTTTTTATATATTAGAATACTCTTATACATGAAGCTTTAATTCTGAAAGTTTTAATATCTTACATAATATTTAAACCCAAAAAAACCTTGTCGAAACATGTGGCGAAATTTTTCGATAATCTTGATATAATTTTTCTATGAACATGTTATAAGCCTACGGCTGGTTAAAAGGAATGGTATTGGGTAAAATTTGGTCTAATAATTTTGAATGTTAGTCCCACTATGCAAAGAGAGCGCTTGCATATGAAATAACTGTAAATTTTTTATATTGTTTTTATTTCTATTTTTATGTCGCGTGAGTTACGAATTATGTAATTTTTGACCAGTGTGATTAAAAAAAAAAGTTTCAGTGCAAGATCTTTTGCGGCTAAAGAGAGAATAAGTTCAACAACAAAAGTGATAAAAAAAATCCTAATATTTTGTTTACATATCTATTACTTGCTGTTGAAATCTGTCGCGTGAGTTACGGTAAGAGCAAATTCGAATACGAAAGCTTCAATAATATTTAATGTTTTTTTATTTTGGGCAAAAAGATGGAAAAAAAGAAGAAAACAACAAAGTCAAAGAAAGAAAGAAGAAGTGGAGATCGAATTTAAGAAAAGATGATGGAAAGTGGAGAGATTATAGGAAGACACAAACGGTCAAAATTCGTAATATTGTGGGAATAAAAAATAATCATTATTTTTCATTTGTCAACAAAAATTGTATTGCAGTCGCCAAAACCTTTTATTCAAAAAAGCATAACATTAAGATATAGACGTGTATGTAGGTAGGTAGGATGAAGTGGCTGCCACTTAGGCCGTTAATCGGCCCCTTGTGATACCAAGGAGGTTTTCTTGTGTTTGTGTGATGTAGTCTTATTATGTAGTGTGCCCCTAACATGCGATTTTTAAAAAACCAGTGCTAGGCTTGGAACATTACAGTCCGTTTCGCCTGTGCCAGGAATCGAACCTCGGACCCTGGGATCAAGAGCATAGCACGCATCCTGTACGCTATCCCAGACCCACTATAGACGTGTAAATGTAATATGAATCTTTGACTGATTTTTTTATCTTCTTAAATTTTGGAATTAACTTTTTTTTTTTTTTTTTGGTAATGAAATACATTTTTGTTATGTTATTTTATATTTATTAAAACTTTGTTTAAAAGCTAAACTTTCAATATTTGAACACTAATTTTCTTAACGGAAATTTTGTCGCGTGAGTTATGTCGCGTGAGTTACGGCAAATATTTTTAAAAGCTCAATATATTATTGAACACCCGAAATTGATTGGCTGAGTGGGTTTATTATAAAATTTCACAGTTTTCTAATTATTTCAAAAATTAAAAGAAGGCAAGTTGTGTACGAAAAATTCGCTAAATTTTCAATTTGTAACTTTCCTTGTAAAACGCACTTCCTTTTTTTGTCGCGTGGGTTACGAAAACATTTAACTTTGCTATTCTTAGTTAGTTGTTGCAAGGACAATTTTGATAGACCATACCGTTAGTACTTCTACTAAAATATATGTACATTGTTAATTTTTTATACTTTAATTACATAAGCTTTCGAGTAAGCAAGCCTTGAAGTCGTACGCCTGTCGCGTGAGTTACGATGGAAATGCCCATATGTATGTATACCTACATATGTACATATATATAAATATATAGTAGGTGTTGCAAAAGCGTCGTTCGTTTATAACTAGCAAACGGTCAGACCGAATTCGATCACATCATGCACATTCAGATCACATTCAGAGTTTGTTCGTATGGTCGTGTAGATGGCTTATACTTTCTATAGTTTGCACGAAATCGGTCGAGGCGTGCGTGAGTTTTGGAGAAATTCTCAGTTTAAAACCCGACGTATGAGCAATGTTATTTCAAAAAATATAATACGCCCAGTTGTAAAACCAAGCCCGTAGTATAATTCATGATTCCTGCGTTCATGATCACGCATGATTCACGGCTCCTTGAAAACACATGAAACATTTCTTCTCCAGTTGTAAAGCAAGAACGCATGCTCGTAGTATACATGATTAATGTGTTCATGATCCTGTTCGATTCATGAATCCTTGAAAACACATAACACATTTCTTCCCCACTATGCATGAATCTGAATCATTTATAGAAAAAATAAAACTTTTTTCAAATAACTTTCTCTTGCATCTAGAAAACACAGATGTAGCATTCGCGAAATAGATCGCTCCGTGGCGTAATGGGAGCGTGTTGTGATTTGTAACCTGGAGGGCTCGGGTTCGATTCCTGTCGCAGGCGGAAAAATTGGGACTTAGAAAGATGCGAAGTAAATTTTCAAATTTGTGTTAAAGTTTGACCAAATTAGGGGGCAGGTGGTAGAAAGCAAGTTGGCAGTTATAAACTGAAGTTTCCTATCCAGGCGTCAGACACGTCATACATACAAAAAATGCTTACAAAATTTTTTTTATTTTTCCATTAATGTTTGAATGAAAGCACGTTATTTCTCTAAGTTTTGAAATATTTTGAAATGTTATATTATTATCTACCTAAGTATTAAAAAAAAAAAAAAAAAAAATACGCTCGCCGCAGCGGGGATTGAACCCGCCTACATCGGATTGTTACTGCTTGTTTAGGCGAACGAACTCCAGCAATTGGATTGGTTCTCAGGATCATTGATTCATGCATGGTAGGGAAGATATGTTTCATGGGTTTTCAAGCATTAATCAAACATTTTTTGTCTGCATGATTTCCTATGACAAGCCTGTATAAAAAGAAATGAACAGGCATGGAAGGTTGGCATGCATGCAAAGCACCCTTAAGAGGCATGATTCATGCATCTTTCATGAATATTTTTACAACTGGGACGCTATGACATTACGTATACGCACGCAGTCCATTTCCGATTCAGATTAATGTTTCTTTCCCGTTTTGCCACTGAAGGCCATTTTTATACCCGACACACTCTGTCTCGAGAATATATTGCGTTTGTGTGGTTGTGTGTAACACCCAGAACCAGCCGAGATAGACCATACAAAATATATATAGGAAATGATAAGCGTCACTAGGAGATTCGATTTAGCCATGTCCGTCTGTCTGTCCGTCTGTCCGTCTGTTTGTATACAGTTTTCTTATCGAAGGAGTTGAGCTATCTTGACGAAATTTGGTATGCGTGCTCACGGCGACATGAGTAAAAACAAGTTCGAGAATGGACCCGATCGGACCATTTTTAGGGGTACCTCCAGTACTAGGGTCTGTCACAAAAATCACAAAAACTGCTCTAAAATCGAAGTTTTTCTAGATATTTTGATGAACTTCGATATTTGATTATATTAAAAGGCAAGTTATATGATTTCCAAAAATTGGAAAAGTGGGCGTGGCAGAAGGACGTTTTTCGAAAATTGTCTCCTACTTCCCGAAACGCCTATGGGACTTGAACGAAAATTGGCAATTATACTTCGTTTGTAGCCATAAACATCCTGCCCAAAAATTTTCTTGATCGTTCCATTATTAAGGGTATCTCCAGTACTAGGGTCTGCCACAAAAATCCCAAAACTGCCTTAATGTCGGACTTTTTCGAAATATTTCAATGAAACTTGGAATTTGCGCGTATATTTAGGCCTCCGATTAGAATTGCGAAAAAAATTGAAAAGTGGGCGTGGAAAAGGGGCAGTTTTCGTATAGAAATTAAACAAAAGTCTGTATATGGGGCCCCTATGGCCTTAAACAACTCCTGATATTAAAAATTATTTGAAGATGTGTGTCTGTGTCGGGTATTCTTTTGTCAGGCTTGCCTGACTATAACACCCTTACTTGTTTTTTTTTCATTTAGGCCTGAAGGCCTTTCTTTTTGAAATAAATGACAACCGACCTATTCGTTTTGCTTAAATTGTCATGCATTTCACTTCATATTTTTAATATGAAGAGCGATTTTACAAGGATGTCCACAACCGCACACAAAATTTTTTTTGGCCAAAAATTACCCCTAAGCAATCATCGACTTAATCTATGTAGTTAGGTTGAGTTAGGTAAGGTTAGTGTGGCTGCCACCAAGGGTGACACACTTGGGCCTCACATGGGCCCGTTGTTATACCACGTATAATGGGAAAACAAAGAAAAAAAGAAACTGAAAAAACGACATAACTAACATTCACGATCTCAGCTGGGAGTCGATTCCAGGGCCTCTCGCTCGTAAGTTGGCATCTAAACCAATTACGGCACAGAGGCCGACATCTAAATAGTCACTTGGAGAAAAAGTTAGCTTAGTCCTTTAGCTTTCCACTGGTATGTACATATAACACTACGTAAAAGGTATTGATATTGAAAAAAGATACTAGCGAAAAACATAACTACTTATGTCCACAACCGGTGAGACTCTTCTACTTCGTATCTATTTTTACATCAAGCTGTTCCAAGATCCTTTCAAAACTAATGCACCCTTCAAGACTGGGTAAAAACCACAAAGAATGAATCTTGACTAACCGTTTGCCTTGACTGTTTTTTTTTTTTTCTATAATTTTTTATTTATCTAATACCCACACGGTCTTTAATCCATAAACACATAAGAGACTTTTGAACATATACACATTTTTATGTTATTGTTGTTTAAATTTGTAGCGTTCTTTTATATTTTATATTTATTTTAATAATTTATTTTATTGTGTTTTGTCTTTAAAACATTTAAAATAAAAAATTTTTGAAATTTTAAAAGATTATTTTTTAACTTGAAAATACTTTGAAAATTGACAAAAGTCCAAACAAAGGGAAATTGGAATTTTGGCCTGAAATTTAAAGAATTGCGAATTTGTTTTTCCCGTTGGAACTTCGATGTCAAATGAAAGGTTTTAAATTTCTAAAATTAAAAATAAGTGGGTCTGTTGACTTTTTCAAAGGCTTTGACAAAAAAACCTTTGTAAGGTTTTGATAAAAAAACCGAAAACGGTTGTTAAAATTTCCAGCAATTTCCCAACTCAATTTTAAGAGGGATAAAGGGTCCACAACGCAAAAAATTTTGAAAAATTTACCCAAAAACCCGCAATTTCATGGTTTGGATTAAATTATCTACATACCCAAAACCTTAATAAACGAAAATGAAAAGCAATCGATAGCGGGAATTTTTCCCTAATTGGCCATCAACAACGCCAGGCCACAAATGTATTTGAGAAAAGGTTGGGAGTTCTTTGCTACCTTATACCGGGGAAAATTAATTTGGTTCAAAACATTTTTGAAACCGTAAACTTCTAAATTGACTTCTCAATTTTCAAGGAAACCTTCATGAGAGTTAAAAAACTTGGAAAATTTTGAACAAAAATATTTACCTAATGGTCTTTCTAAACATCTTAAATATACCCCATTAAAGAAAATGTTTTTTTTATACACCTAATATATATTAATATATTTTATTGGTTTACACATAAAAAAAAAATGTAATGAAATTTTCAAAGAATATTTCAAAAAACTTGAATGACTTTGAAAAATTGGTCAAATCACCGCAACGCATTTTGTCTTGTTGTCTCTCGAACAAACAAAGAAAATTGTCTTTTCACACCGCTCTGCGTATTGCGTTTAAAACATGTATTCACATAAATTACAATATATGTATTTTAAGTTTAAAAAGAAATTTTTTCTTTCCTCAAAATACCAATCAAGTCCCAACAGTGGTAGCAAAATTTAATGAAAAATTTTCGTTGTACGAACCTCGCGAGTGGACGTTAAAAAAGAGATCAATGGTGTGTACAAATTGATATATTTAATTTTAAAAATAAATATATATATGCATATAAACGGAATAAAAAAATATATGCGGGGCCTGCAAGTCGAGGAATAATTGTCAAAATTTCAAAATTATTGCGAATTTTTTCAAATTGTGCCCAAAAAAGAAATTGTTTATAAAGAGCTGAGATATTTAGTTGAATTAAAAAGGTTTTTTCCATCACTATATTTTTCTTAAATTTTTTTTTTCTTAATTATTTTTAATTTTTTATTGTTATAAAAAAAAGTACTTTTTTTTTTTTTTTTTTTGGCTTTCAGTGAAGGTTAAGGGGAAAAATTATTGAAAAATATAAAGGAGAAAAAAAAGAAATATTAGTAAAATAATAAGCAACGAAATATTAATTGGAAGCGTTCGAAACGCAATTTTCAATGCGTTTCACGCTCAAAAAAAATCAAATACAAGCCAACGAGATATCGTCAACAAACAATTGACAGACAGTAAGTAAGCTAGATACGAGAATTGATTTCGAATATAATTATTAATTATATTTTATAGATTAATGTGAATGCATATACAATATATGTAGATATGTTTCATTATTCAATCGCCTCAAGTCATCATCAAGTCAGACATCAAAACATCATTCCGCTCAACGGCGATTATGTAAATTTCAATTTATTTTATCGTCGTCGTCGTCGCGCCGTCGTCGCTTGTCATGCGCCCTTTCGAGCAGCTGTTGCGCCTTTCGTTAATATCTTTTTATGAAATGTTTTCGTCGTTTTCGGATACAATTATTAAAAATGATGATTATAGCTATATATTTTTAGCAAAAGATTTCACACAAATACATATATATAAATATATAGACACGAACAAACATATATGTATATGCAAAAGTTTCTCTGAGCTTATCCATTGGCACTTGAAAATTTTTTTACGAGACAAATCATTGCGGTTTCGCTAATATTTATTTTTAGTTCCTTTCGAGTGCCTCTTCATTCGAATTTTCTTTATATTTTTTTTTTTTTTATTTTTTACTTTTTATTTTTTATTAAGTTCTTGCTTTTATTTTACCTTTTGACATTTTCTCATTTTCACGCCTGACATTTTACACACCGCACTGGCTAACCATAAAATTTTCTTTCGTAGCGGATTTTTCTTTGATTTTCGCGTGAATATTCTCTTCTTTCGATTTTCTTTGTTGTAATGTGCAGTTTCGTTCTTGCCTTCTTTTGTTCGCTTTCATCTCAATTCAGATGTTTATTCGTTCATTTAAATATTTAATTTTGCCTTTTATCCCAATGAATTTTATGGGAGAAATTGAAATCGATCGATTTTGAATGGCAGCGATGAAATTTGGTGTTCATTTTTAACAATTTTCTTGTTTGTTTGTTTTCTTTTTCATCACGTGATAACTTTTGACAGTTACGATCCAATTGAGTCATTCATATGCCAAAACGAAATGAGAAAATGCAGCAGATTACGTTAATTAAAAATTCATTTTTAGGTGCCAACAAACATAAAATCAAAAAAACAAAAAAAAAAGCGAGTGCAAGAGAGCGAGAGAGATCGAAAGAGATTAGATTGGAAAATTTGTGCTTACGAATAAAATCGAAATTGTCGATTGTAAACCGCACTGAGGTAATTTGCTATCAATTATGATTTCATCTCCCAAACTACCCAGCGGGAAATGTCCCGCGGACATCCCCGATGATGTCCTAGTGACTTCGGAGCTGGAATGCATGCTATTTCCGGTGACACTTTGTATGACATTTACACAGGAGCTGACAGGGACTTCAGCGGTGACATTGTCATGCTAGGGTGTGCGATGGCGGAAAAAGCATTTGAGAGCAGCACATTTGCTCTTTCCTCTCTAAATGTCAGTTTGATAACTCTCTTCTTTGCCCTCTCTTTGGATATTTCACAATTTAAAAAAAATCTATTTTTAACAATTTTTGTTCGCCTCAGCCAATGATCGAACCCGCGATCTTCGGATTCTGAGTCGAGCACTCATCATCTACGCCACTCAATGCTAACGTTCAACTGAACTTATTCTAAAACCTTATTTAAATTTCAGTAGCCAATGAGAGTCAAGCACATGAACAGCATCCCTCCACGATGACATGTCCTCCAATGTGTCGCACATGACAATGTCACCTATATATCATCGATGACATCACTGATGACACTGTCATGCAGGAGATAATTTCCCACTGGGTATTTTCAGTTATCCGATCGCGGCGATATGTATTGCAGTGTATTCTCTCTCTCTTGCTGACACCCCTTTCAAGCGGACACTTTTTGGGAAGGCTGTAGTGTTCTTGCTTCTCAAATAGTTTCCTCTTAAGCGGACACCTATCGGTTACTTTTTTCGGTCCTGTAACAGGTTGGCTGATAAGTCCCCGGTCTAACAAAGAAAAACACATTTTTTTGTCAAAATTCGTTTTTATTATTCAACATAGTTCCCTTCAAGAGCGATACAACGATTATAACGACCTTCCAATTTTTTGATACCATTTTGGTAGTACTCCTTTGGTTTTGCCTCAAAATAGGCCTCAGTTTCGTCGATCAGCTCTTCATTGCAGCCAAATTTTTTCCCTGCGAGCATCCTTTTGAGGTCTGAGAACAAGAAAAAGTCGCTGGGGGCCAGATCTGGAGAATACGGTGGGTGGGGAAGCAATTCGAAGCCTAATTCATGAATTTTTGCCATCGTTCTCAATGACTTGTGGCACGGTGCGTTGTCTTGGTGGAACAACACTTTTTCTTCTTCATATGGGGCCGTTTTGCCGCGATTTCGACCTTCAAACGCTCCAATAACGACATATAATAGTCACTGTTGATGGTTTTTCCCTTCTCAAGATAATCGATAAAAATTATTCCATGCCCATCCCAAAAAACAGAGGCCATTACTTTGCCAGCGGACTTTTGAGTCTTTCCACGCTTCGGAGACGGTTCACCGATCGCTGTCCACTCAGCCGACTGTCGATTGGACTCAGGAGTGTAGTGATAGAGCCATGTTTCATCCATTGTCACATATCGACGCAAAAACTCGGGTGTATTGCGAGTTAACAGCTGCAAACACCGCTCAGAACCATCAACACGTTGTATTTTTGGTCAAATGTGAGCTCGCGCGGCACCCATTTTGCACAGAGCTTTTTCATATCCAAATATTGATGAATGATATGACCAACACGTTCCTTTGATATCTTTAAGGCCTCTGCTATCTCGATCAACTTCATTTTACGGTCATTCAAAATCATTTTGTGAATTTTTTTGATGTTTTCGTCGGTAACCACCTCTTTCGGGCGTCCACTGCGTTCACCGTCCTCCTGCTCATTTCACCACGCTTGAATTTTGCATACCAATCAATTATTGTTGATTTTCCTGGGGCAGAGTCCGGAAACTCATTATCAAGCCAAGTTTTTGCTTCCACTGTATTTTTTCCCTTCAGAAAACAGTATTTTATCAAAACACGAAATTCCTTTTTTCCCATTTTTTCCCAATAACAAAAGTTGCTTCACAAAAGACGCTCTATCTCACAAACTAATTGACTTACAGACGTCAAATTTTGACACGAATCATTTGAAGGTTGCCCCTATATAAAAATAATATGCATTTAATACTAGCGACGCCATCTATGTGTCAGACCGGGGACTTATCACCAACCTGTTAGGTGTCCGCTTAAGAGAGAGCGAGAGAGAGAGAGAGAGAGAGAGGAGAGAGAAGAAGAAGAGAGAGAGAGACAGAGAGAGAGAGAGAGAGAGAGAGGAGAGAGAGAGAAAGAGAGAGAGAAAGAGAGAGAGAGAAGAGAGGAGAGAGACAGAGAGAAAAGAGATGAGCAGAAAGAAGAGAGAGAGAGAGAAAAGAGAGAAAGAGAGAGAAAGAGAGAGAACGAGAGAGAAAAGGGAGAGAGGAAAGAGAGAGAAAGAGAGAGAAAGAGAGAGAAAGAGAGAGAAAGAGAGAGAAAGAGAGAGAAAGAGAGAGAAAGAGAGAGAGCGAGAGAGAGTACACTGTTTTTGTATTATTGAACGGCGCAACGAACAAATTTTCTTTTCGGCTTAAAATTTCCAACTTTGAAGTACAAAAAGTACCCACTTA